>VZSE01011968.1:50172-367106 GCA_013398275.1 Promerops cafer
AGAAAGCTAAGGGGACAAAGGCTGACTTCTTCCTACATATTTGTCTGAAGAGGTACACATGGTATATTTGATGTGCAGAGAGAATTTAAAATTACCTTCTACAAATATGCTAGTGCACAAAACAAGAAAAATCCATCACTTTAAATGTCTGGAAAAGTTCATTGTGCTTTCTCTAGTCTCTGTGGAACATCTTTAAGCAAAAGCATGGTAAATAATATATCAATTTTCTATCGCCACCTATGAGCGAAAATGCAGAACTGCAAATTATTCTTCTGTGAATAACAGAGGAAAGAGATGTGACAGTGGTAGTTCAACTATTTCCAGATATATATGTTATATGTCTGAGGCAAAACTAACTACACTAATTTGTTTCTGGAGGAAATAAGCCAATTTTCAGCATATTTAGAGTTTATTAATTTATTTAATTTTATTCATATCATACATTTTGGGACTTATTACAGTAGTTCTACTATCCTGTCCTAACTGAAGCCAAAATTTGGGTGTTCTGTGGTCCAAGACAAAGACAATTCTGATTTGGATGATGCATGCCACTTAAAAGCAAGGGTAATCTCAACCTCCTGTGTTTACATAGTATTTCTAGATTATGAGCTCTGAGATTTAATGGCAACTGGTGCAAGAGGAGAGGAGGGAATAAGAGAGAAACACAGATAAGAAATTGCTTAAACCAGCAACAGGGTCAAAGTGGAGGAGAACAGAAAATCTAAGTGAATGTAAACCAGTGAGATATAGAGTGGCTGAACAATGGAGCTGAAAGGAGAGTCAGGACGTGCAGGATGACAGGATTAGGGAGGAAATGGGTATGGCTGCTGAAAGTATGTGATTCCTAAGGTCACAGAGCAGGAAGGAATGAATCCTGTCAGATGGCAGCAGCAGGACCTGAGGAAGAGTAAAGCAAAGTGAAGACAACACAGAAGGTGTTGAGACTCTCCTTTAGGATCCAGGAACTCTGGAAATCATGTTTAGCCGAACCACAACCTTCCTATGTGATTGGAAATAGAAGGGAAAAAAAAGAATAACTCAGAGCCCAATTCATGGTAGGAGTCCTGGTGGGGTTCATTAAGTGAATGAAACATTGCAGCTCAGAGATCTTTGAGCGAGTCTCCCCAGGCTCCTGAACAGTCATTGAGGAAAAGCCACGTGTAGGCTGTGAATCATCTGCATGCATTTGGCTGGATGAATTGCATTTAAAAGGGGCCTATTTTGCTCCATTGTCTTTGAAGGGAGCCAACGGTGCCCAGCTCACATGGAGACTTCTGGAGCAGTCATTCAGCTGCCTCCTCTTGTGAATGGAGAGAAATGGGCATTTTCAGTGTGTGATTCATTCCAGCTATCCCGAGCACTTGTCTAAATTGTCTTCTGGAATTGCCTTCTGTTTCTTTATTTTAAGAAAAACTTAGCTTGTTACTCCTGAGTGACTAATAGGCTTTGATAACTCACACTTCCACGCCTAAACTTAGGTGAGATGAATCCCACTCATGAAATATGAAATCTCCATGAATTCCTTCCTGCCAGGTAGTTGACAAAGGTCTAGAGACCAGCTAGATTGATGATTTACATTACAACTGTCCTGGCTTTTTTTATCCTCCCTGCCTCAGGTAGATGGATAACACATTGATGCTGTCAGTGGGTCTCTTGGACACACCTCAGTGCACTGCAGAGAGGTCCCTAAAATCTCATCATTTTGGCAGCTCAGGTGCCAAAATCACTGTGTCTCCAGCCCACAGCGCTCCTGTGCCCATGTTCTTGGGGCAGGACTGTCTCATCTCGTTAAGAGAATTAACATATGGAAGTTGCTTGCAGAGATGTAAGAAGGTATGAAGGCAGAGGTCCTAAATAAAATGACCCAGTGTAAAATGTTGAGGAGTTCCATTGAAGGACAAAGAGAAGTTGAAGCAGTAGCATTACAAAATTGCCATAATAATTTAGGCATAATGGTGAATTCTGAAGCAGGTCTTTCTATGTTTGAGATGGATCTGCCACAAAATATTTTTGTCATCCTCAGCAGGGAAAAGAAATCTCTTGGGAAAGTCAGGCACTCTTTGCTTATAGAGCATAAGCCAGAATAGAACCTTCATTTAATGCAACTTTTATTTATCCTCTGTAACACCAAAGATACAGAGAAAGCTTCCAAAAGGCAAAAAGCTGTGGCTTTGAATGGAAAGACAGTATGTTTAGATTGGATATCTGCAAGAAATTAGTAAGAAATCTTTACTGTGAGGGTGGTGAGACTCTGGCATAGGTTGCCCATACAAGCTGTGGCTGCCCCATCCCTGGCAGAGCTAAAGGGCAGATTGGATGGGGCTTAGAGCAACCTGGGACAGTGGATGGCATCCCTGCCCATGGCAGCTGTCTTGGAACTAGATAATCTTAAAGTCCCTTCCAACATGAACCCTTCTGTGATTCTTCAATTTTCTCACCTATGATTACATCCATCATCAATGGACATTTCTGGCCATTTTGCTTTGCTTTGCACTATTTGAATGGAGGCACAAAATATGACTTTTTTCATGTAACCCCATACCAAAGGAATGCCAGAGGGGCTCCATTTGGAAGGGAGCTTGGGAGGACAAGTGGTCCCATCCACCACCAATCCAACGGCCCAGGACCATGTCCAGATGACTTTTGAATATCTCCAGGGTCAGAGATTCCAAGACCTCTCTGGGCAACCTCTACCAGTGCTTGGTCACTCTCTCAGTTAAAAATTATTTCCTTAACGTCCAGAGGGAACATCCTGTGTTTTGTACCCATTGCCTCTGGTCCTGTCACTGGGCACCAAATGACAAATGTAGTGCTGAAACAAATACATATCTTGAGATGGTTGCTTTCTTTACACAGGAAATTTGTCAGTTATCTGGATAATTTTCTCTTTCTTACATTAAGAATTTCATGTGAAATTAATGTTTATCTCAAACCTAATGAATATTCCCAGAATATCAAGGAAAAGAACATTTTTGAAAGCCTGTGTGGAGTGTATGAAATATTTATAATTTCATATTGATTTTGGTAGATTTGCTGGTAAATATTTTAATTAAAGAATTTCACAAAAGACATGAGATAGAGAAGAGCAGAGTATTTTCAGCTTTTTAAAAATCCTTTTTTTGATGATCCCTAATACTTATGATCAGCTGTGAGAGATATGTATCAGGTTATAAAAGCTGAAAGATGTGAGTAATAAAAGATAGTCTGGTGCATTCTCCAGATGCTCATTTTTAAATGCACTAGTAGCATATTTAAGACCTAATTTAAACAAATCATTTAAACATCAGAGTTTTAATTTTCATCATCTACTGTTCTGTCCAAATGTTTAGGAATTTGGGATATAAGTTTGAAATTATTTTCAGAGGTCTAGGATTCATGCACCATAAGAAGAAAACTTTTAAATTAAACCTATTGGACAGTCAAGAATTTATCATTCCAGTAGCTATTTTTACTATTAAAAAGAGAAAAAGTCTGTTACTTAAACTATTTTTTGGCATTAGATACACTGTTAAAAATGTTCAATTAAAACTTGTTCAAGTCTCAGAGTATTTCTACTTCACTGAAGATATAATGGAATATATTTAATTTGAGTGAAAGGATGTTAAAGATATAATAAAAGACTTTGACAGGTTTCTCAGAGAGCAAATGAAATTTAAATATGCAGATCCTACAGGCAGGAAAAAAATGTTCTCTGAGATCTGATTAATACACTTCAGTTCAGCAAATATGGCTTTACCACTAATCCAGGTAAAATAAAAGCAATATATTAAATGATTAATCTACAGTCTAAGATGGTTGTCCTCACATTTTTGAGGATACAACAGAATATGGAAAAATTCACACAAGACAGATGTAATGACAATGAACCCTAAAGGGAAGAACTGAAAATTCCCATGATCCTGCAACACAAGGACAATTATCAGTCATTTGAATAGTTAAAATTTCTCTGACTACTCACACCAGATTTTTCTTTTGCTCCCTGTACACAGTGTTATACATGTGCTGTATGGAGTATTTGCTGTGAGTTGTATTTATATCTTAATCCCTAATTTAATAAGACACCCCAAACTGAGGGACTGACTTTCAAGCTGAAAGCACAATTTAAAATTCTAATGTTTCTTTGTTTAGTTTGGTACCAAAAAAACCCCAAAAGTATATAGGGGAAAACAGGCTTGGAAAACAGATGCAAGTCACTCCAAAAGTTGTTTTAACCAATTAAATGCTGTGTACTCAGTGGGTAATAATTGGTGGGACTGACTCTCTAGGATGAGGGTTCTCTTGCAGTCCTTGGAACAGACTAGAATTAAATATAAAATTATGATCAAGCTGAGAATCCAAGGTTTGAAGGATAAGTCATAAAAACCATTAAACTTCCATTTTAAAATGATACGAGGTCTGGTTTTTAGAGGTGGTTACATGGCTACAGCAGCATAATACTCTTAGCTGAAATCTTTAAAAACCCAACAGCTCATATCTCCTAGGAAACTGCTTGTGTCCCTAATTTTCTCCTAGACCCAAATGATACATAAATATCTAATTGTTTTCATTAATAGAACTTGATCTCTTAGAAACTTTCGGTTCCTTTGAAATATTACTTCAAACTCTCAGCTGACATGAATTTAATGATATGATGCTACTGTTGCTCATGAGGCTCAACATTTGCTTTTTTTTTATTCCGATACACCTAGCTCCAGGAGTCCTGTTATGCAAGAATCAATTTTTATTTAGTAAAAGATTATCTTCTGCTTCTTGCCATCCACAAAAAAAGTAT
Source organism: Promerops cafer (assembly GCA_013398275.1). NCBI lineage: Eukaryota > Metazoa > Chordata > Aves > Passeriformes > Nectariniidae > Promerops > Promerops cafer. The sequence continues at coordinate 54,944 of VZSE01011968.1, forward strand.
GAAAATGCAAAACAAAGCAAGATGGAAAACAAATAGAATTAGCTCTGTAGTTCTGAAAATCTGATTTTTTTTTTACACTGGACCTTGTCTTTCAAGAAGAGGAGAGACTCATCACTTATCAAAAGTTGAGGTTATTGATACTGAGCTCCCCAGTGTTCAAAGAGAAACCCACAGGTTGTTTTTACATTGAATACCAAGGGGATCAGCATTATTGTGTCAATGAGGAACACAGAGTGAATCAAACAGAATGTCTGCATGCTATAAATACCTTGAAATCAGCAGAAATGTCATTCCAAAAACGGGAGACCCAGTTTTGCAGAAGTGAAATAAACAATATTGCATGAATAGCCCAAAGGGAGATATGGGTTACAAAACCATCTCTCTCTGCTTCTTTCTCCTGGCTTTTCAGCTGGCTGGTGTTTTCTCTCTCCTTTTCTCTCTCAGCTCTGACTCAGTCAGGCAACTCACTTATTAAGTAAACAGCCTTCAGAGCAGCTTGTCTGAGGAATACAGTTCCATTAAGCAAAAATACGAAGCAAGAAGCTCTTGAGAAGCGATGATCAGAGATCTAAGAATACAAATGAACAAATGCATTTTCTGATTTAAATATGTTATTGTTATTAGCACCATTATTCATCTTCCAGTAGCTTCAGAACAAACGTCTCGCTGCACTAAACTTTCACAGGCATAAACATCTATTCTGCCCTGAATAACTTCCAATGTAATTGAATCTTAGTAACATAAAACACTTATCAGGAAATGAGGCTGACTCATAGATTCAACTCACTGTGTGACAGGTGGGTTTCAACCTATTTTTTCAGTTGAAAAAAAAGTGTTCTTTGTGTTGATCTTGGGGTCTCTCAGAGGCTGGTTGTTTTTTAACACACCCTCCTGCAGTGATGGCTGCTAAAATGCCTGTAATTCTCCATTCAGCATTCAGCTTAACAATCCTGTTTCCTAAGGTCTTCCAAGTGTTTTTGCACAAGAAAAGGGAAGGTTTACAAACCCCTGTGGGTTCTGCTGCAAAGGCCTGTGTGGCTGCACAAAATGTGAGATGGGAGCAGCAGTGGGGCTGCAATGGCTTTAAAATGCTATAGGGAAGGGTTAAATTAGATATTAGCAAGAAATTCTTTGTGGTGAGGTGATGAAGCTCTGCAACAGTTTGTCCAAAGCAGCTGTGGCTGCCCCATCCCTGGAAGTGTTCGAGGCCAGGTTGGATGGGACTTGGAGAAACCTGGGATAGTGGAAGCTGTCCCTGCCCATGGCAGGGGGTGGAACTGGATGATCTCTAAGGTCTCTTTCAATCCAAACCATTCTTTGATTCTATGCCAGTGGTCCCCTGCAGCAGCCAAAAGAGCTTTCCCAGGTCCCACTCAGCCCTTGACTCACAGCCCAGTGCAGGAATCTATTGTCTTTGACAATCAAAGTTAACACATTCTTCTTATTGTCCAAGGCCAATGAAGCACTTTGGAAACTGAAAGCACTTCCAAACATGCCTGGAGCATCACTTTAGAAACAAGCAGACGCACAATATCCCTGTGAGGCAGAACAATGCTATTATACTAATTTCACAGATGGATAAACTTGAACGCAGCAAGGTAAGGCCCAGATCCTGTTTGGTGCTGTGCTTTGATACTTTAGGGGATTAAGCAGCACAGAGAGACTTTTCTTCCCTAGCAGGAAAGCTGAAAGGCAATCCATACAAGAAAATACAATAGGAGTGCAACTGCAAATGCATTTGCACACACAGCCTGCTCATGGAAGAGTGTGGCTCACCAGCTGTGGCTCCTCTTCTCTGCTGAGCTGAACAGGTAACAAGGATACCAATGAATGTTTTCCTGACAAGCTGCTTACATTTTTTTAAACAGCAGTGAAATGAGTCCCATCTGCCTCAAAACACTTCCATGTTCTCCAAGCTGGCGTGAGTTCAAGGCAGATGTTGCCTCTGCTCCACTCCTTTCACCCTCACCTCACCAGCAGGGCAGGGTTTGCCCAGGATAACCTTCCTCAAGCCCGTGGAGAGCACCCAGGTGTCCTCATGGCCATGCTCAGGTCTCTACTCCACCCATCCCCTGAATGTTAATGCTGATCTTCCTGCATCTCCCCCGGAAGGGGCTGCACGTGGGCAGGGTGACAGACCTTTCTGCATCTGCTGGGCAAAGCACTGCTGAGTTTAACCTCACTTTTTCACTTTGCACTACATGAAATTTTTAATTGTCTAGTTGAGAGAGGGTGGCAGCTGACAATTGCTTTGTTCAGACTCGCAGAGCTGATAATGCTCTGTTCATGAAACTGGGGCTGTTAATGATTTGTAAGCTGATACTTCCTCACACTTGATTGTGCACGGTAGACTTCATAATTTGAGCTTGTCATTTTCATTTTTCAGGGGGGAAAAAACTACAACAGAACCTCTCCTTTTCATGGTAGACTTCACTATAAGTGTGTAATTACATCCTGATGTTCTCTGTGATTTGTACCTTGTTCAGCCCATTGAAAGTCAATTTTAATGCACTTCCATAAAATGTTTATTTTGTTAGGAAAAAAAATGCTTCTTTTTTTTCCATGTGACACTGTGGGGGTACTGTTTTCTTATATATTAAGAGTATTATTTAAATACATAAAAGATGCTCCAAAGAGTATCTCTATCAGAGGGAAGCTATATAGATTCCTATCCTGATATTTACCCCAAGAAGGGACTTGTCATTTCTGCAAGTGACTGACTCTGGGAGCATCTCCATCTCCATCCCAGGTCCTCACCATAGAGATGGTAGAAGTCTCCTACAAGGATCCTTCCACATCTTGCAAAGTTTTAATAATCAGACCTTCAGTGTCAATGTAAGGGCTGTTTGCAAATTCATATGGAAATAAACTCTCCCAAATCTTGCATCAGTGACCACTGTGGCTTTGGCTACATAAATTAGGTGGCTGAAAGATAAAGCATNAGTTTTAATAATCAGACCTTCAGTGTCAATGTAAAGGGCTGTTTGCAAATTCATATGGAAATAAACTCTCCCAAATCTTGCATCAGTGACCACTGTGGCTTTGGCTACATAAATTAGGTGGCTGAAAGATAAAGCATTCTGAGTATCTTAGCGAGCTTTCAACATTTCTTTTAGGACACATTGTTAATAAGGATGGTTTTGTTTGGCTTTTCTTTTTTTTTTTTTTTTTTTTTTTTTTTTTTTTTTTTTTTTTTATTTTTTAAAAACAAACTTTTTTTNTTTTTTTTGGTAATGCAAGCCTAAATATTAAAAGCAGACTGTTGATTTTAGGTGTCTACCTTTTTTTAGATGGCTGTGAAGTCCTATGCTCTGAAAAGGAGGGTATGTTCAAGCATCTTTGTTTAGAGAATGCAAATCGATAACAATTTAAAAAAAAATCTCCTCTATAATTGCATTGTAGACAATTGCAACCAGAACCACCTTAGATACAGATTTTCTAAACAATTTGTTAGAAGAATACCTAACCCCAAATGACCAGATTAACACTTTTATTCCATGACTGCAGAATGGAGACAAGGGAGAGCTCAGAGTCTGCCTCGGGTTTGCAGCTTGTAGTATCAGGGCACCAGACACAAAAAGTGATTGCAGGTGACAAAGTAGAGCTCTGTAGTTAAACAAACAAACAAACAAACAAACAAATAAATAATATATAGATGTTTCATATATAGTCATATTTATGTGTGAATAAAATTGTAATTTGTGCAATCATCCAAGATGTCCTGATACAATAAATACAGAAAATTTGCTGTCTATAAGGACCCAGATAAGCCTAGAGAAGAGGCTGTTTGCCATCATTTAATTGCATATTTATCTGACTTCCCATTCCTTTCTGGAGTTTAGGCACATGGCAAAATAGAAAGAGAGAGATCTTTTCTCAGTGGCCTTAAACATATGCAGCCCAGCTTGTTTCCTGACAAGATTGTGAGTTTCAGTTCTCCTAGACTTAGAAAATCTCCTACATACATTTTCCATTTCCTAAGTCACTATTGTGACTGCAAGGCCATAAATTTGGGATGCAGGTGCCTGAAGAAACAAGAATCATGAAGTCAGTAGATAGTGTGGGGCCTGATTCTTTAACATGGTTGTTAAGAAATGTCTTCTGGAAGAGAGAGGAGTGAATTGTACCCCTTGATAATGAAATAATTTCTGTGTTATAAACAAGAACCTTCTCATTTGGAAGACTTTCATATAACACGCTTTCATATAACACCGAGGTTAAAATGTCCTTGTACCTGTTGGTTTAGGTTCCTTATGTAACAATCATAAAGCAGATATAAGTGTATGCATTTCCCTCCTCTTTTAGGAAACAAACAGGGTCTCACTCAAAATTTCTTGCCAGATGTCCTCCAAACCCTGAGAACTTTCCTTCTGTCTTACACGAGTCATATATTTGCTGAGCCTCAGTGATACTCTCCATCTTCATGCCCTGAAAAAGATACATTGAAAGAAAAAAAAAAATCAGCATGGTGAGATCATGAACAATCTCTGTGGTACATAATCTGAAAGTCGTGTGACCATCATTATCATTAGCAAATCTGTATTAAATGCATAACTCATGCTCCCTTCTCTGTCAATTTAATGCTTTTAGAAATCGGTCATGCAAATACCATTCAGATGATTTGATTTAGCAAATCTGATCTGCTCTGTTCTAGAGGTAAGCTGAAGAGTGATTTAAAAATCACAAGGACTGTAATCCCTATTTCTAACTGAATGTATTTCATTACACAGATGTAGTCAAATACTTTGGGACATTTGATTCTTCCTAAACTTATCCCAGTTATTAAAATCACAGCAATATTCCAGAGCAATTTTCCAAAGTTCTACAGCTAAACTGTTGTTTGCTGTGGCTGTTGCACAAAAAGGAAAGACACAGAATATTATCTCAATTTAGGAAACTCAGATTTATCTCACCTAGCTTTATCCATCTGAAAGTTAGACATCTGCCCTGGTTATCTGGGGTCTCTCAACAACCAAAGGAGAGAGACACATCACAAGAGCATGATTCATCCCTCCTATCTTAAACACCTATCTCACACTGGAAGCTGATGCAATTTTTCCTAACTGTTAATAGTGGGTGTCTTATTTCCAATCTGAATCTGTCTAGTTTCAGCTCCCAGCTACTAGATCCTGACATGCTGGATTAGTGAGTTATTTACTGTAAAAAATATCTTCTCTCAGTGCATGAAGAGTGCAAATAATCTGCTCTTCAAAGAACTGAATAGCTGGAGATTCCTAGTTTCCCACTATATGACATTGTGGTTGCTCTTCAAATAAGTCTTGAGAGATAATATTTCTTATCACCCCAACTGACACAGCTGGAAAAAAATAGACAGGTTTCTGGGCACATAAGCTCATCTTTAGGTCTCACTGAGTTCAAAGCTTCTCTATAAAAAGCAAATTTATTTTCATTTTTGAAAAACCATTTAACTTGACAAATTAAAGCTTTGCAAGGGAAGAAGCACTTCTTACACATAATTGGCACTCTAAGGTTTTAATTCTACAAAAAAGCACCACAATAGTGAACCAATTTGTCTTCTATTACCAGGAGTCTCTTTCCAATGTGTACTCAGCGAATTCCGTACATAAATGTGATGATTTAAGATCACACTCCTGAAGTTGGCGGGAATCAATGGGATTGTTTCCACTAAATGACTTTCATTTAGGCCTTTTGGTTCAATTCTCTATGCTCACACTGGATGAGAACTTCTATGGGCATTGAGCAGCAGTCATTAGGAAGCTGTGGTGTGCTTGTAGGAATAAAGTTCGCACAAATGGTGAGAAAGCACACTGTAATTTGCATTTTACTTTAAAACTCAAAGTGTATTCTAGCAACCCATGACCCTATTATCAAAGGCTAGAAGAAGATAATGAGATTCTAAATAAGGTTCTGAATAAATGAAGGTTTTCTCTCAATTATGAATGGATACATGCTTACTATTATAGAGGTGTTCTCATGTCACTTTTCTGAGGTCTTTGTCAAAACTTTCCCTTTGTCAGATGAAGGTCAAGGGGACATTTTTATTTTCACAATTACAAGCTCACTGTGAAAAAAAGGTCCCTAATAAAAAAATCCAATCCCCAAGCAAAGATATTCCAGCAACTAGAGGAGACAACTTAAGAACATTTGACATTTTAACCCTCTTGGAAATATGGAACCATTACTCCATCCCTAGTTTCCTAACAGATCTTAAATAAATGGATGAAATTAATACATATATCCCAGGATACAAGAAAGTAATGGGAAAAAGAAAAAAAAAAATAAGGATGCAGCTGTAAAAAAAAAAAAGCCAGGTTTTTTTGTATTTAATTGCAGATACAAAATTTATCTAATTTTCTGAAAACAGTTTCTCACTGGTTTTCCTTTTTTCTTTTATTCCCTAGATTTCACAGCTTGATTTAAAAAAAAAAAAAAAAAAAAAAAAAAAAAAAATTTCAGTAAACCACACAGGGAAACAACATTTCAGTGGTAGCAAACTTTCTGATATGAGATTTTGGAGATATTCCAAAGGTCTTCCCCAAGACCATTTATATCTGAGATATAATGATAAACAAAAGCAATGTGTTTTTGTTAATTTAATTACAATAATTAGTACTCTAAGATACATTGTTGATAGGAAAAACATTGTAAGTGATTCAGGCTATCAGTTTAGTTACGCTGGAAAATACACAATATCTGATGCTTCACAAATGTCAATTATGTCATCAATAATACTTCTGTCCAAATATGCAGGTAACAAAAATAAATTGGATATAAAGCAGAAATACAATTCTGTCCCTATAGTACATAAAAGCATGAGACCTCTTTCCTCCTTTGTGGTGGCATAAATGATATTATTGGCCCTGCTTCAGTATTTCTTGAATCTACATTGGGTTTTCCCTGGGGCACAGCAAGTGAGACATGCTTGATTCCCTTTATGTGTCCTGTAACTTGTCAACAAGCTGATGCAATTAGGACTTTTCCTTCCTGGTGGTCCATGTGTGTGCCTGAGTGATTGGTTTTATTTAAAGATGGACCAGATTTAACATTCTTCCCAGAGACGAGTGCCACAAACTGCAGGTCAATTCAATTCAAATCAGAAACCAGTCACAATTATTTAGGGGTCTTTTTTCAACCAGCTCTCGAGTGAAATTCTTGTGTTGTTTCGCAAACAGTTGAAAATGGAAATTGGCTGGTGGATTAAAATAGAAATTCATAAGCTTCTTATGAAGTATCCCTGCTATGAATAAGGGTTGTGCTGAAAAATCAAACTATTCCTATTATACACAGTAGACATCTTTCCACCTGAATGCTCTTATCTCTTTTTGATCATATAAGACAAACAAGAAAGATTCTCTGGATTTAGAAACAAGACTAACCCCTTCAAATCTACCAATTTGAAGACTGAAAGAACAAGTTGTTCATTTTCTATCCATTTTTATTTAAAACTGTAACATTTATATCTCTAGTGAAATATGCAGGTTTGTTTCATTGGCAGTTACAAAGCCCTTTTGTGCTGTTATCTTATTCTTTATATTCATGTATCTTTCTTTTGGAAAGCTAACAAATGACAGATTTTTAAACTGTCTCAAATCCTTTAGAACTCCTACACTTTCAAGAACTTCAGTCGCTCTAAGCTGTAAAAATTTGGAACTGTGACAGATATTTTAAGTGTACTATTGCAACCTGAATTTCTGCTTTTCAATAAAATTCCTTATTCTCAGATGAAAATTACTTTGGCTGAATATAGTTTATTGTAGTCAGAAATCTATCTCAGTAGTTTCACAAAATTTAGGTGAGACTGCCTAATCAGATTTTTAATTTTGAAACATGGAAACAAAATCAAAACCAAACCTAGGCATCGGTTATTCACATTAATCATTGAAATTCCAACTCAGATTTTTAAATAGTCGTTATTAAACATATAGTTTATTTCTTAGTTCTACAGCTGAAGATCAACAGCTTGTGAGCCCTTTCCTGTGATGTTTGAATCCTGCCTGCCATACATCCAGTAGGAATTTTCCTTCTGATAACATTAAGCTGCAAGGGAACAAATAACACAGTGTTTCAGTTTGCAACAGTCTGTGATCACCATTACTCACTCAAAGACAACCCCCCAGGTTATGTGATGTCTGAGGAAAATGTTTAGAAATCCCCAGAGTGTCATATTTTTATAATGGATATTCATACAATTTTTCATGTTCTGTCAGATGTATTCTCACTCGCGGTATTTTTGCCACTTGTGGTAATTTCTGTCTGCGGTACCTGACGTGAGTGACTGAGCCAAGACCCTGATCTTCCCAGGAAGGCCCCAAACTGAGAGGCAGCTTCCAAATCACAAAAATATGTTTGGCCAGCAGAGAAGGTGAACACAGAGAGGTGAAGGGATGCCCCTGTGGGCATGGGGTGTGTGACTGCACCGTGTGGGGCACAGAGCTGGGAAGGGAACCCTGATGCCCCTTTTGGAGGACAGGACCAATGTGTGCTCCATTCATATCTGCTGCATTGCTCAAAGGGACTAGAGGAGAGAAAAAACACCTCTTAAAAGCTGGTTGGCTTAACGATACAGATTTATACCAATAAGGGGATGCCATCAAGATAATGAACATAGATGGAGGGAGAGAAGATATAAAGGAAAAAGAGCAGTGCCCAGTGTGAAACACTGACCGCATCAAATGCAGCAAGAATCAGAGAATCACTGGGGGTATGGAAGATCATGAAGTCCAAATACCAACCCAGAAGTGCCAGAAGCAAAGTTCAGGCAAAACTGACTCAGAAATACTTAAGACATCCCACTAAACCTGATATCCCCAAACCCAATAAGATTACGAACCAATCTCATCTCACCATAAGAAAAAAACGCATCTGAAAAGCAAATTCTCATTATTTTCCAGTGGGACGGTGATACAATATTCTGCAATATTAATTTCTAACAAATTAGATTTTTTAAAAATCTACATCTGTAAGAAAATCTTTTTTTCTTTTTCTTTTTCTGAACTGCATTATTTACTGACTGTAGAACTTCTGTTTTTTCATTTGGAAAATATCTTCTTTAAATATTTAGAAAAAAATATCTATAAACAGCATGCAGTTTTAATTACAATTTATACGCTTGCATTCTAATTGCCTTTTAAACTAATTTAGCTTGTTCTTAAAGTTAATTAAACTCATTGGGGGGAAAATGTTCCTTAATTCAGTTGTGAAAATGGAGCAGATGTGGAGATGTATTTGTGATTGTGTCTATCAGTCTCAACTTATAAGAATCCTTTTAATCTTAAATTCTTTAATAGACCTTAAAACAAAGTGTTTCCCCTATGATCAAGGTGCCCTGTGCATTTTCTGCTTTCGACATTAAAATGATACGTGCACAGCACTTTAATTTTTAATTAGTTTGTCCCTTCTAAAATTCATTGAAGCTAGATATGACAGCATGCTCCACTGACTGTATTGTTAGAACTTTGGGTCTTGGGGACTATTCACCGTAAGTTTCCAAACATTTAAGTAATTCAAATTCAAAATCAGGGCTAGGTTTGAACAATAGTGACTTTTGCAATGACATTCTGGCAGTCCAGGGAGCATTTTCGCAGTGAGAAGAGGGAATGCACATTCTCAAGAGAGGAAAATATTAGAAATATATATCAGTTGAATTAGAGGTCACTGTGGCACTGCAATTTAATCCTTGACATAGTTTTGAATTGGCAAAACTGGTGTTTACAGCAGTTCTGTTGTTGGAGAACTCATCAAGGCTGGCTGCAATTCCTACGAAGTCCAGTCTGTTAGTCCATGCTGAACTTGATATTAAACTAGTTTTAATTTATAGCTGGTTCAGGTGCTTTTACTCCAGGCATAATTACAGTTGTCCACCCTGAAAATTAAATTGTTTGTTTAGAAAATAATATAGGAAAAAATAAATCCCCAAATATCAATTCATGAAAGAAAGTTCCTTCCAGCCAAATAGCCCTACCAGGTTCCATCTTTGATTCCCACTTTGCTGTGGTAGTAGGATGTGCATAGTGTTAACTACCAAAAACAAAGAAACTCATAGCCTGTTTTCCTCGAGGTGACCTGTTCTTATTCCTTTCCTGAAAGAATTTTATCTGCTAATCAAACTAAACTATATCCTCACTCTCCAGACTGTCCATGAAAATAGTCCAGTCAAGATTTCTGTTTGCAGTGAAAGCACCTGATACAAATTAAACAACTAGGTCATCGTGGACAATTGATCTTGTGATAGATGCAGAACACTAAAACCATAAAATAAATCCAAGCCTTCAAAAAGACCATTAAAATGATCAGAAGTGACTACCCAACGATGCTCGTTAGCCCAGATCTCGAATGGTGTTTAACCAACATAAGCAAACAAAGGAAGATTTATTGTGAAGGTTGAGGGAGAACAATAGCCAGCATTTCAGTCGCCTCAGAACAGAGTGCAAGACACCTAGAAATTCAGAAGGGGAAAAAAAAAAATTAGATAAAGAAAACCAACCCTTTCATCCTCACTGTATCCAGCATCCGCGGGTCAGTGGTTCCAAGGTCACTGACACAGCCTTACAAGGTTTATAAAGAAAGCCTCGGTTAGCCCATGGTTCTGTTATTGCAGCAGAAACAAGCTCGCTGCTGGTTTGTTAACTTGTTTTGATTCTGCTCTACTCTTGTTTCATTGACGTACACCAGGCTGACATCCAGAGACACTCTTCTTGGGCAGTCATGTGTGTCGGGCCCGGTACGCTCGCTGTCAGCTTGATAGAACCACTAAATGACTGTGCGCTGATCCAGAAGCAACCATTCCTCACACTGTGCAACTGGTTGGAGCTTTTATGCATACTATATAGTGTGTGACAGCTACTTTTGTGCATGTGTAGCTGCTCATTAGGTACACATTTAAATTCCTTTGCAGTAGTGCCTGCATGTATTTCACTTACAGATAAACTTTATGTTTTTCTCCTTTTGTCACAAGCCTTTATTTCTCACGCTCTCTGGATTTGAAAGGATTTTTTTTTTTTTACAAGCTTTTTCTTTACTGACCATCCGTGTTTGCGAGAGCTATTTCATTAACTGGTGCAGCACATAAACCTTGTGGAATTAATCCATTTCTTTCACACCCAAAAGCAAATTGAAGTCACCTCAACACTTCCATAAAACTGAGCTTGTATTTTTTAAATTACTGAGCACAGAGAAGTGTGCATGCCCTGTTGGAGGAGCTGCACATTTCCACAGGAAATGTTCTTTTCTTACCTCGTTGTTGGCTCATTAGTCTTTCTTCCCCAGTGCTGCGTCTCAAATCCATAGGGAGAGCCTCTGTGAGATATGGCTTTCTCTGAGGCAGCTAAACACAAGTGAGAGATTGATATGGGATCTGTGGGATCCACTTAACCTAAAAGAAAGCAGGGACCACATATTCCCTTGCCTGAATAAAAAACTGTCACCTGTCACGGATCACCCCAGTTGCACTACGCACGTGAATAACAAATCACAGTTCCAATTCCTGACCTGTTATAAAGCTTTCTCTGGGTGTTTAGCTGCATTTTGAAGATTCCCCAAGTGGATTAGCACACTTGGTTTCCTGGTGGCTCCTAGAATGTAAACCTAAGGCTGTGTGTGGGACTGTGAAGGTCAATAACCCAGTGTCAGAACATGGACACAACCATGACCAACTGTGGTCTCCAAGAATTACTGATAAAACCTTCTCATATATCTTCATCAAAAACATGAGTGTAACTGAATTGTCAGACATATCCTTCTAGGAGTTTAGCATCACATTTGATTATCTAGAATACTTCTCCAGTCAATTAATCTATTAATCTAATCTCATTTGGAGGCCGTCCTGGGCAGGGCCAGGGGCTGGACTTCCCTGACCCTTGTGGATCTCTTCCAACTCACAATATTCTATGACTCAAATTTAAGCAACTTCTTGTGTATGGGAACATATTTTTTTATACCTCTAAAGTGATTTTCTCAAGTTGATTTACATTTCATAGTAAACTTAACTCAGAATTGTAGATTAAATAGTCCCTGTTCACATTTTAACCAAGTTCTCAAGCCTTCTCTACCCTTTCCAAGATTTGTAGCTCCACCGGCCCATCTAAGATCAGCACAATAAAGTCATTTCCTCAGGTCTCTAAGCAGTGTTAATGGTCTGGAATATAGTAGTCCAAGGTGCCTTCATCTTGTCATCATGGCAGACTTCTTTTGAATCATCTGAGATTCCACGCTGCTGGCATCCACATTTACCCTTGGAAGAAAAGACTGTCTTAACCTTGCTAATACGCAAGTCCCAGAGCACGAGCTGTCATGACTATGCAAGCAGTGAAATAACCACAGGGTCTCTGTAGAGTTTTAGATTATTCCCTATTTGCACATAGGTTAATGGTGATATGAAAGAAGAGAGGAAAAAATTATGCTGTACTGATTCCTAAAAAAGAGCTGGTAAGAGTCAGCATGTAATGTCACTCTTTATTAAAAAGCAAGTAATATAATTTTCTTTTGTCATCCTTTAGTGACTTCAGAGACGTTTTCATTTTCCTTTCTTTTCAACGTTTTGCTGGTCACACAAGTTGTGAGCCAAGTCAGCAGCTCATGAAGTGCAAAGGGCAAACTTAAGGGGAGGGTTTAATCTCATCTGAGATCAGACACTTCTATCGACCTGAGCTATACATTTATTCTCATTTCTAACGAGTGAGGAGAAACTGCTGGTTTTCAGAAGTTTATTTTAATCCTAAAACATGTTTTGTAATAATCTATATAAACATTTTCCAAAAACGCAGATTTGTGTGTGAATATTAAAGGAAGTCTGGGCTTCTAGTTCAGTTGTAGGTATGAGGCACCTAAATTAGGGAAGATTAATTCACCATAAATAACTTAGAAGCAAAACAGGAACAGCACAAATCTAGTCTTGTAAATCATTCAGAGAATAAACAGAAGGCTTTGCTACATATCATGTCTGTGTGAATGGAGATAACCTAACGTCATTTGAACAGAAAATACCTGAACTAGCATTTTCAACAAGCTCATATTGCATAATGTATCCCGAGTCACATAGGAAATGTCAATATGTTTTCTCTCTCCATTAACTTTAGAAGGCAATTAGAGGACTAGTTTACACTAGACAGATCACTTTTTGAAAGCTAGAAGTAAAAGAGATTAACTCTACCCTATCTGTTTGCTCTGTGGATTTATTTTTTCCCCAAATCAGGCTTGTGCTGTCAGGCAGTGTGCAGTCTGGCTAGATCTATATCTCTGACTGACACTTTTAAGAGCATGTGGACAACACAGTGTTCAAAAGGCCCAGGTTCCCCTGCATGTGGAAGTGACTTATCATTAGAACAGCCCTAATTCTGCACATTGTCTTTGTCCTGACAGCTCAGCACAGAGCTGGGATCAAAGCCACTTCAGTATGTCTGAGAGAGCCATCTGGAGACACCAGAACCGGGAGTTGTGCTCAGCAATATCATTTCTCAGCTTTGCCTTTCTTACATTGAGCTGTGGATACTGCATTTTCACTTTTGCAACCAAGATTTTTGGTTGATTCCATGGTAGGATAAAAATATTTTTAACTTGAGGAGTTTCAATCAGCAACAGGTAAATATCTAAGCACAAAATACATCTTCTGCCTTTAATCTGTTCTGGATACTCCATCTGCATTGCCACCATTTGATGTGTGATAGCACAGCACCTTGAAATCCGTGTTGTACCTCAAATCCTGGGGTCAGATTTGGGCCCTTCATGACAAGGGAGACGTTGAGAGGCTGGAGCCTCTCCAGAAAAGGGCAACAAAGCTGGGGAAGCTCCTGAAATTGTTATTTAATTTGTCTCTTTTTTTGTATGGATAACAACAGATAATCTTGGTTAGTAATGATTTTCCAGTAGATCCTTAATGGAAGAGTCATATCTCCATATTCCAAATCAAGTGGTATTTATTAGTTTTAGAGAGGAGAACCCCACACTTGTATTTTAGCCACAGTGGATGACAATATTTGTCAGAACATGTTCCAAAGCCCATCTAGAGGATTTGCATAAGGAATACTTCTAGGATGTTTTGTGTTATGATGGAGATTAGCTGCAGTATATCAATTACAATCCCAAATTAACTCACTTATCAGGAAAAAAATATCTTAATCCAGTGAGGGAGACTGTGTAAGGGAAAAAGAATAAAAAGGTTGGTTAATAATAAAGAATGGAACAAACTCACTTCCGCCTAACACAAATTTAGTTTTATTTTGCAACACACTGTTCATTTTAAGAAGTTGGTTCCAGTGTTCCCATGCTGAATCAGACCACTTGTGATTTCTACTGAATCCAGACAAAAGCAATTTTTTACAGTTTATCATCACAATATTGATTCTGTCATATTTTCTCTTGTACAAGATTGATGTGGATGTTAGAAACTGCTAAAGGGAGTTCAAGATTATGTTATATTCCAGGGAGTGGCTCATAATATGTAGTGAAAATAACATTTTATGTTGTAGTGAATTTAAAATCTTACTTTGTCTTTTAGAGTGGGAAGTGATCCATATATATGTGAATATAGATACAAACAGCTCCTTTGACTGACTTATAGAATGATAAATTAAATTACATGGCACAGAAAACTGGGGGAAAGAATACCAAAGTGAAGATAGATTAAATAAATTTGAAAAAAATAGCATCAAAATGATGAGTAGATAAAGATATTATAGTATTTCATATACCTTCTACTAATAAATGCAGATGAGTATCAAAAATTCTACAGAAATATTAACTCTGATCGACATGATTTTCCAATTTTTAGGTATGTAAAATTACTTAAAAGACTTAAATATTGTTTTCAAGCATTATCCATTTCTTTCAACTTTGTCTGCAATAGTTGTGGCTATAAATGCCATTACTTTGATAAATTCTTACAGGCCCCATGCACACATAATTCTAATACATTGCATAGGAATTGAATTAATACATTTATCATTAAGATGCAACTATTTTAGTATTTCTACTCTGTAAAAATAAGACTATCCTGTAACATATTTAACTTCCTGTAGTTCATCAGAGTTGTGCTAAAATTATTCTAAAAAGAAAGTTTCCAAAAGAAAACAAACATAAATAAGCCAAAGTTAATATTATAAAAAGTATATGTAATAAACTTTTCACAAGTCTAGGTTTTTTGTAAGGTAACAGCTAATGCACATCTTGGGTGTATAAAAATGTTTATTCTCATGGAAATACAAGTCAAATAAAATTCTTGATCTGGTGCAATTGGAAAATAATTTTTCTGCCACTGTTTAGAAACTTTCTCACTAGCTCCACAGCTGTAGATATCTTCCACCAGTGAAATTGGCTTCCCAGCCTGTGGGTTTTGTCCTTCCCCAGACCCTTTTTGCTTGATTTTTTGGTAATGGTGCAAGTGATCCTTTCTTACTTACAGGCATTTTTATCCTAAAAGTGCATGCTGCAAATACTTTGCTCCGTATACTTCCTGTGTGCTTTTCAGTGTTTAGCTAATGCCCCAAGAGTGCAATCATATTTATGGCTGGAGGAGAAAGGTAACCAGGGATGAATGAGCTGCCCACAGGAACAACCTCCACTGATTACACTCCAAAATTGGGCATTTCAGCTCTATTTAAAATCAGATGAGAAGCAGGCAGGCGTTAGTGTGCTAAATACAGAAAGGAAGGAATCTTCTCAGGAAGTTGGGGCATGAAGCTCAAAGTAAGAATCCTCCACACCCAATTCTTCTACTGGCCAATCTTATCTCCTTCTGATTTGGAAAGCCAGAGCCATAGAATGTCCTGTGCTGGAAGGGACCCACAGGGATCATTGATCCAGCTCCTGGGCCTGTGCAGCACACCCTGTGCCTGAGAGTGTTGTCCAAATGCTTCTTGAACTCTGTCAGGCTTGGTCCTGTGACCACTTCCCTGAGGAGCCTTTTCCAGTGCCCAACCATCCTCTGGGTGAAAACCTTCACTAATATCTAAACTAACTCTCTTCTGACAGAGCTTCATGCTGTTACAGCTCTATGCCATTCATACAAATGAGGATCTCTATCTTAAAACACCTTTAAATTTATTGAATTAAATAAAAAACCTAAAGCCTTCAATGGGAAAGATACATCATTAGGATATATGTTATTTTAAACTCTGAATTTGATGGAATCTTAAATAGTAATTTCTTGGTTTTAAACAGAAATGAACAGCACAATAAAGGCCTAAAATCTTCTTTCAGAAAGTTTATCAGGATTATATTGATACAATGAATGATGAACACAAAACATTGTGCAAAAGGTCCTAGTCATCATCTGGCTCCAAGATCAAATCTTTCTCACTAAAAAAAGTAATGAATGAGAACAGTTTCTTGTCCACACACCCTCTCAGAAAACTGAGTGCATGCAGTGCCTTTAAACTGTACAATGCTGGTGGAGTGACAGATCTTGAAAGCCCATCTGCCCCAGTATTTCAGCTCCTGACACTTTTGTTTTGTGGATGTCTATTCATAAATTTTTATTTGCTGATGCTTTTCATCATAAATGTTTAAAAGTAGAAGTGCATAATCATTTTCCCTTAAAAAAAGCCCGATCGAAATCTAACTGAAGTCAATGGGAGCTTTTCTTCCTTTGACATCAATAGGCTTTGGATCAGATCCATACAATGCTATTTAGTACAGCAGTTAAACAAGTGCTAAAGTTCCATGGACTACAGAGAGGCTTTAGACATACTCTCAACAAATGCCCTCAATATCCAGCTGTCGTGGAAAGAGAGCACTTGTTTGGTGGTTTGGGGAAGGAAGGATGAAGGCAAGAAGTACAGGATAATTGAAGTTGATACAGTATCATAAAAACTTTTAATTAAAACCAGAGAGTGCCTTACAGTGTTCACAAAAACTAAGAAGGTCACAGATATAAGTGGGGCAGTAGGAAAGTTTCTAAACTGCAGAAACATTTTTACATATGACCTGTTTCTCTTAAAAAAATACACACTGGAGTGTTCTGAAACTGATGTTTAGTTCTGTGCCCATATAACATGCCCAGGGATCTTAGAGGGCAGAATACAAACTGTCAGCCTGAGTAAATCTTTGGAAGTGGGCCTGACAGGGTAAATGTGTAATAGAACACTAGGAGCTGGCTGCCGTTATATACAATACAACTTAAGCAGATTTGTAAATAAAATTCCTTTAAGTGCATTAAAAATCATCCAACTTGATGGTAAAGGTATAATCCTTAAAATCTCTTTTGTTGTGATCTGAGCTGTCACTTTTTTTTTTTTTTTTTTTGCAGCCAGCACTTACCTGGTCATGTATCTCTTTGTAGAAAAGTCAGGAAGTATGGATAAGTAATTATTGCATAGTACATGTCAGGGCCAAAACTGTAGATCCCCAAGACTCACAGATGCACCATCACAGTGGGAACTGAGTGCACTCAGTCCCTGGACATTTGGATGTCCATTCTGACTATCCAACACATCAGAAGTAGGTGCTCAGATGGGCTTTCCAGTGGAAAACACTGATTCCTAAATTGTGGCTCTACTGCATCACTTCTGCTGAAGAGAACTTTCTACCTTCCCTGGAACCTGTCCATACTGCAAATCCACATTTTCATCTTTATATGATATTCCAGTGGTCACTTTGCTTATTCACTACAGGAATTTAGGTTCTTTGGGCTTTGAACCTTGCTTTTTTTCACTGCTTGGGTTTAAAATGTTGAGTGATCTCATTTATACAAAAGGTTATGTGTGAAGGGAAATTGCTGCTGTTTAGACACAACTGCGCCAGACAGTTATGCAGAAAGTAAAATGTTGAAATAGACATCAAAGAGGGGTTGTTTTGAAGTATCTAATAAACTGGTGTTTATTAAAGTTAACACTCAAGAAATTTAATTCTGTGTCTTTCCCTTAGTATTTTAATTAAAGAAATCTCAATCAATCCCTGGAAATCCCAAGCAGGGAAAAAAAAAATCAACCTTTTCTACAGTCAACTTTAAAGTAAACTGGGAAAAAGAACACTAACCTTTTATGAAGTCTTAAAAAAGGGAAAGATTAAAAAATATGTGATCAATAACAAAAAGGGTCATCTGTGAGTCTTGCATCACTTCTGCCTTTAACACAAAGGCACATTAATGAGTACACAAGCACCAACAAAAATATTATGGGCTGTATTTGCCATCCACTTAGGCAATGGAAAACTAAAGCAAAGCATCTGACTCCAAGCTAATTTTTTCTAAACCAGAAAATGGAACTTAAAAAGTGCTTCTTTCACCACTACAGCCCCTGCTTTTTATTGGTATTTTTCTTACTTTCCCCCCCCACAATCACTGGATCTTACAGAGTGAAAGGAGACAATCCAGACACAGTAAGAAAAGACTGTTCTCCGTAAGGATTGAGTCACTGGAAGTTGGAAACCTAATTCCTACTGGAAGGGGGGCGAAAAAAAGCCTTTTGACAGTTTATTAGTTCCATGAAAAGGTATCAAGGGTCACCAACTCTTCCTGTTCTGCTAAAATATTTATAAGAGAGAATTCTGGAGAGATGTGCTCATATGATAAGTTTTTGGATTATTCCTGAAGGTGCCTATGGCAAAGGACCTTTTTGCTCTGTTGTGGTTTAACCCCAGCCAGCCCAACCCCACAAAGCTGCTCACTCAAGTCCCTCAATACTGAGGTGGAGGAGAGAATTTCGAGGGTAAAAGTGAGAAAACCCATGGTTTGAGGCACAGACAGTTTAACAGGTAAAGCAAAAGCTGTGCACAAGCAAAGCAAAAAAAGGAATTCATTGCCCATTTCCCATGGGCAGTGGGTGTTCAGCCGTCCCCTGGAAAACAGGGTTCCATCAAATGGAACAGTGATGTGGGAAGGCAAATGCCATCTCTAAAAATGCCCCCCTGCCCCTCTTCCTCCCCGCCCCTTTCTTTCTTTTCTCCCAAGATTTATGAGCTGCACATGACCCTGTATGATCTGGGATATCCCTGGGATCATTTGGGGTCAGCTGTTCCAGCTGTGTCCCCTCCCATCTCCTAAATACCCCCAGCCCCCTTGCTGGTGGAATGGGGTGAGGAGCAGGAAAGGCCACGACTCTGTGTAAGCTCTGCCCAGTGATAATGAAAACCACTGTATTATCAACACCATTTCAGCACAAATC
This sequence comes from Promerops cafer, assembly GCA_013398275.1. Taxonomy (NCBI): domain Eukaryota; kingdom Metazoa; phylum Chordata; class Aves; order Passeriformes; family Nectariniidae; genus Promerops; species Promerops cafer. The sequence continues at coordinate 74,020 of VZSE01011968.1, forward strand.
CAAACCACAGCCCCAGACTGGCTGCTGTGAAGAAAATTAACCCTACATCAGCCAAAACCAGCCCCTACTTATCCCTAGATCTAATGAAACACTGGCAATGTCACTTCCCCTTCCAGTGTCCTCAGTCTCTAATGGTCCAAACACAGATTGGAACCGTTGGGATTTTTACCAGCTTTATCACAGGGTTTGGAAATGCTGTGCTTACCCGAGGACTTTTCAAAGAGAATGTGTATTATCTGTGCAGCCTGAATTGAAAAGACTCTTTCCTTCAGACCTTGATGAAGGCACTTGATGGGAAGAAAAATGTAAGGATAAACCATTCATACAGGGGGCTATGCAGCACCCTGACACAGTCTTCTTCTTCAAAAGTAATAAATATTCATTAACCATTAGTAAAATGCCTTCACAATCTAGTCAGCTTCTTTTTTTCTTCTTGCAAAGCTACAGTAAAAGGACTCAGAATGTAATTTAGCTTATTAATATTCTTTATTTGTATTACAGTAGTAATCAAGGCCCAGTAATCACCCCACTCTCACTGTGCTGTGACAAATGACCTTTATTTGGCTGCCACTGCAAAATATATCTGTAGCTGAAAGCAGCAGATGACCTAGTAGAGCTTCAGAACAAGTACATGTGGGAGCTGCTGCAAACTCATCCTTTCTCTGGAAGTGGAACTCAGCACTGATGATCAAAACAGAGGACACCAATTTCATGTTATAGAAGCTATTTTAAGTCCCCTGTCACCTCCTTTTTTTTTTTTTTTTGGCTCTGCACTGTGATTAGAACCACATTTTTGCAGGAGATTATCCCTAAATACGAGTCTGTCCATCCCAAAAGCAGAGGAGGTCAGATTCATGGATATTCACTTTGCCTGAAGAGTTTTTCACCTCAAGTTACTGCAAATTATGCCAAGCAGTGACTTAACCTCTGTTCCCCAGAGCTTAGACCACTGCCTGAAACTCTCAGTTGCTGTGTTTTTTCTTCCTTCACTTCTACTTGCTCTTTTCTCATTTCTTCTCTCCCACATCCTATTGAACAACAAAAAATTCTATGGAGATTAATTAAGTGATTTCTGTGCTTTTTCTAATTGTTGTTATTGCTGAGAAACTGAGCAGAGGTCTGAGAAAGTACATGGGCTGGTGGCTGAGGCAGGAAAACAGGTTTCAAGGGACTCAGTTGAGTTTCTGGCTAACTGGAAATCTCCTAAGTTTCACTGCTCATTAATTGTTCTCTGTCCTTTTTCGCTCTCTGCAAAATGAAAACAGTGGAATGTCTTTCCTCCCAAAAGTTTCATTATTGATTTATGATGAGATTTATTATCTTTTCAGTTGTGGACAATGTTTATTACCCCTCCTGGAATTAGGTAGGCAAGTTAAAGTCCCCAGTAAAGGAAGCAAAGTAGCTGGGAAAGATCATCATCTTAATCATGTGGATGTGCTTATTTAACCTGAGGAGGCTTTGGGAATCTACTATATCAAAATTTGTATTAATTACCCATGATTCTCACCATTGAATAACTCTGATCTTGCTGATGTGTAAATTTGGATTAAGGCTAATGCCAAATATGTAGAAAGGTTCCACACAAGCGGAACAGAGAAAGACTGATTTCAGGAAACACAAACAAAAAGGGTGTTCAGCTCCCCCAGTATGGAGATTTGATGCCATTTCAGATGCCCTACGGTGGCTCAGTTTAGTCTCCAGCTGGCACCTCCTAAATACACTGTGCAGTTCAGCTCACCTAAAACTAGGCGCATGAAGGCCAGCCAAATTAATATTTAATTTTCTAGGCTGTCATATTGGCTTGATGTCCTCCAAAAGTGATGCAAACAGACCATCCTTAGCAACATTTAGAGAGCAACATGTAGATACTTGCATTAACCTGGAGATGGATTTCTCCCCAGAATGTTGGAATAGATGTATTTCAAGGATGAAGGGCTTAAAAATGGCTCCTGTCATAGAGAGGAGATCACCAGCAAATTTGATTCTGCTCCAACATGTCCTGTCCCTCCAAGTGACCTGAACCAAACTCTGAGTTTATAATGGCATCTGAAGCCAGGTGAGTTTCCAATAGCTCTAGGCTTGCTCACATCATGCTGCTCTGCTAATTGCTTAAGCAGCTGTACTTTTATATCTTCCATCCTTTCTAAAAAGGTAATCTAATTGAACTGGGATTTTTACACAAAGAAACTAAGAAAACAATAAACTTCATTTTCAGAGAGGAGTAGACAGGTGCAGGAACAACAGACAACAGCAAACACATAAACAAACTCTCTTCCACCATATTGGGATGCTGAGGAGTAACAAAAAACCCACTGATCCTGGCATAGAGAGCAAGGCTGTGATTAACCATTGAATTATTCATTGTTACTCTTGCTATGTGAAGATTAAGTAAAATTAGAAAAAAAATAAAAAGCAGAATAGAATCAATATAAAATATTTGATGGGAGAAAGTGATGAAGTGTTGTTTTGGGAAGTAGTATGTATTGTTCATGGCAGGAGTCCTCAAATTTCAGCCCAAATTTAAGATGGACTTTGAGTAATGAGAATGTGGAAGTTGGGAATGAACTCAGAGAGAAGCTGTAACACTCAGGCTCCTGCACCATCTCATAGCTGACACTGATCAACAGCACACTCAAGATTTGCCACAAAGCCCATTGCTATGAACACTAACTGAACACAATTTAAAGCTAAAATAAAATATATTTTCTAATTTTTTTTTCCTGTAGCACCTAGAGCCCTTTAAAAAAAAGAATATACCTGATGGAAATAAGGAGAAAAACTCGGTATACAGCCTAAAGGAATCTCCCTTTTTCTGGATGTTTGTTGTAGTCGTCTACTGGGCTTGATCCGTTGCTGAATTTTTCAACTTTTTAAGCTGCATAGCACCACTGATTTCAGCAGCTTTACTGCAGTGTGTTTCTGGTGTAAAATGGCAAATCAATTTGCCTATTCAGTATGCCTAAGTTGTGTATTCTTCTTTACCCCTCAAACTGGGTATATCTTCAATTATTACTGCTTATAGTATCTTAGACAGCCAGTAACAATGTAAATATATTTCTTGCCAAAAATCAGAAAAAAATAAAAATCCAAACATGGGCCAGGTAGATTCTGCAACTTAACCCCTAAAACTTGCCTTTCTCAGGGCTGACTCTTTTCCAGGTCATCTGTACATCATGTCAGAATCTTTAAAGGATTCTAATACACCTAATATAATGCTTATTATCTCTTGCTGGCTTTGGAAGTAGGGGTAATTTTTAGGTGGGAAAGGTGGCTTTGTGGCTTTGGGGAATTTTTTTTTTTTTTTTTTTTTAATGTTATTATCTTGACCATAATCAAGTTGGAAGAGGCAATGAGGGATGTGAGTTCAACAGTCAGAATCTGTTCAGATTGCACTTGGACAGTAAAGTACCTGTTCCTACAAATTGACTAGATTAAGGGCTCAATTTCCATTTTAACCAAGAACATGGAGTATTTATTTGTTGAAATACCCTTTGGCTTATCAGAAAGAAGGTTAACAGGTGGCTTGATCTGAGAGTACCTAAAGAGCAGCTAGAAGAGTGCTGCTCTTTAATCAAGTGGCCAGACACGAGCCAAGATCCAACAGCTAGAAATTGAAGATAAAATTAAATAGGAAATAAATGCTGATTTTTACTCTGGAGGGTAATTAGCTGTTATTTGCTCTTGGTTATTAGATTACAGGAAGAAGTGTTTGATACAGGAATACAAGACTCTTGAAGTTGGAAAGGGCCTTTGGAAAGCATCTTGCCCAACACCCCTGCTCAAAAAAGAGCCTTTCGCATCAGCTTCTTCAGGGCTAAATTCAGATGGGACTTGAATATCCACAAGGACAGGGACTTGCAATCTGTTTGGCATTTGACCACCCATACAAGAAACCTGATATTCCTAAATTTACATGGAATTTTCTCTATTTGAATTTGTGCTCTCTGCCTGTTGTCCTGAGCACCACTGAGAAAGGTCCAGCTCTGTCTTCCCTACTCCCACATCAGGCATTTGTACACATTGGTAAGATGCCTCGAAACCTTATCTTTCCTACTGAAGCCCTCTCACCCTCTCTTCATTTGCAGCACTTCAAATTTTGCCATCAAGAATGAAGGTCTCTCCACCAATCTGTCCTTAGCACTAGGATGTGCTCTAGTTCAACCAAAAATATCGAGCTTAAATGCATGGGTTATAAAGGGATATTTGTCATGTAAGAAGTCAGATAACCAGAGTAACACATTTTACCTTTAAAATCTTCAGAGTAACACCTTTGCCTTTCAAAAAGAATAAGTTTCATTGAAGGTACAGATGAGTTTTCTTTCTGCCACTGAGAACTGCAATTTTCAGTCATCGGAATAGAATAAAACCTGAATAATTTTCTGAATAAAAAAATCCCACACAATATTTTTTGACCAATTATTTAAAGACCTGTTGGGCTGTGGGGTACCCACAGTGTTCTCCTGGTCTACAGGCACTTGAGAGTGTTGTTATAGGCACTTGTTTCCCTCCTGAAGACAATAGCATTTTGGATTTAGTGGATCAGCAAAAAGGCAGTGACATGGCAGGAAACCCAAGACAATTATTGCCTTTACCACCCTTTAGCAATGTGGCTGCAGCAGGGCTGAACAGCTTGAGATGCTTTACCAAATTATTTTCAAAATGTGGATTTTTTTTTGACATGACTTATTTCTTTGCTTGAATAGATCTATCACTTTTCTTGGCACAGGGTTAATGCTGTTACATTTCTGATCCTCTGGAGGGAATTTTTGTTAGGTTTTTTTAAGGCTTTCATTGGAAATCAATTTCTAGGTTTAGTTCATCAGTATGTTTTTTGCTTAATCTGTTACCTACCCCTCAAACATTGTATTCCTCTGAAAATGGCCTGGGATTAATACAGGGACTGGATCACAGAGCTGCTTGCTAAAATCTGCTTCAGATAGGTAGAATTTGGGACATTCAGTGGGAAAAACTCTTTGGATGGTGTTTAACTGGAGCTCTCTGGATGTGGGAAGGTGGACACCATTCCAAGGAAGGCCATGCACGGATGAAGTCTGGCTCTTCCTCACCCAGCTAATTCACCAACTTCGTCCTTCTCATCTTCTTTCCAAAGGGTGGTGAGACCAGCTGTGGGGTCTGGGTGCTCCTGGGCTGTCCTAAATGGGGACACAGCCCAGACACGAGAGTTCAAGGAGCAGCAGGCTGTGCTGGTTCCCGCAGTTCTTACGGTGTTCAGGCGTTCTCTGTCTCTGGATGTTCTCTGGCTGTCTCCAGGCTCACACTGGTTGGCAGCTGGCATTGTTCCTCCCTGCAGCTTTGGGTTGTCTCAGTGTAAAGGGGTCTTGAGGGCCTTTGCCTTTGCACTGCTAGAAATTAACACGTTGGGAAATGAACTACACCGCCCGCCAGCTAAATAAAAACACAGACTGATCTGAGAAAGCAATTTATTGATCTGTTAAAGTGATTTCAGGGTGCAAAATAGTAACTCAGTTTAAATCAATATCCCTTTCACTACCAAGCTGACTTTAAGATTGTGGGGATATTCTGAAGACTAGAGTTTAATTTCAAGATATGTTCCTCAGACATCCCCTTAGTTAAAGCTACAGGACAAGTTTTGGACAAACAGGGAGGGGGGTTCTAACAGTGGTGTGTGGATCTTCCACAACAATTCACTGGGATCTCAATGACGTGTGAAGGCAGAGCAAGGTGTATTGCTGAAAATTAAAATTGCTTAAGTATAAAGTAGTTTTAAATCCCTTCTTGAAGAGCATACTTGCAAATTCTGATTTAATAACTTTTCCTTATCTGAGTCCTCAAGTGCTGTATATCACCATAGCTTTACTGAATTTAGTGGTGGCTCATTGGAAATCTGGCCCTGTTTTTGACAGCAAGTAAGTTATAAACATATCTGTGTATAAAATGTCAGATAGATATTAATTTATGTAAAGTTTGCATTTGAAAATATTATTTTTTAGGAATATTTAAAAAAATCTTTTAAAATCTAAATATTCTAAAATAATTTTAAAAGCATTATTTTAGCTATAGTGATGGACTTCTGGTTATCAGCTGTGATTCATATCTCACAGTGATGAGCAAGACTGTAAAATGTGAAGTAATACTGCAGTATTCATCTGGAAAGCAGTCCAACTACAAGTGAGGGGATTCAAGAAATAAGTTGTTGCAATGTTTTTTCCCCATCAAATTATCCTACTATGCCTGAAAGAATTAAGAAGAGCAATCTAATCACCCTTTCTATGTTATTGTTTCCTACTTTATGATTTAAAATTTCTCTGCTTTTTCTGTTTTGGTATTTTTTTCCCTCTTCTTCCCTGCAAGGAAAATTTAATGAGGCATATTTGCTTGTTTCCATGGTATTTCAAAGAAAGATTACTTGCTGAAAGCAAAGAAATATATAGAATAAAGCAGGGAACAAATGTCTTGTCTTTAGTAACACATATAAACCTTACTTTCAGAATTAATTATATAGAAATACTTTTTCTGTACTTGTAATAAGTGAAGACATGCCAGTTACTTTTTTTTTGCTTTGCTGTAAGGTCTGATGTCATAGAGTTTGCACTATTCTTTGGTCAGTTAGACAAACACATGTATGACTTTAAAGAGCTTTTAAAAACAGTGTTTTCTATTTAAAATATTTCATAACTAAGTGACAAACAGTATTCTCTTTGCACTATTCACTCAGCACAGGGCTGTATTATGGAGATTTCATTTATTTATTGGTGAAATCCAAATTTATGTCTGTGAATAACACCTGGCCAAGAAGGACAAGAGCATCCTTGGGCACCTCCCAAGCAGACCCAAAACCATAATTGCTCGTGTACCCTCTAAATTCCCTGTGTCTGGTATAAGAATATTTGCACAAATGCAGACAGAAAAATGCAGTTATCATCAAATCCAGATTTATTAAAATCTCTCGCTCATGGTCAGAAAAAGTTATCCTTCATTATTCTTATGCTGTTAATTATTTGTTTAATTTTTAAGGGCTTGAAAGTTCAAAGGTTGGATAGGATCTCACCCTGCTGCCCTTGAAATCAGTACAAAAATACCTATTAATTTCAGAGTTCCAAATCCAAAGACACATAAAATACTGAAATTAATACAGATGACAGCAACAGAACTTGGAACAAGAATTACATGTACGACAACATCTAACGAAAAATATAGACAGGTGATGTATGAATAACACAGAGGTCCTCCAAGAACCTATGACCTGCATAGCCATGAGCAAACCACTAAAGATTGGATCTGTCACTTAAAATGACATACCTGAGGTAGGAGCTCCACCTTTCTCTCTGGTCAATAGAAAAAGATCAGCAACGTCGGAGGACAATTGAATGCTCCTGAGACAAGAACCTGCCTCTTGACCAGGAGTTTAATTTAGGTGCCTAAAGCTACATGGGATGAACCAGGAAAAGCAAATACACAAAATAAATAGTAGCAGCAGCTGGGACAAAACTGCTGAGGGCTTTGCAAATCCTCTTGAAATCTGATATGCTTTATTTCTTACCTTCAAATCGAGCTGGAGTTACTACAGCGTCTCCAGGGATTTGTTAATTCAACGTGCTTTGTTAGCACAAAGCAGAGAAAGCCCATCTATTCAAAGAAGGTGGTTTGTTGGTTTGGGGGTTTTGTTATTCCATTGCAATGCTAGAATAGCATTTTCCAAAGCTCTGGGCTATTGTTTGAGGTTTTGTTAAACCTCTTCAAACTCTCTTTGAGCTACACGAAGTCACCCTTGCGGGTCCTTTCTTTGTTTGGGTTTCAGTGGGGGATCCGCCTGTCTTTGTGTAGATCCCAGCTTCAACCATTAATTATCCAATTACAATAAAAAATGTTAATTCCACTCAGCCACTGCTGATAAACTAGATCTAATCCTTAACAATTTTAATAGAATCACTGTGAGTCAGACAAAAACACTTGCCTGCAAATTCAGTTGGAGGGTGTGCTTATGCTAATAAAAAGCCATAGGTCATAATATTGCCAGCCAAAGTATCTGATTTTACAGAGTATTGTTATTTCAATATTATCAAATGAAAAAATAAGGACCATCTGCTCAGCATTTTAATGAAAAAATACACATATTTCTTCTTACCTATGTTTAAAAAATAATCACTTCATCTGCCATTTACCCATTTCCACAATCTTATAAAAATAATTTTTTTTTTCCCAATTCCAATTTTACCTAACAGACAAGCAGGAATTATTATCTTCCTTTTATAGGTGGGAGATTATTGCCCAGAAAACGTAACTTACAGAGTTTTTCCAGTACAGAAAATTGGTCTCTCTTAAATTCTCCTATACTGCTTCACAGCTTGGGTTTTCCACAATTAATCTAATTAATCTAGAATTTAGAACTTGGCATAATCAACCATTGTGAAGTAACAGACAAAGAAGAATGCCATTCTTGCCTTCTCCACATTTTCTGAGTAACATTTCCTTATTTTTTATGGAAAAAATCTCTGTTCACCTAAAGTGTTAAAATATTACCCTACATATACTTCCAGCAAGCAACTTCTCGGCATGGGTTAGGCTCTACTTGGAAAACTATTGTCATCCAGGAGACAACCTGTAGTTTTAAATGACTAGGCTGTCAGTTCTTTAGCTCTCTGCACTTGCTTTTTCTGCTTTAGTGAATAGTAACAATTACACGACAAACAGCATGTTATTTCCAACTGTGGGTTTTTGACAGAAATCTTTGTGATACAAATATTGCAAACTTCCATTCATTTGCACGATTAAATTCTATGCAGATTTTTAAAGCCTTAAGAAGTTTTTAATAAAGCTCACAGTCTTCAGAATTTGGAAGAAAACAGGGGAATCTTTTCAAAAGTGTATTTATTAAAATGGGATGCTTTAAACAGTGTAGATTTGGGTTTGGTTTTTGCTGGGGTTTTTTTTAATAGTTTTGCTAGATAGATTTGTGTTGAGATTTGCAAACAGTATATTTCACACCCTGGAAAGGGTATTGTCAGCAATAAGGATTAAATATTAAACAACTCTTCCCCAGAAAACATTTATAAATCACATTTTTTTCCTGAATTTAACAATGAGCATGCAAAATTATATCTAGTAAATAAACATGGAAATATTATAATTGAGTAAAGCTTGAATGTCATTTTTGAAGGCTGCTAGAAGCCATAGACCCTACTCTGATTTGGCAGGAAGAGCTTCTATAAATTCACCATAAGCATTTAATGCTTGAGGGACAAGTAGGGACTTAAATCATTCATCAGTGTCAGGTTTGAGAGATGTGCACTTGGATTCCTTTCCTCCCCGTTCTGCCTTCTCTCCCGAGTGGAACATGAGATGCACTCCAGGTGTCACCTTCTCCCAGCCCCCGGCTGAGCAGAGGGGCTCCGGGAGAGCACCCATCACCGGGGGCCGTTCCCGGGATGTCGATCCCTCCCCAGCCTTCGGTGACGTCCTAATTACCCTCCTCAAGTGCTGCTGGTGCAAACAGCTGAGGATCGAGGCTGCACTGGGGGTTTTGGCGAGGTTTTGCATTTTGACAAAGGAGAAATTGTGCCCTTAGCGTGGGGTTGCATCCCCAGCCCACGAAGAAGTCCAAGCCCCAGATTAGTTTTGTAACCCTGCTCAGTTTTTATTGTATCTGCCCAAATTTCTCTCAATGTGAAGTCGTCCTACGTGAGAATTCATCATATTTCTTTTTTCTGTTAATATATTTTCCTTCATTTCCAAAATAATTTTGAACAGTTCTAGTCTTCACACTCATGCTCACTCTGCAGCTGTGGTTTTTATAAACTGAACTCTTTTACTTTGTGTTCTTTATGCAATACAATTAATGAATGTAACAACAAACAAAATACATTTTTCATCAGGGTTAGACTCCTTATTAATTTTTTTTTTTTTTTTTTGCATTTTTAGATACATTTTAACCAATGAAGAGAACTCCCTGTACCTGTTTAGGATATTTGATTTCCACTAAAAATTTTTAACTGAATCTTGGTCTTTTCCATATATACTCTTACATTAACAGATATCTGATATATTTTATAGCACCTGCACACTAATTAATGGTCTTATAGGAATTAAATTATTTGCTATCCTGACCACCTTTAGTGATGGTTTCCTAGCAACCAAACCACTTCAAATGTTGACCCTTATAAGCTTTCTTTTATCATTCAAGAGGTTTTTTTTGTATATTTTCTAAAACAAAATTAGTTCCTTTACATATATATTACTCTTTCTGTAAAACGTCTTTATTATTTTTTCCCCATGACTAAGAGTAAAATAATAGATTAAGAAAAGTATCCCAAAATTCAACATCAACTCAATTATAAAAATGAAAAGAAGCTGTTGCACTCTGAAAAATAAGTCAACAATTTCAGTTTCTATTTTTTTATTCCCATTTCCATTTAAAAAAATAATTTTATGATGGCATCTCAATAAAAATCCAATGTTTTAGTCCAAAAAAATCACTTCAAATTGAAATTAATGTTCCTACCACAAAAGTTAGTTTATTCTGGGTTGGAACTGAAAAATTTCAACAGCATCTCAAGTGTCATTGTGCTTAAATCTGAAACAGCAATATTTTGGCTGCCTGGAATTTTTAGATTATGAATGTCATTTTTCCCATTTATTTCTGTTTTGTCAGTTCTTTTCTTACTGAAAATCCTTGGTAAAAATCAAAGAATTTTAAAGAACTCTTTTTTCGGAATTTTTGTTTTCCCCACAGACGAAATAACAGAAAAAGAGAAGGAAAGACAGAGAGAAAAGAAGGGAAGAAATAAAGAAGAAAAGGAATGTGAAAAATGCTCAAGTCCTAAATTGTATTCAGAAAATTGAAATGATTTCTAGATTGTTTTGGGTTTTGGGTTTTTTTTTTTTTATATTTTGTGGATATAACCAGACTGTTATTTCCAATATTTTCACTGTAATTGAAAATTTGACTACCTTTAAACATTGGCTACAACACTCTGGCCCCTGGCTGGGACACAGGTATTCAGGTAATGCCATTTTACCTGTGTGGGGCCAGGATCCTGCACAGACACAAGTAAAATAGACTTTTGAGAGACCCCTGCATTACAGCTCCCAATGTGTTTGGGGTTTTTACCTCATCAGCACTGTGGGGACAATTTATTAACACACATTAACAGAACTCTGAAGCAATCTGTGAGTTATATCACAAAGTTTCATTCAAAATGTCATTCAAACTGCTACAGTATATAGGGGAAAGGGGTCATTTCAGTGGAAACTAGAAAATTGAGTAGTCCCTGCAGTAAACAAATTTTGCCCATTTAATTTCCCTGTCAATGGAAAATCATCGACCAGCTCGTTTGATATTAGCAGAATGGCTTACTCAAACATTAAAATTCCTTCTCCTCTCCATCATCACAAATATTTTCTGTTATTTGTGTGGGTTCAGATTCTTAGTCCATTTTTCCATTAAAATTGCTACTTGAAGGTTGGCCTGCTTACAGTGGCTGCCCCCCCCCTCCTTTTATAGTGTTTACTTTCTATTATTAATTACTGTGCCCCTACTTAGGCAATGATAGCAACGTAGTAAAAATCGTCTTCCAAAGAGCTCCCACTTCAAACCAGCAGAAAAAAGGGGTACTTAGCTCTGATTAAAGAAAATCTCTCTGCTTTCACAGAGTCAAGTGAGCTCCTGCAGAAAGCCTTTTGTCACAGGAAGAGCAGGACACGAGGGGCATCTCCCACCTGGGAGGCTGAAGTGCAAAACTTGTGGTTGCTTCTGTGACAGATCCAAGCAGGATCCAAGGAAAATGTGGGACAGGGGAGGAATGATTCCTCACTGATCCAAGCCTCAGAGGGGTCCTGTCCAGAAAACTGCCTCAGTGAGAACATGAAAACCTGAAATCTGCTTGTTCCTGTAGAGCTCCTGAAGGCTCTGACTGCCAAGGGTTGGGGCAGGGAACAGTAAGGAGGATCTAGAATGAACATTTTGGAAAAGACCTTTAAAATCAGTAACTCAAACCATAAACTCAGCACTGCCAAGGCTACCACTGAACCCTGTTCCTAAGTGTCACACCTACATGTATTTTATATGTTTCCTAACCTAGCCCCCATTCTCCCAGTTTCACTGTCTGCTAATTCTTCCCTCTTTGATTTGAAAAAATCTTCTCTGGGTTTATACTGCAGATATCTTGATACTGGGTGCAGTCCTGTTCTCAAGAAATTCACTACCTGTGTTCTCAGATGTAGAGGTTCTGCCTAGAGAGTTCTAGTCAATGGAAGAATTCAGTGCCTTACTTAATCTCCGTGTTTCTGGGTTTTGTGAACCCTTTGGTACTGTGCTGATCTGTGATTCTTTTGCATTTATATCTCTAGCAAAAGGAGACAGAAAGCATTAGATATTTCAAATTTTAATTAAAGGAGGTACGCTCATGGTGCATAATCAGGCTGCTGGGTAAAATTAAATAAATGAACCTTATTTGGAGACAGAGCAGAGATCAAGAGATCAAGCAACCAGATTAGGCTAGAAAAACATCCATCAATTATCAGTTACTAAAATTGGCTTTGTCAAATGTCAATATGAAGCTTTTTTCCTTTGAGATCCAGTCCTAGTGCAACAGACTTCTAAGATTAATCATGTTTGAGCACTTTTTTGTTGTTATTGTTGGATAAATTTCCAGTTGATTGTTTTATACATTAACGAGAGTTTAATTCCAGCAAATTGTTCTGTAGAACAGGTGCTGTTTATTGCTTTGCCTTCCTTTCCCAAGCTGCTGTTGGTTTCGCAGTCAACGAGAAATAGTAGTTTAAAAAGCTAAAAACCATCAAATAATTGTGGCTAAGACACCAGAACTTTGCAGCGTACATCCAAGTGCATCCATTCATTGGCTCACATTCTTGACTCTTACTGTAGAGATCTATATTTATGCATGTTCCTTGTTTTCCTACTTAGAAATCTATAAATTATATCCATATCTGTCAGTCTAACAAATGTTTTAGCCAATACACCAAAGGGAAATTTGACCAGTAGGAATTTAATGGTGAGTGGATATTGAAATGCACAGCAAGGAATACATTAACCATTTCTTTTTAATATTGACAACTGTTTTAAGCAACATACAGAGTTACATCTGAAAGGAAAGAATTGATATCTTCCTTTGTAATCACAGACTATTCACAAAGAAATAAAAAATTAGGGAACGGAGGACACCAACAGTTACCTCTGCAATTGACTGCATCATTTTGAGATCTTTCACATTAACATATTCCCAAAATCAAGTACCAGCATGCACACCAATATGCAGAAAGATCAATATTTTATCTCCTACAATGACTATAATTGCAAATCTGTGCATCTGAATACAGAATCGCTGCAGTTAAATGCCTAAGATACTAAACTAGTACCGAAGAAACCTAATTTTCTTGTGAATTCCACTAGGAAAGGTTATTCCAGAAGAACCAGGTAAAGAAAATTCCAAACGGTAGTTATTTTTTGAAGGGTATGAATCAAAATCTTTCCTACTTTTGGGCTGATGCCTGATTGGAGTCACACTTAGATGAAAGAGGCAAACAGGTAAACACTACTGTGGAGTGGGCAAAGAGGTAGGATCTTGCAATATATTGACTAAAATATGCCCAATTTTAAAGAAATCTCAGCCCTGAATTCAGCAAAATCAGTAATGAAGATGATCCCCCAGTGGTGGACTGCAGCCATATCTAAAAGCAATAAACCACATGCATTCTACACATAGAAAAATGAAGGAATAACTGTAGTACACAGAATTCTATTTTTAGCAAGATAATCTCAAGTAAAGCTAGAGCAGATGTGCCTATAGGTAGAATAATCAGACTCTCGTCTTGCTGTCTATACCTTAAGTGGAGGTTACCAGTTAAAATGCTTGCTTAAGATAATCCTAAATTAAATGTGATTTTTAAGAGCTGGAAAAGCATCCATATATAAAATAGTGATCAGAATCACAAGTTCATCTCCCCTTTCTGAAAAGCAGAGCAGTAAGACACTCCGTGATGGTATGTTAAATCTTCATGATGTTATGTTAAATCTAAGTATGTTTTGCAAACAAATCCCTCTGACAGCAAACTGGTTCTATCAAAGCCACCCGCTGTCTCACCAACATTATTATTCAAGTTAGCTGCTTCAATGAGCTGGGCATTTTGCAGAGCAAATAAATAATTAGTGGCCCAAGGATCTTGCCTTATAATTTCATGGGTGGTGTAACGAGTGACAGCAAGTTACAGTAGTAGAGAACGAGAGGGCTGAGCTTCGGACTTAAAAATTTGCTGTGGTTATCCAGTCTGAGCTTATAACCTGAGTGATGTGCAGGATGTGTCCTCTTTTTGCTTTTATGAGACAAGGCGGAATTCTGAACAACAGTTTTGCTATGTCTTTGGTTCTGAGATTTTCATAGCTATCTCATTAAAAAATCTGATAGTTTGCATGTACAATATAAAGAAATGCTGCATGGCTGCCAAGTTTTCAAAATATAGTCCAAAAAAAACCTACCAGAAGGAAACCATAGAAACATTGCTGGGTGTAAAACAGTCAAATGAAAGTCCATAAATAACTACTAAGAAGGAAAAAAAAAATCTGAATTTTTTCGGTGATTTAAAAATTAAGGAGCAATTTAAAGTAATAATGGTATACCACATTTTTAGCTGCTTTCCTTTACACTTCATCTGGCAAATGCAATTAATTTCTCTTCAGGATAACACACAAGGGTATCCACAAAGTGTTGAAATGTGCAAAGCTCAGGGGGGACCTACATGGAGAAATCAATGCTCACTAAGTAAGGATATGAAGTTACATTGAAGTAGCTACTCTGCACCAATCCTTAATGCAGACAGTGGCCTTTGCTACATCTCCCTTTATGTTCCTAAGGGAATTGAATTAGAAACATGGCTGTCTTAATTCCCCCATGTGGTGAATGGGCAGAAAGAAGCATGTCCAGAAGGAGAGGCAGATGTGAAATGGACTGTTCTGTGCTGTTGAAATGGTTTTCTCTCTCTGCTGCTTTTATAGGGAGAAAATAAACTGAATTGACTTCAAAGAAACATCCGTTCCTTAAGATAGGAATAGATTATTTTTTCACCAGAAAGACTCAGTTCTGCTGACAGGGTGGGTTGCATCTCACCTGCTATAGAAGCTGGCTTTGCTACAAGCCTTCTGGTACCAAGGACAATAATTTTTCATCACACTTTTTCCTGTTAATTAATTCCAGTGCTAATGGTGCATATTCTCCACATGTAATTTCTGAATTTTGTCTTTCCTGGTGGCCTCTGCTATGTGTGAGCACGTAGGTTCCTGTCATGATAGTTGAACTGTGTCTGTTTTCTAACACTGATTCTCACATTTGCCTTACATTCTTCCAAGTTCCCTCAGCTTTAGAATCAGATTTCTCTCACGTATCTAATCATCTAAAAGTTAGACACTCAGCCAAAGCCAGTCATGGAAGGGCCCTCTGTCCTCAGAGAGAGGGGCAGGCAGAACAAATCCTGAAATCATTCAGTACTTTAGGCAGACTGTGCCTCATCTAGTCCAACCCCCTTGCCCAATGGAGCGTTAATTTTGACACTAGATAAACTGACTGGAATATTTTCCAGAGGAGTCATGAAAATTTCCAAGAAAGGAGATTCCATAAACCCATCCAAACTGTTCTAGTGCACAGCCATTCTTCCTGCAATTCTTTTTCCCCATGTACCCAAGAATGTCACTCTTTTTTTTTTTTTTTCCCACATCATGTGCCACTGTCCTTTAGCGTGGAGAGTTGCTTTTGTTCCAAGGGACTCTGTGAAACATCAGCACTCACATCTTGCTTTAGCAGAGTGAAGGTGATTTTCCAGTGAGCTGTGAAGGTTTTCTTTTTCTCTCCTTCACTTGGGCTAACATGACTATTGTGGTTTGTCATGAGTGTCTAGATTGTGGTTAGATGTGGAAATACAGTAATAGATGCTTTCACGCAAAGATGGAAGGTTGTGACACCAGTGTCAAACCAACTATTTCAGCATTCCCCAGCGATGCATCAAAATGTCAAAACAGTGACAGAAGTTGAAAAGCATCTCTAACAGGGGAGAACCCTGAACACACCTTCCAAAGAAAGAAAAAGGCAAGGCAGTTCAGTCGGATTCTGAAACTGAGTGTCCTCTTAATGACACAGCACAGGTTCTGGTAATCTCTAGTGTAGAAGGGCAATCAACTGGGCATGCAGTCAGAAGTAAACTTCAGATTTCGTTGTGGACAAATCATCAGTGGGTACAAAATATATAAGATAATTAAGAATTACATAATTTATGCAACACTGAAGGGAGTTATGGAAGTAGCAAATAGTCTGGCAGAACAAAACAGAACTAAGTATCTGGCAGAGTGAAGTAGAATTAAGAATCAGGAACCAAGAACATTTGCTAAAATTTTAGTCTTCTTCTGGGGATCTAAAGAATCTGCAATTTTGCTGTACTTTGTTTATATGCTGGTAGCACATTTATGGCCCAACATGCCAGATGAAAAGCACATAATAATAATTAGTCCTTGCACTACAGAATTTGCAACACAATTAGCTGTGATGAGCAAAGAATTGAAGACTTGCTTTGGGGATATGTAATCTTACTTGGGACTAAAACAAGATTTGCCCCCAGTTACACTTACAGTCATTAAGAAACAAAGAATCAAATAATTTGCTCAAGTTTGCAGAACAGATGCAGCAATTCCAGGAATTGATCAAATATTTCTCAGTTCTATAATGTGCTTCAAACTGACTGACATTCCCTATTTCTTCTTTTAATAACTATAGAATAGTTGAGGGCAAGAAGGTGGATTTCTTTTCTGCTAAACATTTTGATGAAAAAAGCAGCCCTGAGACACTTATTCCCTGAGGAGATGTTTCCTGCCTGGACTGCTGAGGTACCACAATGCATAGCTGCATAAACCAGGATGGCAAGCAGTGAATTCAGGTTTTTTTAAGTCCTAACCCATGGCTGAAGCTCTTTTAAGCACATTTTGGAAATTCAAATCCCATGGAATATATTTAATAAGCCCATATTAGCTTTCAGTTTAATGAGGGTCTGAATAACGCCTCTTAGCTTTACTTAGTTTGCTTCACATGTCAGTATAGAAGCCAGATAATTATTTAAGTAGAAATTAACTCAGTGTTCTTTATTGCTAAAATCAAAGTTATTTTTCTGTTTTCTTTTGCTTAATATTTCCTGGAATAAACAACAATCTAGGAAAACCTGCAGAGGTAATAACTCCATTAATTAAGCCACTTTTAGTTTATTTTTTTGATGTAACAATGCTTGTTTTTAAATAATTTGTTAATGTTATTTTCCAATTTATTAAGGTGACAGTTATGTAAGTTGATAGCAATTAGTTCCATCAAACTTACATCATCATTTACTTACTGTGGTCGAACACTGAGTTATATAACAACATTGCAACCCACTGCTGACCAAAATCAGTTCTACCAAGCAGTTAAAACCTCCTTTTTAAATAGAATTGTCACATTTTCATTCTCTTTTTTAACTAAGAAAAAAGGCTCATTACAGTCATGTTGTTAACAGGATGATTTCTAAGCCAATTCATCACCATAATCCACGTATGCCAAGCAACTTTCTGAGGCCTACAGGTTTTCTGGTGGCCTTTCTGGAGAACTGAAATACCTCAGGAAAGTGAACAAGTGACTGTCTCAAAGCATTCTTGACAAAAGTAATGTAAATTTTTACACCATTCAGTAGGTGAGGGATGTTTAAGCAGGTACCAAGCCTTACCTGACAGCACTCAAATATCATAAAGGTACCTTTGTGTACCTGTTCCTTACAATCAGTTTTGCTAAACATGGAACAGAGTTTTCAATGCTGGAGTTCTTAAAATTCAACACTTTTTTTTTTTTTTTTTTTTTTTTTTGAGAGAGGTGACTTTGCCCAGTTCTCTGTTGAGAGATTCCTATCTAAAATGTAACTGTTGCTGGAAAATGATTTTGGGTATTTGACTTACCCAGCCATACAGGAGAGGAACCAAACACCCTCTTCTTGTAAGAGTGAGGTTCTTTTGGACACATCATGGGATGATTCACTCTGCAACCACCTCCCTTCACTGAAAATATCAAAGGTTTATTTTAATAGGAGGCCAAAGTGCTTTGTCTATTTCACAGCCAAAAACTACTGTGAGATTAATTTTCTTCTATAAAGGTACAAAGTTCAAGTTGCTAAAATTAGCAATTATTTCACCTGAGCCTCTTCTCTATGGTCCTATTCAAAGCAGTATTGTTTAGTGTTTCACTGCCTGCTGCTTAAAATGCAATGTTCCCCATTTAATGTGTCAAAAAGCTTTAGCTAATTATTCTCATAGCAAGGATAATCGTACCAATTATGATTCTTTAAAAAGAATAGTGGAAACAAAGAAGTGGAGATAAGATTTAACAATGACAAGACAAACTGGGGAGGCACAGGAATCTTAAATGTTGAAAACCTCCAGTGCCCTCTTTTTTACAGGAAATAAAAAAAAATACAGCTTTTTGAAAGAGACAAGTTATCACCGTGCAAGCTGGGGAATTGTGGATTATTATGACAAGGTTCCTATTGGTTTGGAATGAAGTTCATGGGTGTCCCTCCAGCCTCAAAATCTAGGGCTGTAGGATAAGACATAGAGTAAGAACTTATATTTGTACTGTGAGCTACCTGGGATTGACAGGCAGTGGAATTTTAGGTGCATAGTCCTGAAGGCAGCAGTCCAAGACCTTATTTCTCAGATCTCTGTGGATGGTCTATGAAAAGAAGCAGGTGGCCACAGGATTGATTATGTTGAATGTCTACCTCCAGTGACTGCCTGAGGAAGGCAAGAATTGCTGAAGGACCATTAAAACCTAGGTTAAATCTCTTTCTCTTTATTGGTGTATTGAATACACAGGGTTTTGCATCTGGTTGGGATGCAGGCTGGCTACAGCCTTTCTAAGGAAAAGTACCAAAAAGAGCAGATCTGAATCTTGGTGAGGAAGAAAACAGTAGCTAAAGTGCGACCTGTGTCCCCAGCAAAGGTAAATAACCAAAAATTGGGAGATATATATATCCACCTGGAGGGTGAAGAGCTCTTATTTCCCACATCAAAGAGACCACAATAGGATGTGGGACACCATCAGGAAGGATGGCTCTGTGATCCTGCTGAAAATTACTCTTTATAATGGTAGAAAATCGAGGAACAAGGAGACAGTGAGGATTTTTGCTCTTTCTGCCTCGCTGCCAGAACAAACTGAGAATCTACTGCCTTTTCAACTCAGCCAGCAGCCTGCTCCTGAAGCTATTACCTCAGGAGCAGAGAGGAAGCCCGAGTGTAATGACTTTTATCACTTGAGGGTATTGTTAATCACTTTGAATGTCTTTGCGACACATTTAGATTTCTATAAATGCAGTGACAACTTTGGACAGAAATTCACAAAGCCCTTGGTTCTGATCCAGATCACACAGACAGTCTGCACATACCTACTGTCACTTGAAATTGAAGAACAGCATCACGCAATTGTCCTCTTGTGCCTGACAAATTCAAAGACACAGATTGAGTTCAAACAACTGTTGCCCTGTTCCACAAGCTCTGATAATGAAGACACCATGAAAGTTTTTGGCACAAAGGAAAACAAGTCAATACACACATCAGGACACTACAACAGATAAAATTTAGCTCTATTATAACCAGGTATTCAAGCATTCTCAGAGAAATTGGATCTGTCTTCTGCTATTTCTGCCGTGCTTGCTTTAAGCTGTTCTCTTATCCAACCCCCCGACTGTTTATCAAACAGAAGACATCATCCAGATGCTAAGGAGACATTTCACCATCAGGATGAGGGGTGGTTCTCCCTGAGAGGTGTCACAGGAAAAGGTACTGAGAGATGGGAAAGGCATAAAATCTTTACAACTCTTCTTCTCCTCCATTTCAAAATCCTTTTCTGAAATGTATCCTCTCTATCTACCAGACATGTTTTATATTCAGAAAAATTTATACCGAGGCTAGAGAAAGAAGTGCATGGCATGAAAAGAAAACCTGTGAACATAAAAGTTTAGAAAGGCCTTGAGGACTCTATCAGAAAATTTGATTTTTGCTTAGCAAGATTTAATTGAAACGTTATTATGTGGGTCCACCTTACCTTTACAGAGACTGTGTTTTTCCCACAGCACAGGGGAATAAACACCTACTTAGAAACTGCTTCAGGCTGCCAATTACTGCAGGGATAGTCCACGTTCTCACACTGTTACTGGTGTTGTTTTATTCCCAAAAGTTTGGGAAACTCAAGACACACTCAGTAACGTTTGGATTCCTCAACCAAAAATAAAACTGCCTGTTCTGTGACTTAGACACCCAGGTCTTGGAGCAACAGGTTGTTATGCAGAGAGGTGGGTAGGGAGGTAGGTGTGTCTCACACTGAAAAAATCAATGCTGTAGCAATGAGTTCTGGATATTCAAAGGTACTGAAAACCACCTTAGGTTCCATGACCCTTCCCTGAAATTATTTGGTCCTGCTTTGCAAACCCTTGATCATTTTTTTGCCCTATGAATTTCATTTGTTTAATGGATTTCCTTTCCATTACAGAGGTGCAAGAATGCTACCACTGAGACAGGTTAACATTGTCTGTGAAACACCAGTTTGCCTTGAATTCTTTTTGAGATGGCTCTGTAAAGCAAAAGGGACCTCAAGAACACAATGCAAGTTTCAAGAAGCTATGGGGGAGTTTCATCTAATTTCATCCCATACAAACTAACTAAAACGTTTTTTTGGTTTGTCTGTTCCAGTTGTCTGCAGTCTTTCTTTAGGAAATGTAAAGAAATAAGTGCTTCCAAAGGGCAAGTGAACCTTGTCCTTGTGAACACTTATTTTAGATTAAGACACATGTTCCAGAATACCTCTCTGTCTCTCCATGGATTACAAAAGGAGCTTAGACCAAATGTTTCCCCACTGGATAACTAAATTTAAGCTCCTGTTGCAGCTAAATATAACAAGAACACTGTGAGACTAAGCCTAAAATCCCTTTCTGTAGTACAGCTGGTAAACAGGCCACCTGACAGGGAGGTTACACACAGGTTACAGGCACTTCCTCTCAACATTTTTTTAAAGCACTGCTCTTTGTATCCTCTGTAAAACAGCTCAAACCACCCCAAGCTACACATGGACAGTCCAGACAGATGGATGGTTTTGAATGGTTCAGTTGCTGTTAAGTTTATAGAGGAATTTTAGTAAAAGCTCTTTGCAGGACTCAGGAGTTATCGCTTCAGCCAACTCTGGTGACAAAAACCATCATGTTCAGCTATTAGCTTCACTGAATGACCTTAGGCTTGCTTTTTCAAACTGGTATTTCATGGCCTGGTCTGACAGGGAATTAGGAAAATGGTGGGTGAAGCATCTGATTATGCCATGGTCAGGACATGGTTCTGCAGGAGAACAGCCCAAATGGCCTTATGGGAGCATTCAGAGATTCTCCTCAGGGACTCGAGGGTTTAAACTAAGGGTTTAAGCAAAGCTTTTATTTGTGCTGTAGCAGAACCTCTTGGATGAGTGTACTCTTCACAAGGTAAAAAAAATGCCTGGATGGCCAAGTCCAAGGAGTGGCTGACTCAAATGATCTTAGAGGACTTCTCCCAGCTTAGCAATTCTATGATTTTATTATGATATGATATGATATGATATTTTATTATATTATATGATATTATTATGATATGATATGAGATATGATGATATGATATGATATGATATGATATGATATGATATGATATGATGATATGCTATATTAGAAAGGAAATGGTTTGATTTCTCCCTCTGTTCCCTAAATGAGAAGCAGCAGCCCATTCCCAGTGCTCCCTTAAAAATGGTAAAGCACAAGGAACTGCTATGGTGTGAGATGGGAATTTCAGGTCATTACTAATCTGGTTGACATGCAAAGTGCTGAGGTAGAAAATGAAAGCCCAACTGCACATTCCAGCCCCCTGAGACATTTGGTCTCCCAGGAACCATTATTTCGTCTGTACAAACTATTGTTTCATGGAGAATATCGTGTTTCAGCAGAAAAGTCAAATGTGTCCTCTCATAACTCCATGTGGCTGT
Source organism: Promerops cafer (assembly GCA_013398275.1). Taxonomy (NCBI): domain Eukaryota; kingdom Metazoa; phylum Chordata; class Aves; order Passeriformes; family Nectariniidae; genus Promerops; species Promerops cafer. The sequence continues at coordinate 96,063 of VZSE01011968.1, forward strand.
TAGCTTACTGCTGAGCTAATACTTTGCCACATAAATAAAACTGCACAAAAAAGAGAGAGCAGACTTGCAAGGAAACATGGGGAAAAAATATAATTCATTGGTGCTCAGGGCTGAAAAGCTAGTGAGCTTTCCTTTCCTTTTTTCTTCCCTTTACCCTTACAAGTTGATGTGTATCCAAACAGCTTGAAAAGTACTTTGAAATCCAACTTTAGTCAGCTATGATGAAGACATAAGAGGAGCTGATTTTTCCTTTGTGATGCTTTGTTTTCTTCTCTTTTATTCACTGTTCGCTTCAGCAGTGGCTGCAGGAGAGGATCCAAGTGTTTTTTCTTGGAACATTTTTTTTCTTTTTTTGGTGAAGTGAAAGATATATTTCTTGAGTTACACTGAGTCACTATGTACTGCTTTTGTGGCAAGCTCAACTAGTGAGCTGAGAGGGCTTGAACCAAAATGCAAAATTTCTCAAACCCAGGGAATCTATAACATCTTACCTAAGGACTTTTTACTATGGTAAAAATCTGCCACTTTGTGTGGAAAGATATGAAATTCTATGTAGCTATTTTATTTTTGTTCACTCAATTTCACAAATGTTCTGAGGCACCCCTGGGGACCCATCATTGGGCTCAAGGGCAATGGTGACACTCAGAGGGATCTAGAGAGGTTGTAGGACAGGGCCAACAGGAGCTTAATGAAATTTAACAGGGGGAAAAATGCAAAATTCTGCACATTATCTAAATCATCACTGGGCAGCTGGGGAGCAGCTCTGCTGAAAAGGACTTGGAGGTGCTGGTGGGAAAATAGATAAAAAAGAAAAATCAGCACACCCTACCAACAGTGTTGTGGATTGCTGGTGCAGGAGCAGAGCCAGGAGCTGGAGAAAAGTGATATTCCTCCCTAATCAGCAGCCACTAGCCCATAGCTACAATTGTGCATCTAGTCCTGGGACACCAGAAAAGAAAGATATTGGTAAAAATTGGCATGAATTCAGTGGTAGGTCACCACTGAGTGGGGGAGAGCAGGAACTGGGGTAATTGACCTTCAGAAGACGCTGGGGGAGCTGGGCTTGTTTGACCTCAAGAACAAACAGCTTCAGGAGGAGGTAATAGCATCCTGCCCATACCTATAATGAGGACACCAAGAAGACAGAATTATTAAAATCCAGCTCAGCAAAGCACTTAAACTCACATTCAACTTTATGTTTTAGTTTTACTTATTCATTGTAGCTTTTTTTAATAAATATAGATATTTATGTCCTCTTTTTTATTCTGATCTAATTCACTCATACATCTGTATATTTTTAATATATTGTAAAAACCTACTTAAAGCTGGACAAATACCTAACATCTTCCCTGTACTGAGGTATTTTGTAATATTAAAATGTGATTATCGTTCATCCAATTTGTGGATTAGGTGTTATTTCATTTTATTTTTACAGCTATATGCAGTATTACCAACCATTAGCACGTAAGTATGAAATGATGAAATTTTTATGGCTACTGCATAAAATGAAATGGTACCAGAATTATTAGGTTTAACTCTGAACATTTAATAGCAATAAAAGGATTCAGTGCTGTGCTATTTCTCTGGCAGAGTGTGGCATGAGTGCAGTGAGTACTGCACAGCTTCATGTGTTATGCACAACCTGGCCACAGGAGATCCTTGTTCAGATGAGAACATGCACCACTGCAGTAACTCATATTTGGGTTCACAGCTGACTTCATGTGAGTATATTTTAGCCCATATTCCAGTTTCCACCCTGCTCCTCCAGCCTGGTTGTTGCTGGAGGAAACCCAGCTATGCTTCTGCTTTGGAGGAAACCCCACAGTGTGACATGGCCCTGGGGCCAGGAAAGCATTGACCGACAGGAAGGAGGCTCAGAACCAAAAAAAATCTGAAATACCTTCAGCCTGCATAAAAGAGAAGACCCACCCAAGCAGTGTCTAGATCTGTTGTCTCTTTCTCAGCTGAGAAAAAATCTTTGAATTCCATCAGAGAATTAATGGGTTTTAAAGTGTCAGCAACGAGAAGTGATTGCTCCTTCTGTATTGATTTTGGGGAGTGTGTTCTTCGTTCTTGTTTGGGGTACCCAAATAGCAGCGCAGTAAAGCTGCAGCTGTGGTTGACATAAAAGCTACATAGAAGATCCCTGTGATCTGGTACATGATTCTCTCATCTCAATAAAATAGCACTGTAAGATAAAACAGTCTTTTGAAACTGGATAAGGAACAAAGTTAGATCATTTTCTTTCCAAGAACGTCTTGTTTACAGGCAAGGATAAAAAAAAAAGGGTGAAAAAATAAGAAAAATTAATGTAAATGTCTAGCCAGATTCTCAGTAGTGTCAGTAGTCACATGACAAATTAATCCTACAAAGCTGGATAAATTTACAATACCTGAAAATCTTGCACCCTTTCCTTGGAATAATCCAAAATCAAAAAATACCTAAAATTAAAGAAAAGAGACTGATGTACCTTAATACTGGAAGACTTAAAAAATTACACCCAGTATCAATACACATGCAAGTGAAAGGTTCTCTGAATATTGGCTAAATGTAATATTGAACAGTGTCTGCTAATAATAATTATTATTTTCACCATTATTGTCTTGATGTTCTAGGAGAAATTTAGGGTAGGACTAGCAAGCATTTTTAGATTACATTGATACGCAAATTAATTTTCCATGTGACATCATGGATTTTTATGTGGCAATCTTCATCCTTTAAGCTTTTTCCATCAAAGAAAGAAAGAATACTCTGTCTCTGAGGTATCCAATCAAAATTTGTGAACCATTTCAAATTTATGAATCAAGCACACACAATGAAACCATTTACTGCATGTTGTATGAAGAGTAACTCCACGGTGCTTCATGGTGGGATTTTATTTTATTGCTTTTTTAAGTTTTCTTCCTAATAATTCTTAATTACTTTTGCAATTAACTTTTTGGCTATCATTAACCACTATTTTTTTCATAGAACTATTCATTGCAATTTCAAGATCACATTCCTCAAAACTAACTTTATCACTGAATATGGAAAAGTTAAGACTAGTTTTTCATGTTTTCCTTTAACATTTACTTCTACACAGTTTTAGTTCCCTGCTGATCATCACACCCTGTACATCATATTGCTGAAATGTACTGAGCTGTAGAGCAAGAGGTCAAGGCAAGGCTTTAGTTTAGTTGTTATCTGTGTCTGGGCATTCAGATCTTAGATATCCCAGAGATCTCTGTGAAGCACTTTCCCGTGTGATTTTCCTTCACAGAAACCAGAGTATCAGAACCTCAGTACCTCTGGAACTGAACCTTTAATTCTTTATATCTGTGTTCTCCATGCATGAAACTTAATATTATTCCATGCCAGAGATAACAATTTTTCTCCTGAAGAGCAGAGGCTGCAAAGAAAAATGCATTCATGCTTTTAGACACCTCAGGCAGGTTTTCACTCACCTAATTTTAACTGTCTACAAAGTAATTGTCTGTACCTGAACTAGGTGGAGGTTTTTTTGACTCTCAGAGACCTGGGAGAGAAATGGGCACTTAACTCATCCTGAGGTAGCCATCCATAATAAAACAGATGAAACGTGTATTTTAAGTACCTGTTCTCTGTATGATTATAAAAGCAGCTCAGGTGAATACTGGGCCATAGAGTTCAGATCGAGACATGCACACAGCTGGATAGCTACACACACTGAGAGGAGCTTGACATCCTGAGTTTACTGTGATGACTGATGTTCCAGCTTCCACACAGACACCCTTTGGAAAGTTTATATGATGTATATCTCTGAGCTATAATCTAATCAATATTTTAATATCCTCAATTTTCACTGTTAGAAAGGATATTTCCCCAAGCTATGTAAGCATGATTTTGTTTTAAATTAAGAATTTGGAGTCTGTTGTGAGCTGTAGAAACTCTGAGAGTAAAGTACCACAATCGCATAAAACTTAGCGACCCAAAGGGCACATGGTTATTTATTGACTAAATTCTGAATAAAATAGAAAAAGTACAATGAGATTGTTTTATGATTGCATTTTCACCAAACTATATTATTACTTCAGGATTCAATATAATTAATTAAAAATAGCTCAAAGCACCGAGAGTAAACAGAGTAACACAAAGGGAGGAAGTGGTAAAGAGCATCTCAGAATGGTAATGCAGTCTAGGCCAGTGAAAACTCCTGGTTGTGTACTTGAGGTAAGTAGGAAGATATTTTCTGATTTTTTGAGTATTTAAAATTTCAGAAGGAAACAGGAAATGTTGTATGTACACAAAGAAAGGGTGATCGAAGCCTGTCTGGCTTTCATGTTACATGATAGCATATATTTGCCATCATTTTTGGTACAGCTAAGCTAATAAATTTTCATCTTTATTCCACACACATTGTAGAACTTAAACCTTTAGGGCAAAAGTGTCTGAAAATCTTTAGAGCTCCAAGAAGGACTCAAGGAGTGTTCTAAACAACTGCATCCTCCAATAGTCCTCCATTTCTTCTTTCCTTATTCCTACTCATGAATATTGATAGCTGAAAGCAGCAGCTTTTCTCCAGAAAATGTTGATTTAGTCACTCGCTGTGAAAATATCCCTCTCCCACAATTTATTCTAGAAAGCTATGATTCCAAGCTTTCTATCCTGCAGATTTCTAGACTCACAGTTCCCCGTGAATTGAAGGAAAGACAGAAGCTTGAATACTGCAGAAGTCACAGTTGCACTGCCAAACTCAAGGTCCACTCTTCCTGCCACACCTTTCAGGATCTTGTCAGCCCTTGGGAGACAAACCTAGCAGTTTTCCTGGTTCCTTGCCACCTTTACTCACACTATCATTTCAGCTATAGCATTGAAAAGAGAGGAAGAGCCTGAAGTCACCATCAGCTTGGACGTCTCAACGCCTCTCACCCCTTGAGCTCTCACTGCTCTTAGAAAGATGGGGTTTGCAATGGAAGGAATCAAGCAGGTTACATCATTTTTAGCTAAAATGAGTCATCCATTATGGCAAGGCCATCCTCTCTTGGCACCATGACTCTGCAACACGTTCCTTGAGGATTTCAGGGGGGAAAAGGGAAGGAAACAGATATTGGGGGGTGAGAAGAGGAAGCAGATATGATCACACAGTGCTTGTCTCGATGCTATATCATCTCTCATCCCTGTTGGTGTAGTTCATAGGGAAGAGTGCATAAACTTGTGGAAGTTAAATAATACTGTGTCATCTGTTATATAACTCTGTCAGTAGCAAAGGGAATAAAAAAGTTTCTTTTTTGCGTCCTATTTTATTCCTTCATGTTGTCTTCAGTGATTTTTTTAAATTCAATGTTACTACTGTTCAGTTAATGACTTCTGAAAAAATAAATATAAACTTTTATAGCTTGAGTGATTTTTTTAAATAGTTTTCTACAATCAAAGCTTGCAACAAGTTCTTTCCAAATTTTTCTTTTTGGAAAAATTTTAATTTATACTCACTCCTGAAACAGTGCTCTTTCAATATCTTGATTAAACTGCCTTCAAAGTGTTGGTTTCACAAACATTAAGGGAAAGACAGCTCACATAAGCTGTCACATCCTGTGAGCTGCTAACATTTTAGATTAGTTGAATCTCTAATATTAGTATTTTCTCTAGACATTCTTGATTTTCCTAGTAAGTTCCACTGTTTTGATTTTTACTTATACAAATAGAGAAGCCCTAAGGAGGCTAAACTGAGATGCCTTAAGCAGTCTCATTTTCCAATGGAAAACAGACAGTCCTCTCTCTTCTGAAAACTGGACATCTCCAAGATGTCTGTTTATTTGGAGATGCATAAAATCTAATCATGCAATATTCTATTTTTTAATAAGGTTTTAAAAAAATCTCTCTTCTTCTTAATGTACCAGTAAGGATTTGTAAATATTTCAGTTTTAATATCACATCTTAAATAAACTTAATGTCACTTTTTTTTGTGTGTATCTATGATGAGAGCCTAGGCAACACATGAGAAATTATCTTTCTGTATTCTTTATTTTTAAAGTGCAGAGAGAATAATGAGGGGGAGCAGAAGGGAGAAAGAATATATGAGCAAATGTTCACTTGTTATATATATATATATTTATATATATATATATATATTTAGCAAATATGTCCTCCAGTCATATTCACACAAGATAATGAGGTGATCCCACTGCTCCTTTCCTTCAAAGCTGAAAGGAAGGTTACATTTTTGTACACTTAAAATAAACGTCTGATTTCTATAACATAAAAAAATTAAAAAGGTGTTGCTCAAGGGGAGCCATCAGCACTTGAGAGAACCACAATCCCCACCATCTGCTACCACAGAGACAGAGCAACTATTCACAGCTTTTGTTGCAGTCCTCAGGCTGCAATTGTACTGCAGCTGAGGGTGGTCACAGTAGACCTGAGCAATTTTATATCTTTAGTGCTTATTCCCTCGCCTGCCACCACCTCTCTTCCTTCCTCCTCTGCCCATTTTTTTTACTGTAACAGGCAAAATCAGGGCAGGGAAGGGATTGTATCTTTTTGATCTTTAGGCGACCTGCTGCCACCAACAGAAACATGAAATGCACATTGTATTCTGAGCCTGTAGGTGATGTCCNAGCTTGAGTGATTTTTTTAAATAGTTTTCTACAATCAAAGCTTGCAACAAGTTCTTTCCAAATTTTTCTTTTTGGAAAAATTTTAATTTATACTCACTCCTGAAACAGTGCTCTTTCAATATCTTGATTAAACTGCCTTCAAAGTGTTGGTTTCACAAACATTAAGGGAAAGACAGCTCACACAAGCTGTCACATCCTGTGAGCTGCTAACATTTTAGATTAGTTGAATCTCTAATATTAGTATTTTCTCTAGACATTCTTGATTTTCCTAGTAAGTTCCACTGTTTTGATTTTTACTTATACAAATAGAGAAGCCCTAAGGAGGCTAAACTGAGATGCCTTAAGCAGTCTCATTTTCCAATGGAAAACAGACAGTCCTCTCTCTTCTGAAAACTGGACATCTCCAAGATGTCTGTTTATTTGGAGATGCATAAAATCTAATCATGCAATATTCTATTTTTTAATAAGGTTTTAAAAAAATCTCTCTTCTTCTTAATGTACCAGTAAGGATTTGTAAATATTTCAGTTTTAATATCACATCTTAAATAAACTTAATGTCACTTTTTTTTGTGTGTATCTATGATGAGAGCCTAGGCAACACATGAGAAATTATCTTTCTGTATTCTTTATTTTTAAAGTGCAGAGAGAATAATGAGGGGGAGCAGAAGGGAGAAAGAATATATGAGCAAATGTTCACTTGTTATATATATATATATTTATATATATATATATATATTTAGCAAATATGTCCTCCAGTCATATTCACACAAGATAATGAGGTGATCCCACTGCTCCTTTCCTTCAAAGCTGAAAGGAAGGTTACATTTTTGTACACTTAAAATAAACGTCTGATTTCTATAACATAAAAAAATTAAAAAGGTGTTGCTCAAGGGAAGCCATCAGCACTTGAGAGAACCACAATCCCCACCATCTGCTACCACAGAGACAGAGCAACTATTCACAGCTTTTGTTGCAGTCCTCAGGCTGCAATTGTACTGCAGCTGAGGGTGGTCACAGTAGACCTGAGCAATTTTATATCTTTAGTGCTTATTCCCTCGCCTGCCACCACCTCTCTTCCTTCCTCCTCTGCCCATTTTTTTTACTGTAACAGGCAAAATCAGGGCAGGGAAGGGATTGTATCTTTTTGATCTTTAGGCGACCTGCTGCCACCAACAGAAACATGAAATGCACATTGTATTCTGAGCCTGTAGGTGATGTCCTCTAGGCTGAGATTCATTTCATTTAATTATAGTTATCTAAAAAAGTACCCAGTCCAAGGCAGCTATCTAGGCTCCTACTTTAGATGATTAAAAAAAAGGCAGTTCCAAAGGTGATTCATCCTAAACTACAATTGGCATTAATCCACAAACAAGTCCTGTGTAAATTTCATTCTCCTGTCTGATATAAAAAGAGCTCAGGCTCCAATTTGGAGCAGACACGAAGGATGGACTTTGCCTGAGGGCACATACAGGTGTCCTTACCTGAGGTGACTGTGCAGATATCCTTTATATAAGCCAATAGAAAGAACAGGAACTTTTGATTCCTCTCTTACTAATGTAGATCATGGAGTCATAGAATATCTTGGAAGGGACCTTGAAGCTCATCCAGTTCAAATCTCCTGCCATGTGCAGGGACACCTTCCTCTAGACCAGGTTTCTCAGAGTCCCCTCCAACCTGGCCTTGAACACTTCCAGGGATGGGGGGTCCACAGCCTTTCTCAGATAAAGAAAGATTGAAATATTGGAAGTATTTCTCTTCACTGTTGACAATGATTCGCTTGTATCTAGACTCTTTTTTAACAGAATTATACAGTTAGAAGAGATTAATTGTGTAACTTCCAGAAAGATAAAAGTTAGTGAGATTAATCTGGCTTTTACCAACAGTCCCACACAACTAGAAATCACGTGAGCAGTGCCACCACCTTCAAAAGATTAGTCCTCTTTTCCAGACAGCCATTCACCTACACTGTCACTTTCAGGTTTTGGGGGGTGAAGGTTTTCATGTGCTCTCCAGAGCAGCATGCAGAGAGCCAGAGACTGAAATCACTCCTTCCTCTAGCACACCAATGTAAAGACACAACAAATCCTTCGAGGCTTCAGAGAGTTATTGAAAGGGAACAAAGAAGAATTTAAACCTAGAGGAAAAATGCTTTTTCATGTTACTTGCACTGCCTGGGAATGTTCATATGGCACAGAGTTAAATGTCCATGGCACTTAATTTTCATAGGCTATTGCTCTTATGGCAAAAATATTATATGAGCTACACATTTGCAAGGACACTTGTTCACCACAGTGTGCATTGAAATAAGTGCTAGTTCATTATAACCTTTAAAGTGTCTCAGCTTCATTGGCATTTAAGTATTGGATTATCTCAATGAGGTCATTAAAGAGAGTTGAATGTATGGGAGGATAGTTCCTCAGACTTATTTCATGGCAAATTTTATAGTTAATTACTGAGACAAAACACTAAATAAGAAGACAAACAGTACAAGTTAAAATGGAAGGTTCTCTGGCAGATATAGCTTTATAAAAAAGCCAAAGTTAAATGCTAAGAACTCATTCATAATAAAAAGCAATTTCCCAAGTATTATGTTCTATCTCCGTTATGGTTAAACACCATAAATTAGCAATGAGCATTCCAATTCAAATGACTTGTGTTCTTCAGTATTTTTAAAAATCAGTCAAATCAGAAGTCCGCCAGAGCTTCAATGGAAGTAATAGAAGACAATTTAATTGACAGAAATGTGTTTTAGATAGTACTTCTTATCTTCAGGCAACACATTTTATTACCTAAAACTTCATTACAGTGCACAAAAAAGGAGAAAGAGAAACATATGTTTACTTGTAGTGAACCATACGTTTAAAATGATAACAGAATTGATTTCTTCCTGCAATTTTATCTTTACTGTATATATTATGACCTGTGTGCTGAAATGTGAAAACTGAGAAATTTCTGGAACACTTCTGCATTTTCAGGAAAAAAAACCAATAACGTTCTCAGAAACATTATATTTTTGCATTGTTGTAATGCACATTGTTTTCCTAAGATCAAATCTAAAAGGAAAAGAGCCACTATATTATCCTCAGTAGTGTTTCTGTCAGATCTTGTGGTTGTATCTTCCAGAAAAAGAGAGTTTGGTGTTCCAGAGGGAATCCTCAACCCAAGAGTAAGGAAGGAGCAATGTTGGTTTTCAAGTGTAAGTACTGTGTGTGAAGGCAATTTTAAAAGTAATAGGTGACATTGTTGACTTCAATCCTGTATTATCAGTGGGGAACAAAATACGAGTTCTGAATCTACTGCCATAGATTACCTGCAAATTTTTTTTCAGTTGTTTCTGAGGGAAAAGAATGATGCCCAGTCTCTGGTGCTCCTGGAACTGTAGGTTATGAAACAGCCTCAAGCACCTGACATCACTGGAAAGAAGTATAGTTTGATAGTGACACAGGATTAAATGCCATGCTAATGATTAGAAATAATAAAAATAAACAGATCCACATTCTAACAGCAGCCCTTTTCCCTTTATGACTTACAAACCACTAGTGTTTGTAAGTTTCCATGAGCCATCAGAAGAGGTTGAGTCTAAAATGAATCCTTCAGTTCTTAAAAGTATGAAATAATTAAAATCTGTTTGGAGACCATGAATGGAAGTTTGAATGAAGAAGCTGAAATGTCTTTTTCAGGGCTATATTCAACAGTCTTAATCCCATTGACCATAGTAGCACAGAATGGCTTGGGATGGAAGGCTTCTTAAAGATCAGCTAGTTCTAACCTCCTGCCATGGGCAGGGATACCTTCCACTAGAACAGGTTGCTCCAAGTCCCATCCAACCTGGACTTGAGCTATTCCAGGGTTGCGGCACCCACAGCTTCTCTGGGCAACCTGTGCCAGTGCTTCACCACCCTCACAGTAAAGACTTTATTCTTAATACCTAAAATTTGTTTACTTTCTTTGAGTTTAAAGCCATTCCCCTTGTCCTATCACTACGTGATCCTGCAAAAAGTCCCTCTCCAGCCTTCTTGTAGGTCCATTTTAGGTACTAGAAGGCTGCTATAAGCAGCAAAACTAAACAGATATAAACCCATAAAAGTCATGTCCTTCTTACCAGACCCTTTAAGGATCTGGATCTCAGTTCTTACACTCACGGTGCAGGAGGACCACTGACAGTCACATAGGCATTAATTGACTTTGACTCGGAACTGTAATTGCATTACAGTTATTAACACAATACATTACAAGTTTTAATACACAATAATTTAATTGCAAACCATTTAATGGTTGGGCAGGGGTACACAGAAAACCAAGTGACCTTGATTGCTTGATTGGTCGGTCAGAAGCAAACAGTGCAGGCAGCAAGGACACAGATGTGTGACAAAGAGTATAAAGCTTCTACACAACTATTGAATCCAGTAGTGGGAAGCTGGGAGCACAGCAGACTGTCATCGATGTAGAAACCCTGGTTGTGTTATTGTACTTAAATATTAGTACATTCCATGGATTACATGCCTCTGTGAAATACAGAACATGTATAGAGAGGCATTTCTTCTATTGGACGGTTGCAAATGCCACTGGAGCATACTGATCGGTTCTAGAAACCACACAGAAAAAGAGCCCAAAACAACAAAACAAAACTAAAACCAAGCAGGCAAGCAAACAGCAACAAAAACCCTTTAAAAACTGTAGAAGGTTTAAAAAAAAACTTCAAGGTATAAAGAAAAGTATGAGAAAAATAATGAGAAATCAAATTCCTGTATTGACTCCTGCATGGCTTTTGAACTGGCTGACTCCAGAAGCTGACTGGAGGCTGCTGTGCTCCTGGGACAGAATTGTATGCATTATTAAACATGTGGGCAATTTGGGTTGAATTCAGGTTGCTTACAAACACTGCCTGTTCCTGTGTGATTGCAGGACAATCCATGACTCACAGCGACCTTGGGATGCTGCTGCTGTCCAACACAACACTGGGAGAGGGAGCAACATTTCCTCTTTGAGTTTGCCTACAGATTCAGATCTGTGTGGCTCAAATGCAATCTTATTACTAAATACTAGGAACTACTTATCCTTTTGATCCCAAGCTCTCTCCCAAGGACCTCCCAAAAAAACCATGTCTAAAGGAAATGGGCTCAATGGTCACTTCCATTGGTGTAGACAGTTAGTAGAGGATGGGCACTGAACATGCAGACAGCATAGTCAGGAGAAATAAACCCCACTGACAGTGACCAGTGCAATTTCCTTTTCCTTCAGGAGGTCACTACTCTGTTCTTTCCCATAATTTTAATCTGCATTAACTTCTTGTCACTTTTATTTTTAAATTAAGAGGAATTTAAGTGAAAATAGAAAGACATCAATATGACTTTTATTTAAGGTCCAAATTGTGTTTCATAGTGGGTTTTTTTGTTTGCTTGTTTGGTTTTTTTGCTAACATTTTTATGGAAATGTCTGGAAACATTCCTCCCATGGTCAATACACGTAAATAGTGTGGTTTTATGTTCAATGTCCTGATTTTATCCTATTTGAAGAAATCTACTATTTGCAGAGTATTATTATTGAGATGAAAGAGTAACATGGGTTGATGGATAAACAAATAAGCAACAATAAAACGCTGGCCTTGCAAAACACTGTGCAAACATCAATTAATTCTATTTGCAGCAGTCTTGTGCAGCTGATAAATTCCATTCCTGCAGATGGAAGTGCTAAGGCATAAAAGTGGCAAAGAATTTTCACTGTGCCAGGGCATTGATTCAGGCAGAGGTTTGAGGCTTGACTCTTTCCTTAAGAGATCTTTCCCACAAGCACCAGAAGGTTCTGTAAGCTCTGAAACAGGTTTTTCTCTACAACAGAAACTAAGCTGTGTGATTTCTTTTCTCTCTCCTGTAAAGAAAACTGTCCCTGTGGAAGAAGTTCTTGGTTTCAGGCTCTTTAGCAGCTGAACTGCAGCAGATCCCAGCCTGTTCCTTCTGGGTCCCCAAGAAGTCTTTTCTCTCTTCTCTACAAAAGTCTAGATGTGATGGTGTGGCACCTTCTTTCTCCCAGTAGGCAGCACTCAAACAGCCTCTCTGTCTGTGCCTTCTCCCTGTATTAATAAGCCTTTCTCACCATCTTCTGAGCTCTTATTTTCCTTGAAGAGCCCAGCTTTCCCCCTTGAGGTTCTGTTTGGAGCCAGAACAAAGCCAAGAGGCAGCTTTCCCCTTCCTGCTTCCTCTCAGCCATTTATAGGAGTGTAACATCTGATGCTCAACAGGGTGCAAGCAGACGTGTACCCCAGACACAATCCATCATGCATGGCCACAAAGTGACTCTTAATTCTGCTACTCCAGTCCATCTTGGGAGGCTGAGATAAGGGAGGCTGTTCCTCATAGAGCCCATAAGATTTTCTTTGGTGAAAACTGAATGTTTTATTGCTGCTCATAAAAGGAGCCTTTTATACAGTTTTACACTGGATTTAGTTTTTCTGTGTGCAGCTTTTAACTGATGGAATCATTCATGGTGACTTTTTAATTTACTGATTTAGAGAAAATCATCCCTTTCCTTCCAGAAATAAATGCTTGGTCTTCCCAAAGCACAGTTGCATTTTAATTGTGCTAAACAGGTGGTGTTAAAAGTTGCCGCATGGCTGCTTTGCCTTCTTGCTCTTCTGAATTTTTCCCTATTAGAACATGAGCTGAATTTTCTTCTCAGTGGAATTACAGTCTCCTGAGAACAAAATTAGAGGCAACATGAGTTCAGTATATAATAACAGCTGCCCACTGAAGGGATAAGGAAGATTGGAGCTTCCAAAACACAACTCTCAAACTGACCATCATCCTGGAAACATCCTGAGTTGGTCTACAAGTGTTAAAATGGTTTAAAGAAGCCAATGACAATTTATATTTGGCACACCAGCAAAATATTTAAACAATTATTTACTTTTATAGAAGAAATATTTTGAAAGCTCTTTTACTTAAGTCAAAGAATGAACCTGCTTTGCTTGTACCATTTTTGCCACAGTGCTGTCAAAATGAGTCTGTCAAGTACCTGATTTTCTTACAGATCACTGTTCAAGCTCCCTGCGTAAGGCTTAAGCCTGGTGCAGTGCCATCCTGTGCAGGAAGCACTCTGCTTCCAGACTCAGGGAGATGGTAAGCTCAGCAGAGAGCAGGATTCAAGCTCAGCCTTCCTAAAACAATTTCCTTCCTGTTCTGCACCTGCTATTTGACCAACTCAAACTGAAATTCAGCTACTAGCAAAATAAAAAGTGAGCACTTTAGCAAGGAGGCATTTGAAATTGAAGTTGAGACTCTGGATAGAGGAAAGCTTTGGTGTTTTTATAGTATTTTCAGATATAGAGATATATATATATATATTCATATATCTAGTACATATTCTCAAAACATTTAAGAGGAAACCACTTATACCATGATTATTTTTAAGAAGGTTGAGAGGTTTTCTGTAATTATGCTACGCTCATAGAATCATAGCATCCTCTTACACATCTGTTCATTACATGTCTGTGTCTCTCTGGCTAATCATTTAGAAATTCATCACATTAAATATATAACCAAAGAACTTCCACAACATTCACAGCCAGAGAGGCTGGAATACATATTTATTTCCCAAAGTCAATATTTCTGTTAAAAGGCATTGTATTTTAATTTCTTTCTCCCTATCTTGATACTAGAACTCCCTGTTTATACATGGACAATGATTTTGAAGGATTTTTCCAGCCTAAATTATTCTAGGTTTCTAAGCTGTTGGTGTGTGGCTGGATGAGCAGTGAGGTGGGTTGAAAACTGGCTGAAAGGCAGGTCCAGGGAAGGGGGAGAGTGGCATAAAGTCGAGTTGGAGGCCAGTGTGCCCTGGGGGTCAAGGCAGGATCCAGTCCTGCTAAACATTTTCATTACTGATTTGGATGTGGAGCGTCCCCTCAGCAAGTTTGCAGGTGATAAAGAACCAGGAGGAGATGCTGATATGCCAGAGGAATGAGCTGCCACCCAGAGGGACCTTGAAGGCTGGAGAAATGAGATGATAGGAGCCTCGAGGAGTTCAACAAGTACAAAATCCTGCACCTGGGAAGGAACAACCCCAGGCTCCAGTGCATGCTGGGGGCTGCCCAGCTGGAAAGCAGAATGACAGAAAAGGACATGTGGATCCTGGTGGAAACCAAGTTGAACAGGAGCCAGAAAGGTGCCCTTGCAGCAAACATTAATGATATCCTGGGCTTGCCAGCAGGTTGAGAGCACTGATCCTTCCCTTCTCCTCGGCACTGGTGAGGCCACACCTGGAGTTTTTTTATTCTATAGATACTAACCAAGATTCACTGATGTTCTCAGAAAAATCTCTCTTAAGCTTTGCAACTGATCTGTGACTGTGAGTTCATCTAATGTTAACTTTAAGTATTAAATGGAGGTATCCATATGTCATGAATTTAGCCATTACATAGCCCTCTTGTTTTCAAAGTCAGGAGATATTCTTCATTAGAGAATTATCCAGATTTTATAGGGCCCAAATCAGGTCTTGGAAGAGCCTTTCTCTACATGAACCCTACAGGAAGTCTAAACCTGCTAAACTCTTGAGTTAGATCCCTCAGTTGTAGTCCTTAAATTAAACTGAATAAACCAGACCAACTATTTTTTTTTTTTTTTTTTTTTTACAGCAGTGTCCTCCAGAACACGTAGATCAAGTTTTTAGTTTTGTTTGCTTTTCTCACAAAGCCTATACACCATCCCTCATTACAATCTGGGCTGTGCAACTCTTGTCCTAATGAAAATTATTATTCAAAGTAATATATTATACACAAATTAGGATTGGGCCCTATGAACAAAGGCATATATTTGCATTTGGATGAATGTATTTGTGCACAGCTTAATCTCCATGTGATTGTATTTGAGATCTCAGGGACAGTACCTAATGCTTTCCCTTCAGAATTGTCATAAATAAATGAACTAGGGATAAAATACTGAACTGATTTGTGCAATTGTTAAATTACTGCAACTGATGAAAAATACATAGCCCTAGAATTCTGACAAATATCTCCAGCTCACAGCTGGCAAGGTCACAAAGCCTGAACTGAGCTGCAAAATTATGGGTATTTACCTCTCATTGAGTTAATATCGCCTTAATTCTTAAAGGGCAACAGCTTGCCTTTGGAGTCAGAATCTCAGCACAATTCAGGGCAGGAAGACAAGCTCTTAAAGTTGATCTGAAGTGGTTTATGGCAACATTGTTCCCATTAACAAAACCAGCACTCAGCAGGTGGTAATTACTGCACTTCCGAGTGAAGTGCAGGAATGGAGGAAGATTTATCTTAGAATGGCTTGGATTGGAACAGATCTTAAAGATCATCTAAATCCAATCCCCTGCCATGGGCAGGGACACCTTTCCCTAGACCAGGTTGCTCAGACCCCCATCCAACCTGGCCTTGAACACTTCCAGGAATGGGGCAGCCACAGCTTCTCTGGGCAATTTATGCCAGTGCCTCATACATGTTCTTTATCACACTGAGCAAACTGGGGGTGCAAGAGCTCATTCCAGCTGAAGGGTGGGAACTCAGAGTCAGTAACTTCTCAGGCTGTTTGATCTGCAAGAGCTTGTCTACATTGTCATGAGCCAGGATGCCAAGTTTGTTCATGAGTGCAGGCTGAAGGATGCTGATCACATTGTATTTTTTGTCCTGACACAGCTACGGATTTAAGTGTAAAGAGCACATGGGAGGATGTCCTATTTAAAACGAGGTGTTATTTGGAAACAAGGCAGCACAGCCTGAATTATCTGAGTTGCTACTGCATCCAAGACCCTGTGATCTTAAACAGATCATGTCCCCTCCATCTATTAATTACACTGCAAATTCGCCTGATTGTGTGACTGTCTAACAGATTTAGTGTCGTGGCTCTAAATCCTGTTAATTACAATTCTGCCAGATGGGTAGCAGAAAAGAGAGCAAACTCCAAATTTCTGTAAAAAGTTAAAAGAAAAGAAATGTCATCCTGTTTTTCATGTAGCAAATGTTAAACCAGGTCCTAGGCTGTACAAACTGACCAGCTCTCTTGCTGGTGTTGGACTGATTCACACCCGCTGAAGATATGGCCCAGTGATAAAAGAACAGATGATTCATGCAGTTTTTATATTAAACATTAATATGATGTTCTCTAACATAGTTTAATAGGTACCTATTGAGTGCCAAGTTTCCGTCAGTACCTAATAAGTATACTGACTAATAATAATTAACAGATCTACTTGGAAAGCAGTAATTTTCATATATTCCCCCTGCATGATTTTTAGCTCTTAATGAAAGTTAGATTAACAATTGCTGTAAGATGGATCTATAATCCTCAGTTTCTGGCCTTTTTTTATCCTCAGCACAGCAAAGAAATGATCCTAAGAGAGTCCAGTTTCCATCACAGGGGTAGCAAGGACCCCCAGGGAATATCCCAGGGCTGACTGCAGCGAGGATTTTCTCAGGTAAAGCAGCCCATGGTTCTTGCTAAACAAGTGGGAAATTGTGTTGATATTTAAGTCTGCAGCAATTTTTGCAGGGATGTTTTTGTCCTCGTTTCGGTTCTGCAATCATGGAAATCAAAGGTAACACACCACTGCAGAGTACATAGGGGTCTGGAAGCACAAAGAAGATTTTTTCTGCAGTGTTGAGATCCTCGAGCTGGTAATCTTTGAGTCCGAGCAGTCTGGCAAAGGAATGTTGTATAAAGTGAGGAATGAAGTCTTCAGGCTGCTATTTGCACTGCACTGAACATGGGGTAAAGCCCTCTGAGGCACCACGGGAGCCTCCTATAAACAGCTGTGGGAGCTGGGCACCAGCCTCGCTCATCCTGCAGCATCCGAGGGCACAGCCTCCTCCCAGGGCTCCCTTTTCTCACCTGCAGTGTGCCTGGCAAAGTGAGCACTGAAGGAAGGTTTGTGTCGTTTATGTGAGGACAGGCATTAAAAACACAGCCCAGGGTCTGAATAACACTGACTCACACTGAGGGAACTCAGCCACACTCTGCTGGTACTGAACATTTCACTTGCCCCAAACGAATGAACTAATTCACTATTTCTGTGAGGACAGGGAAAAAAAAAGAAAAAGAAAAAAAAAGAAAAAAATCAGCCTAAAACATTGGTGGATTTTTATTTTTACTCTTTCTTTCATGCCTGCTAGTGGGAAGTCCTGACAGGCCAGGCTTTCCCTGAAACAATGCAAATGACTGGCTGAACACCTCACAGTTATTGGTGCCTTCATCCTTCGTGGGCTGCAAATGCAGCAGAACTGTGCATATTTAGTGTCTGCACGGTGCCTTGGATAATGATCTTCCTCTGATGCAGTGTTATTGCTGTTTCTGGCAGGCCCTAGAAGAGCAGGCTAATTGCACAGTGTCAGATGGTAGGTGTGTTACTGGGTAAAAATCTAAGAGGCACATCAGCAGAGCCTTTTACAATGTAATAAGCACTGATTAGCCAGCCTCGTAATATGGCCTGAAAAGTTTCACCACTCACTATTTGCTTTAAGTTCAGGAGGTCTGAATGTAAATTAGGAATAAAATGAAGATTTTTGTTTCTTATTATGACAGTGAACATTAAGAAATTGCACTGTTTGAAGAGTCCAGTCCCTTCACTTTACCAATTTTACCCACTTTAACACCCATTCCTCGGAAAAATTCCATTTTTCATTTAATTTTTCCCAGGTTGCTGATATCAAGGAGTCTTTAAACTCCAATCAGAATCATCAGTAGTTTAATCCAAACATATTAGGGCTTGATCCTGAAAGATGAAAAAATTCACTTGCATAGAACTTGGAAGGATGTGGCCCCTGGTTTTAAAAGACTATAGCAAAACAGTGTCAATACAGATTTCAGTGTTAAGAAAATGGTAAGAAAAGTTCTCATATTCTGTCTTACCCACTTGAATTAAATCGAGTCATTCCTCTCTCCAGAAACCAAGAGACTGATATTCCAAAAATTCTAAAAAGGCATTTCTCTATTAACCTTGAATATATGAGGGAGGTGCTTAGATACTAGATGGCAGTATAAAACCTTAATAAAATTCTTTTTAATAATGACATTTTAAATAATCATGCAGTACATTATCAATACACTTGCTATGTTAGCAGAGGAATTAATTTAATTTCACCACCATCCTCTATATTCCAGGTATTGAAGGTTTCTTTTAGAAGAGATACAAACTTTTTTGTATAATATTCAGACATTAATGAAACCTTCAGATAGACTCTACTTTCTCCCTAAATTTAGTCATTTCCATAATTGCAGTGAAGAAAAATAGAGTGCTATTTTATATCAATATTCAACAAGTATCTTCATTACAATCAGGAAAATTTTGTTACTGGTAAAGATAAACTCCTTAAATATAATTTCTCTCTGCATTGCTGCCATGAATGAGAGCAGTAGAGAGAAGAAATTGCCCCAGCAAATTTGATGCTGAAATATAGATTGTTGATAATTAGTAGTCTTATATGCTGTTTCTCATTTGGGCCAATCCATTTTTATTTCACCAATTTGGGAAACGCATCACAAATCCAAGACTGATTGCAGAAACCTAAAGCTGAGAAATGTACTGAATGCAACAGATGGTGGTTAAGTTAGATAATAGAACACAGTGCTGAAGAGATTTATAGTCTCCTTTTTATTGCTCATTCTGGGGGATGTTAGCATTCTCCATTTATGCTCATAAGGCTTTTTCATGGCAATATCCATAGTTCATAGACTAATTCTTGGAGCATTGTTACATTTATCTAATCCAACCTCCCACATAACATAGGTCAGGGCATTTCATTAAGTGTTTCTTGCACCTAGAAACACACTTTTATAGCAGCTATCATAGCAATGGTAAACTGCCAACACCTTTCTGTCAATTTATGCTCTGTTACAGTGAACTCTCACTGCCCCAGCCCAAAGTGCTACCCACTGCCATTTACTCTCAACAGCTCGTGGTTGCACTTTCACTCTCCCAGCCTGCTGGTTCTGAAGATTTATCAAGAAGAGCCACGTAAAAGGGCAGGAGTAGAACGTGCATGATGCTAAGTTCAGATGAACACAGAGTAAGCAGTAGTAAGATAGGGTATATTAAGTAGGAAACACAAGTCAAGGAAGCAGCAGTTGAAGGGCTCTTGAGCATTTTGCCAGGAAAGGTCCTTTAACCTTTGTGCATGGTGCATTTCAATTGGATGTCAAAGCCTCTCAGTCTATAGCTCTATTGAATATTAAAAAAAAATGAAAATTAGATAAAAATAAGCACTGCTTGGTATTGATATTGTGGAATGGGGGTTTTGTGTTATTTTTCTTATTTTTTTCACAACGGAACAAAACTTTTTAAGTCATCTATATTCCACAAGTAACAGCGCTTGCCTTTATGACTCTCAACTTTTTTTTTTCTTTTTTCCATGATGTTTTGCTTTCTGAACTGGCCTGAACATACTCATATCTACAAGGAGTATTTGCTGACATGGTAAGGCCACACATATTTTTGCAAACACTCCCACTGTTGCTCCATGGCCCATAAAGGCAGATAATAAAGGTTTCATATAAAATCTTAACTTCGTTAGCACACCAGGCCTGTGAACATCTGGTGGGACAACCAAGTCAGCACTGTAGCACCTTCAATTCAGACTTGCAGATGTGTGGTCAGTCTGCAAAGCCCTCTGCAAACACGTGCCCAAACCTGCATGTCATTTAGCACAGCAAACCAGGCCCACCCACACCTCACCTGGCCATCAAGCTCCTGCCTCTGCTGTACACAGTGCACCAAAAGGACCACAGAGATGTGGGAGTGACTGAGTGTAACAGGTGTCCCAAATGAGCTCCAAAATAGACTTCTGCAGCTTTGGCTGTGATCCCTACATACCATGTTTACATGAAGATTTTGTTGTTTTTATACTTTTCCACATTTTCCAAATCCATCTGTTGTCTTTCGTCTCTAAATCCAGGAAACAAACCTCATAGAGGGGTGGGCAGTTTTTCCATTACACTGCCTACAGCTCATCACATAGTGGATCCCTTATCACCACGTCCAGATGTTATTGGGAAAAATATAATAAATGACAGAATTTATTTTATTTCCAATGCTTGCTGTGCTGGATGACTCTGTATTCTCTCTCACTTCCGAGACTGGGGCCACTGTAGTATCTCAGCATCTCAAAAGCATCCATCTAGTACCTGCATGAGCAAGAAATGTATTTTATTTTCCTACAAATGACAAAGGGTCTCAAAAAGTAGTGAATTTCCAGGTTCTTGTATCTGAAAACATCACCAAATGCAAAAAAGACACTTTTATTATTCTTAAATACAATAAAATCATTAGTTGAACTGTTGTACTGAAGGAAAGTAGATTATTTCAAAACAAATTGGGTAACCAATAAGTAACATTCACCATTTTATTCGACATTATAGGTTAGGTGTAAAACCCCTTAAGTCAAACTGAAATAGTCTATTTCTATCTGTAAATTTATAATCTAACTCTTGATGGGTTAGATTTCACTTTGAAATATTTTACATATCAAATCCAATACTGGTATCATCCTTACTTCCCTGCATCTGTACCTAAACCCAGGACCACCCAAATGATCTGCACCAGGGAAATATCCATATTTCCATTAGTGTGCTTATCTCCAGTAAGTTTTTTGTCTTAGTTTATGTTCATTGTAAGAAGCAGGAATTAAATAATTGCATTTATTTTTTTCAGTTACATGCTGTTTAACTTGCCATGTCAACGCATTCTATTCTGGTTTGCCAGAAAAAAAGGTAATTTACATAAAGCCCAAATGCTAAATGTACAACCAGAGCATATTTTTAATTGTTTTTAGTAATTTTTAGAAAAATAAAGGAACCGGGCATTTTCCTTTAGTTCCTTGTCTAATCAGATTTCAGATTCCCAACATAAATTACTGTCTATTTGTATGCAGCTGTGGGTTTCCTTTCTGAGCCTGAGTGCTGTCTGTGTGAGCTTAAGCAGAACCCTCCTCATGCTGTATCTGGTTTTTGGCATTCAGTGAGGAGCAGAAAAGGACCAAACACTTCATTTTTAGAAGGCTTGCTGTTGACAGGAAGGTTCTGGTTCCAATGACAGAAGTAAGTGTTGTCCAAGCTCCTGATAAAAATTTTTGTAATTGCAGAGTAGGCAGCAAAAACTGATTCAAACACGAGTGCTGTAGTGAGAGCTCAGACTGCATGGCTTTCTGTAAGTGCAGGCTTAATCTAATGCTAAAGGCACAACAAAATTCCAAACCTAGGAATGGAAGCAAGGCAAATTCAAATGAGACAGGGTAGGATTTTAACAATAACGACTGTAAACCATCAGGATTACTTCATATGAAAAGTGCTGGTTTTCCCTCCGTTTGAAGACTTTGGAATCAGACATTATTATCTTTCTGAAAGACATCTAACTCAGCCAGAAGTCATCGTTCAGGCTTACCACAGGAATTACTGTGCATCATTTTGTGCTATGGAATCATAGAACCATTTAAGTTGGAAAAGACTGCTAAGACCATTGAGTGCAACCATTAACCCAGCACTACCAAGTCCACCACTAAAACATGTCTCCAAGTGCCACATCTACAGATCTCTTAAACACCTCCAGGGATGGTGACTCCTGGGCAGCCTGTTCCAGTGCTTGATAACCCTTCCCATGAAGAAATTTTTCCCAATATCCAACCTGAACCTCCCCTCGTGCAATTTGAGTCCATTTCCTCTTGCCCTGTCCTTTGTTACCTGGGAAAAGAGATTGATCCCCACCTGGCTACAGCCTCCTGTCAGGGAGCTGTAGAGGGCAATAAGGTCACCCTGAGCCTCTTTATCTCCAGGGTGAACACCCCCAGCTCACTCAGCTGCTCCTCACAGGACTCGTGCTCCAGACCCTTCATGGGACCTTTGTGCAGGAGACCAGAGGACACAATGGGGTTTTCGAGCCATAAAATGGAATTTCACTATGATGGAGCCAAAAGCTTGATGAAGCATATTAAACCCTTATGTTTAAGGCAATGGATGTGACATGGGAGTGAAATCTAATTTCAGTAAAAAAATGATTTGACATACCCAAGCCATGGACCCAGTGTTTGGCTCTGCTCCCAACTACCTCTGCCAGTGAGGAAACCGTGAGCCTCGGACCTGACGCTGCCTCACCCACCTCTGACTGGGATGATGCCTCCTCTGCACAGGCTGCTGCAATGATTGTCTGTTCAATTGTGTTGTCCTGTGCAATTGGATACTACAAAGAGAGCCTCGTGCAGCATTCAGTCACAAGCTGCTAATAGCTGCTGATTCTCCCTTCCACAGAAACATACATTAAAGAGAAGATATTATCAGACTCGTGCTGAGATTTAGAAGTCCTCCGTGTGGGTGTGAGAAGAGAGAAATTGAAGGAAGAATGAGAGGGGTGATAAAGAACAGACACAATCTCTTCAAAATTATGGCCACTGAAAGGAAAAAATTTTCCCGGATCAATCATGGGACCGCAAACTCTCCATCTGAACTTTGTCTCCTTTTGGCCACTGAAAAAAAAATTCTCCTAACTGGAGATACCTTCTAATATTATTTGTTTGAGTCTAGACCTGGTCCCTAGCTTACGGGAAATCTATATTTCCTGCAGATTGCTTGCTTTATGCTTTTTATAAAGCACAGCTTTTTTCAAAAGGCTCGGCTCCCCCTGATGTCCATGGGACATTTAGCATTTGACAATAATGTGAGTAAAATTGGACCAATGCTGAGAAAAATCTCTCTCCCATATGCCATAATGAAACCCCCTGTGTGTTTATGTGCTTTTTAAAGCATGTTAAGTGATTATGATGGGTCAGACACTTTTAATATATAAATCTCTAGAAAATGACAGAACATTTCTGAAGCCTCCTGAGTGGGTAGGAATCCCGAACCAACTGTTATTTCATATTTAATCCCATTCCCTTTTTCCCTGAGACTAGGCAATCCTGATTAAGCTCTACTTTTTAATAAAATAACAAATTCAAATAACAAATGCAAGTACAGTAGTGTGCTCCATATAAAATTTACATTAGAGCTTTTCCAAGAAAAGCTTTAATGTTGTGCTTGAAGTAATTTTGTTTTTACAGAGCGCTGCTCGTTAAAAGTTGTAAATCCTTTTCTGTGTTGCCGAGGATGTGTCTAGCTCCCAGTTAAATGGAAATGTATAATCCTTCTCACTCATTTGATTTTCTTAAGACATGGTTCTCTCTCTGGGCTCAGTCCTGGAAGGTGCTGGATACTCCCCAGTCAGGAAGACAGAACCAAAATAAGACCTTCCTCTTTGTCTGGATGGTATTTCACTTTCCTGAAAAAAAGCCATTTCTTTTCTCCTCCTGCCCATTTTCTACAGGGTCAGACCTGCTTCCCATTCTCCCACCTCCATCCACCCCCGGAGCAGCAGAGCTGAAGCTGTGGGAGAGGCTGAGGGTGGTGTGCATGGTGCATTTTCTGTGGGTGAGAAGAAGAGCATGAGGCAGATTGAGACTTGGAGGATCACAGTCTCTTTCACAGCTTCTTCTCTCTCAGCCACCGGGCCAGTGGGTGGGTGGCCTAAAATGAGCCTGAAATCCAGTATTTCAGAGACATTTCTATCAGCTATCGCTGTGGGATTTGATGCCTAGATACTTCAAAAACCCAAAAACCATTCCTGAAAATTGGTAGCATCTGGAACCTGCCATTATTTGTCCCTACAAATTTTTACTGCAGAAATAGAGAAATAATTAAACCAGAGCAAAGTCACAAGGGGAATGTGACTCATGCTTTATTTGCCAAGCTGTTGGAAAGGCTGAAGGCCTCCTGCTATGAGAGCCTTGTAGATGTTTTTCCAGTCCTGAACATTCCCAGGCTGGTGCTGAGGATTTGGAAAGGAGGAAACACTTTGCCGTTATCCACAGCTGGAGCCATGACCCATAAAGAAATCACCTCTGTGCTTCTAAACTGATCAACTTCTTTATGAGTTTTGTCTCATCAGAAGTATAGACAGGGCAAAGTGGTTTTTATCCTGTGAATTTTAGGTTAATGTGACAGAAACCAGAAGTCTCATTAGACTCTTATGTGAATTCCAGAAAACAAAACTCCTTTAAAGCATGCCATTCTTGCTCAATGGAACCAAGCAACTTTGTTTTCCTC
The DNA here is from genome assembly GCA_013398275.1 of Promerops cafer. Classification (NCBI taxonomy): domain Eukaryota; kingdom Metazoa; phylum Chordata; class Aves; order Passeriformes; family Nectariniidae; genus Promerops; species Promerops cafer. Next base: position 120,715 of record VZSE01011968.1, read on the forward strand.
CTCAAGTCTTTTCTTAAAGGTAAATTAATTCAAGGTTATCACTTCCCTTCAGCATCCCTCACTTCACTGGAATTAGTCTTAATTTACTTTAATGAAATGTACAATATTAATCTTAATTAAAAGCCTTGGAGACAGACCTGTGTACATTCATGACACAGACACCTTGGACTTTTGTTGGAGCCTCTTTTCTGTCACGTGGGATCCAGGAATTTCAGCAAATGTCTTTCAGCAAATGATAGCTCTGATATTTTTCAGCCCTATTGATCAGTTAAGTAGTCAATGACTTCAGAGAATTCTCCTGATAAACTCTGACTTACACTTAGCTTGCTCCTTAAATCAGCATTTGTTGTCAGAGGGAGGAAAACCACCCTGAGTCAATTGGCTCAAATAACCAACTTATTTTGCACACACATTGTATTTCAGCAAGTAAAAATGAACAATTAACTAAAAGTTAAAAAAAAACCTGGCCATTGGGTGGCATCAAGAATGAAATTGCCACAGAATTTTATGCAGAAAAGCTGAGAGGATTGTGATTGCTCAGCCTGGAGAAGGCTCATTGCAGCTTTTCAGTACCTGAAGGGGGTTTGCAAGAAAGCTGGAGAGGGAGTGTTTACAAGGGCATGTGGTGATAGTACAAGGGGAAATGGATCTAAACTGAAACAGGTCAGCTTCAGATTGGATAATAGGAAGAAATTCTTCACCGTGAGGGTGAATCTGGACCAGGTTGCCTGAAAAGGTGTGAAACCCAAATGGAAAGCTGGTTTGCATTCACATTAATGTCGCGAAACATCAGTTTTCCATGATATCTGGAGAACACAAAACCAAATATGAGGCTTTTTGCTTTACCTTATATACATGTATATATCTGTACATACAGGCATTCATGTATATCTATGTATCCATTTCACAAGGTGTGGAAAGAGGTTTGCATGTGACTGACACAAATGTTATTTGTACGGCTGAATGATCCTCTATTTTTTTTAAAAATGAAAACACTGCTGTCCATCCCACCACTTTTCATCTCACCCATCTTCAGCGAATTATAAAATACAATAGGCTGCTCTTCCCTGCTCCATTAAACTAAAGTGTGTTTAAATGGGCCTTTCAACACCTCTCCCTCTGCAGTGAACACTCACACAGGCTTCAATATCAAGCTCCAGATGTTTGGGATCTTGGCAGTCATGCCCTGATCCTGAACCTTTGCCATCAGCTGAAGGAAATGGCTGTTACTGGGAGTGTTGTTGACCTAAACATTTCCTGACAGCGGCTTCAACCTGCCCCTCTGACTGACACTTCCCAGAAAGCTGATGTGTCTGATGGGCTGTATCAGTTTCAGCTCTTTAGGTTTCAGATTCAGTAGCTGGTAAAATGAGTTCAGTTCTCACTGTGCATAATTTGGTAACTGCTGCATCAGCTTTAGCTTGCTCTGCATTTAATTTATTAGAGAAGAGATGTGTTTCACACTCACAGATTGATTGTTATTTCACCAGGTGATGTGTTTCAATCAGCAGGTGATATATGTCATTTACTGCATTACACAGTTGCAGATGCTGAAATATGGTTCAAAGGGATACATACTTGATTTTGCAATACATTCTAATGCATTTTGACACACTTTTCATTTAGTAATATATTCAGTCATTCCTTAGATTGTGTATGTTTGTCAGGTGGGTTTTCTGCATTGAGTTGTTTGGGTTGTTTTTTTTTACTTAAATGTGTGATTTATGGGTGATTTTATTTAGACTGTGCTTAAAACTTTTATCCCAACTTCATTCTGCTTTGTTCATTTATATATCAGAAAATTTACACATGTAAATTATTACCACATACCAACCTCCACATACAAAGCAAAACTAGTCAATTTGTAGAGGTATGGACTAAACATTGCAAGATGCTTATCATTTTGGGACTTGGATCATGGTGGGATCTTAAGACATTGCTCAACTAACATTGATTCATAACCTTCACATGCTTACTACTTTTCTTCTTGTCATTCATAAATTTCTAATTTTCTTTATGTGGATATAAGTAGGAAAAAAAATTGTGCTAAGTTTATTTTTTTTTTTTCTAGAACTCCATGTAAGCTGACAAGGAGCTCACAGTCCTGACTTTTAGGAAATGTGTTGATTTCTGTGTGTGCTGCAGCAAGATTTTCTGAATTTCCAAACAAATAACATTTCTACCACTCTCAAACACATGCTGTTGGACAAAAGCATATTTTTTCCTTGTAAAAAATGAGACCCGATCCTTAAAATGTATCTTAGGCTGTTGGCAGAGGCAATGGACAAATATTTTCTCTGAGGAAAGATGAAACATCAGATAAAGCAGCAGCATCACATCACATGTTGCAGCTGGAGGTTCAAATGAGAGTAGGGCAACTTCATTCTGTCCTTTGTCATTTTGGAGTGGATGCTCTAAGACTGAGACATTTCACTTGAAACACGAAGCTTTTCAGCCTAACTATGCTTCAGCACTTTAACTTTACAAAATACTTCACAGAAAATATTTAGCCCTTAAAAGAACTTGCTTAAAAACTAAGAATGTTCCACACAGTCATTAAAGACTACATGACATTCTCAAGAGAAGAAGAGATTCAGTGCAGAAATAAGAACAAAGTTTATTCTCACCTTTGTGTCTTTCAATTCCAAACTCCAAACCTTTAAATAACTGCTGCAATTTGGAATATTCTCTAATGCTTTTGCTGGGAATGATTTTGCTGGGAATGATTTGGCTAGCACTTTCATGGCACTTAAACTCTGCTTCTCCTCAGAACTGCTCTCTGGAGGAGGTTTTCTCACCCCAGTCAGTATAAAGAGAGCCACAGTATACAAATCTCCTAACTTAGGTATCTACACTGTAAATACCCTCTCAGGGACAGTTGCTGCAGGATGCAGCATTAAAACCTGTTCCGATGCCTCAAAGAATTACTAGAATGTTGTCACAGGCAGGCAGCCATGTATCATTTTTCTGTCACTGAGCACCTTTACAGCATTACAAATATTCTAAGTGCTCAAACAATGGGCAAAGTAAATCCATTTTAAACCAAGCCAGTTAAAGTATAAACAGTAAAATGTTTGTCTTGGTTTTGACTTTTAATATTTTCTCCAACACAGAAGATAATAATTTGCAAGGCTGTAAAATGCTGGAACAATGAGGGCAATTTTATAAAATATCTTATCAGTTTGAAGAATGTTCTGCTTGAAGGATGAAGAGTATATATGTGTGTATATATATATGTGTGTTTTTATATATATAAATACATGGGGATGGTGCTTTGGTTTTTTCTCACAACACTTTTCTAATTCACAAAAGGCTTCAGTTCATTGAATTTATTAAGGGAAAAATTGTGTGTTGCTGTTTCTGATCCAGTGATTAGCTGAACTTATCTCTTGAGGACTGTGGGAGAGAAGAAATTCTTAGGCTTTGTTTTTGCAATGCCATCTCTGGACGTAGATCCAGAATATTGATATCAAGGGACCAACCTAAAGCTTATTGAAATCAATAGGAAGACTGACTGCAGTGATAATGGTACTAGCCACAATTTTGGAAATTTCTTAAGCAACAGCTTTATACTGCAATGGGATTTGAGTAAATGCTGAAGCGTTTTGCTGCGTGGAGAATTCATCCTGGAACTGGGGTTTATGTACCTGCATTTATCAAAGGTGGTGTGTCTGTGTGCTTGCAGGTGTGTGTACATGTGCCCAAATGAGCAATCCACGTAGAGCTATTGTGCCTTTATTATACAGAGCAGATAGCCAAAAAAATCCATCTGTCACATAAAATAATGGGGAACTGCAAAAACTCTCTGGTTTCACCAGCTGCATCCTGCCCCCCTTTTCAGGGAGGTGGTTTTGTTGTTGCATTTGCCAGGCTGTCACCGGCGATTTCTCCAGCGTGAGGAGATCTTGACATCAGCCATCAATATGTCACATCTAAGTGATGTTGTGCTCAACACTCACAGATAATTTTCAAGCTCTATAGTTGTGTGTTCTGCATAAGAACCTGCCGTGCCTTAACCCCAGCCAGCAGCCAAGCCCCATGCAGCCACTTGAAAGCTCTGCTCAGCAATAACAAAAACATCTCTGTAGTATCAACCCTGTGCTCAGCACAAATGCAAAATGTATCCCCATACCAGCCACTCTGAAGAAAATTAACTCTACCCCAGCCAAAACTGGCACAGAAGCTTCAGATGAGAGTAGGTCCATAGCAGATTTACATAAAGAGATGACCTGAATTACGAGAATCACATTATTTTGATGCTAACTTGCTATTTTTTAAACTTGATTTGGTTTGCTTTGGACCCCTAAGTTTCATGGAGAAAGTGAAGAGATCTTATCCCTTGCTAATCCAAATGGAATATCTAAACATCTCCACATCCATAAGAATTTATTTGTGTTCAAAGGATTTTTCCATGCCCTAGTAGAATGTAAGCCATAAAGAAAGGACTTTAAATATAAGGGAGAAAGCATATCAGCAGATTTTGGCAAAGAAAGAGTTATTATGAATGTTGAATAGCAGAAGGCTTCCAAGGGGTCCAAGAGGTCAGCACATGTCACTCTCAAGCAAAACTAAAACACAAAGGTTGAGAAGCCGGGTCCAAAGATTGCTTTAGATCTTTTTCATGTGAATTTAGGTTGGTTTGGAACCACAAAGTCCTCGACATTGGTAATAGGGATAAAGATGTTATGTTACTATGGAGAGTGTTTTGAGGTAGCATTACTCGGAGTTTATTTTGTGCTGCTGTTCTGTACTGTATTTGTAGAGTGTGTTTTTGTTGCTGCTCTTTGCTAAATTACTGCAGTACAAAAGTTTCCTATCGCACTTCATTTCTTCCCCATGTTTCAAAAAATACTACTTCAGTAACAAGCTGAAGGTAATTCCTTGTATCTATTTATTTATCATTTTGCACTAAAAAGCTCAAAAAAACCCAAATCCTTACTTGCTGGAACACAATTTTTTCCAGTGGCTGTAGAGCCACATTAATCCTGAATTATTTTTCTGAAATATTAGATGCACAAGAAACTGCATTTAAATAAAATAGCATTTTCCTGGAAATTATATGACACTGTAAGAGGATATAAGTTTATTTTAAAGATGGGTAGGAATGATAGACAGACCCAAATACTTATCTACGCATGTCCAGATGGTACACTTCAGTGATCTGAGCTTGGAGATGGATGAGAAAAACTCGTGATTTTTAATCTTGGGTCTGACACCACTTCCCTCCATGGCCTAAGGCAAACCACTTAACTTCTCCATGCCTCAGTTCACCATTTGCCTCTAACTTGGAGTCTTTAGCAGCAGCTGCTTTCACTTTCTCTGGTAATTAGGCAAGCAGTCTCTTGCTTGAGGCCTGGCATTAAAATCTACCCCACATGCTTAAAGAATAGTGAAGTCTTTTGATATCTGTCACACTCATTTTTCCTGGTTTTCACTACTTTTTAAAGGTTTCTTTTGACATCTCTTGCATGTGAGGTGCAGTCAATGTGTTTAGGTTCCTAGGGATGTAACACCTGAGCAACACGCGCTTGCATCCGCCTCTCCTCCAGCCCAGGGTGGTTTGAGGAAACACAGGTGAGGATTTCAGGTTCACCCTCAGGACAACGAGGACATCTGCAGTGCCAGCCCCTGTACACTGTAGTGGTGTCTATATAACTCAATAAAACAGCCCCAAGAACATTTTTTGCTGCCAAGAACTTTAATATGCCTCACACTCTTACCACGCTTATTTTCCAGGTCACCAAGTGGAGTGATTGTTACCAAAACTGCCCATGGGGCTGGGTTCCTTTCATAAAGAGTCCCTCCTACTGCTGGGAAAGTTCAATGACTGGGAGAGGGTTAATTAGCACAGGACCAAAATCACAAGATGGAGAATTCTGTAGGTTTCATGAGGACTGAAAGCCATTTTTAACCCTGTTTTATTTGCCTGGATAGATATAGACATGTTCCAGGGAAGTACCCTGACTGCCAGGTGAAGAATAAGTTCAAGAAATAAATAGTTTTAAATGTTACAGCACATTACCTAGAGGTAACTGAGATACTTGCAGTTCTGACAAAGGTAATACCTAAGAGGCTGTTCTTTAGCAGTGAATCTCTACATATACAGGTAAAAAATACTATCATCTCCTTTTCAGAAATGCAAAACCATGACCAACTTATCCAAAGTAGCCCAGCACACCTATAAGTGGGACATGGCTCAGACTTGAGCCTCTCACGACCTGTTGGGAGTTCTATGCTGTAGGAAACAGAGCTTCCCAAAACCAAACCATGGCTAGATTTTATTTAGATATTTACGTTGTTTCTGAAGTATTTTTACAATATTAACTCCTATTAAAATAGTTTGAGGGTGAACTAGCTAGTCCCAGGATGATTAGTGACAGGTTATGGTTACTCAGGAAGCTTTTCCCAGACCTAAGTTCCTCAGATGTCCACACTGCTCTTCCAGCTGAGTGACTGGATTTGTTCCTCTTGAGATATAAGAGCAGTGCCCCCTACCTCAGCAGGGCCTTGTTCCATGGCATTAGATTTGAGTAGTATTTGTTTGTATGGACACATCAACTTCCATTGCTCATTTCCAACTGAACACAGTATTTCTGGAAGAATTTTTGCTATTAGTCCCCAGATGCATGCCCTTGCCCTCTGTACTACTGAATTTCATTAAATTGCTATTACTCCAGTTTTCATGCTCACCCAGTTGCTCCTTGCAGATGCTCTGAACCTCTCTGTGTCATCAGTGAGTTTTATTGACCTCTTTCTATGCCAGGATTGCTAGTAAAAGTATTAATTGGTACCGCTCTTAAGGCTCCTCTCTCAGCCTTCCTTCAGGCTGAAAATTTCCAGTCTCAGGAGGACTTGTTGCTAAATGGTCTCTGGGCAACCCCACAGTTCTCCTACTTCTTCACTACCAGCTTCCTGGTTCATCCTTCAGCTTTAACTTTTATATGGTTCATGCTCCTTTGCTGAGGGAATCAGTGTAGTTTGGGATTTTTTAATAAAAGATAAAAATTCAGGTTATTCCAGCAAGAACTACCTTTGGCACCCCAAATTTAATTTTACTCCATATAATTTTTTTCTGAAAATTTGAATTTCTTTTCCTTTGAGATTTGCTTCAATTTTTTTATACTGCTTAGACAGAACTTACAAGTTCATAGTGAGTTGAATCATTTCATTGCTACTTTCTGAAAAGAATCCCTACATCTTCAACTACCTATGCCTTGGGAATTTTGTAGTACTGCCTCTGCAACTTCTTTTTTTTATTTGTAATTCAGACACATCAGGTCACTGTGACTTCTCTTAAACCCTCTGAGTTTTTGTTTCTTCCTAATTTCCATTTCCATGTCTTGGTGTGTATTAGTCAACCTCTGCTGCTGTGTTGTCATTGCTGTTCTTATCAGCCACCTCAGCACCAGTGAAGAAAGCAAGGCCATGGCACAAGCTCAAAGGCTGATAATAACCACCCCTGCCACTGTACAGCTACAGGTGACCAGTTTTTGAGTCCTGCCAAGTGCTGCTGACACAATGCCCACGCCCAGCTCAGGGACAGATCCAAGTACAAAATCTCTATGTGACCATCCTGCCTTGGGGGGTGTGGAAAGTCTAACCCTATCAATGATTAGGAGAAGAAGTCTGATAAGAAGAAGCTGAGGAAGCTGTGGGATTTTTAACCTGGAGAGAAAAGGAGAAAATAAGCTCCAGAGGGACCTTATTGCTCTCTACAACACCCTGAAAGAAGGCTGTAGGGAGGTGGGGGTCGGCCTCTTCTCGCAGGTGACAAGTGGCAGGACAAGAGGAAATGCCCTCAGGTTGTGCCAGGGTAGGTTTAGATTGGATATTAGGAAAACTTTGTTCACCACAAGGGTTGTTAAGTAGTGAAACAAGGTTGCTCAGGGAGGTGGTGGAGCCAGCATCCCTAGAAGGATTTAAAAGATGTGTAATGTGGCACCTGGGGACATAGTTAAGTGCTGGACTTGGCAGTGTTGGGTTAATGCTTAGACTTGATTATCCTAGAAGTCTTTTCCAACCCTAATGATTCTATGATTCTATGTGATCCACCCACAAGCAAGATTTTAGGTCATTTTATCATTAGCATATCTGTAACCATTGAAATCAAGGCACAGTATCACAATATTCATTTAGATGAGTTCATTATATTTTCTCCCTCCACCATTAATTCCTACCTTGCAGTGGAAAAAAGTGAAGGCAGAGGTGCTCAGTAACTCACTAAATTAGTTGCAGTCCTCAAAGCAGGGTGAAATAAAACAGGACTAGAAATGCAGAGAGTGTATTTTTACGTTCCTTTATAGATTTCTTTGTTCAAGAAGCCTCTGGTTTGTAAGCACCTCCCTGCTTGAGTCTTTTTTTATTCTGTGTTGTGATTTTATCTGTTTTCTTTTCTCCTCTGGACAATAGGTTATATAACTTCTCCCTACACTTTCCCCTCGCCGTTCTGTTGTCTCTGCTGTCTTTTTATAGCTTTGTTTGGCTGATTTGGGTTTGCATGATTTATCACTGTAATAACCTCTTCCTGCAATGGTGACAGGGAAGGTGCCATGGAGAGTGGAAAACTCCCTCTTCTTTATTGTTGTCTCCTGTGTGATCTGACAGGCTAGGAGAGGAACACAAAAGTGGGAGGGACGGAAATGGGAGGCACTGGAGCTGCCAGAATACCTCCCCCCTGCCTTTTAACATTTCTGCCAGGTTTTCTAGAAATGACAGATTCTTCCACCCCTTTTTTTGAGCCTTTTAGCAGGAGAGGGTGGAGCTGAGTGGCAGTAGCATGAAAGAGTGGCCAGAGAGAGAAAATAGCTATGGTCTTGATGTGACAGTTTTGGTCTGCAAAGGTTTCACCTCTGGTGAAGATGCAGTGAGTAGCTGTGGTTTGGCTGCATGTGCCACTTGAGAGTGGGATGAGAGCAGGGCTTGGATGGCTGTTCTGGTTTCTGGTCTGCTTCATCTCTGTGAGGGGGAACAGACAACAAAGGAAGGATTTGAAGGAATGAAAATAAGACTAATGCTTGGTCTTCTGTGGCTTGGAAAATTCTGAGCTATTACAACATCTAATAAGCCAAGCCTTGTCACTGTTTTCTCTCTATTTTATGCGAAGCACAGAGCAGCCAAAGGCCAATGGCCTGTTCAACTACTTTATAGCAGCTTTGTTTTACCTTCACACTGAAAAAATGAGCAGAGAACTGATTTTGTCCACTTTAGTGCCTATCTTTGCTCATTTACTGTTTCAGAGCTCCTCTCTCCTCATCCATCTGCTCATAAATGCCTTGCTTTAAATATTGCCATTTCTTACCCCACTGTTAAAAATTTCCACCACCCTCATGGTGCTGCCCTTAAGATTTTTATTTTTTTTTTTTTTAAGTTTTTCACATTTCTTTCCTTTGAAAATGCCAAAATGAATTCTGGCTCAGGAGACCCACCAACATGCCAAACTGGTGGCCAAACCCTGTCTTCCAAGGCACTTAGATTATATTTTTTTCCTATTTAGGAGGTCTGTTTTCAAAATTATGTTAAATCCCAGTATTCCTAGCAAGAAGTAACTTGCATCACCTTCAGGGTAAAAAAAAAAAATGGCCTGCATGTGGTGAAGGTTTCTTAATATTATGACTTTAGGAGATACTTATAACACCGTAAGTTTTTTGTTTGTTTATTTATTTGTTTTTCTCTGTGTTACCACCTCACACCTGTTCTCACAGCTCAGCTCTCAGACACAATGTTATTTTCACTACATTCCTTTCTTCTTTTTTTTTTAATGGAATCATAGAATGGGATAGGAAAGGACCTTAGAGATCATCTTCTTCAAGCCCCCCTTGCCATGGGCAGGGACACCTTCCACTATCCCAGGTTGCTCCAAGCCCCATCTAACCTGGCCTTGGACACTTCCAGGGATGGGGCAGCCACAGCTTCTCTGGGCAAATCATAGCTCAGGATTCCAGTTTATTATAGCACAGACCAAGCAGTTGCCACTAACTCTGTCAGCAATGGTTCTGGCCAGGTTCCTGAGAATTGATTCTGCCTCTCTCTCCATCATTGCTCATTGATATTTTGTGGCTCTTCACCATCTTTTTTTTTTCTCTCTGCAGGTTCCCCCTACATAACCTGGACTTGTTTATGTCCTGGCACTTTCCTTCAGGGTGGGAGTGCGAGGGCTGATGGCTCAAGTATTTCTTGAGAGGAAGGAGAAATTGCCCTCCCAAAACCTGGCAACACCACTCTGCATGCCAGATGCATCCCCAAGCCATCAAAGCTGGCAACAGTACAGGTTCACTGTACTCTTTTACCAGTGGTTTTGAGTGCATTTAAAAGATCTGCTCAGGCTCTGCAGGATGAGAGAAACCAGGGAGAAATATGCTTCTTTTTTTTTTTTTTAACAAAATAACTTTTCACTGCAGTTTTTAAAAGCTAACTTTGTAAGGACAAATTATGGGTCTCTGAGATATAAAATTTAATTAGAAACATTCTAAAAATAGCTTTATTTTTTGCCAGACAATTTAATAAGTATATTTGGGTGGCTCATTTCACTTTGGAATGCATAATTCTCTCATACTTTCAAGTTCTAGGAAGCTGCAGACCATCCCTATTATTGAGAGTTCTGTAATACCTTGTTGGTTAAATACATCTCTAATTCTGCCTGTAACATAATTTCATATTAAACTCCTCAATAATACAATCCCATCTTAGTGGGAATAGTAATTGATTATTTAAATGCTGTTTTCCATCCTAGAATAAGCCCTGCCTGAGCCCAAGTGTCCCTCCCCTTGATTTGGATCATGAGTTCCATGACCTTGCTAGCCTGCAAGGTGATCCAGAAGCTGTTGGCCCATGATGGGTGTCCTTTCCTGTCCATGGGGGTGATTTTCTCTGGGGACAGCCCTGGGAGGAGCCAGGGCAGGGCATCCTTTCTCGGAGTGAGCACTGGCTTTCTTCCCCCTGCCCTGTTGTCCCTGGACTCTTTCATGTTTGTAGGGATGAGCCATCTCTCACTGACCCCAGCAATCCATAGCTCAACATATCCTTTTTTCTTCTACACCTCTCTGCAATCATGAATCAGGTTATCATAATTTGCAGTCTGGGAACCAGCACCTCTAAGCACTGCATCATCAGCTACAGAAAATTCTCATTTAAATGAGAAAGATGCAGTGGATATATTTTGTAATTCCCATCCCATCTTACACTGATAGCCTTGAAGGCTTCCTGCAATGCCTCATACGTTGCTGCAGTCCCTGCAAATTTATTCTCTATTATTTCTGAGACTGGATAATTGTTTCTTATATTTGCATTATTACATTTTCTAGGTTTCTTCAGCCTGTACACTCTCTGAATCAAACCTAGGCTAAACACGTTTTTAAACCAAATATTGCCTTTTTATTCCTGTAACTATAACAGACTTGATCAGTTCCAGTTAAAGATAAACTTCAGATCACATAACTCTGTACTCAGAATTAGTTTCATGCTATGCATTCTCAATTATATTTGTCTTTCCTCTATGTATTTGCATTTCCCATTCACTTTTTTTTTCCTAAGTGATCTATGTTTCGTCTATAATTTATAAGCATTTCATTATTTTTTAATGAAAAAATAATTTCTTTGCTTCAGCATTCTTCAGCCAAGCCCATGCAGAACTCCTCCACGTCACTGCCAGCTCTGTCCCCTGGAAGAAGGTCTGGGAGTACGAGAACTTGTCTGTTTTTGTGACTGTCTCTGCTGGCCTGTTGAAAGGTGCTGCCTGTCCCTGCAAACCCTGTCACTCTCTGCTCTCCTGGGCACTGAGTCGTGAGATGTTCTTCTTGTCCCTGCTACTCAGGGCTGAAAATTCCTGCAAAACAGCATTCATTTCTAAGTGCTGGCTGTTGTCTGGGTCTGTACGTGTTCCCATTCCTCAAGCAGCTGCTTTTCTTTGACATTTTCTTGCTGCTTATTCTACAGAACCTCCTCCAAACCCCTCACTTTGTGGTGACCTCCTGCTTCCCATCATCCTCTCCTGCTGGTGAATCTGTCAGGAGCAGTTGCAACTTGTTTTCCCACTTAACATTTTCGTCCTGCCTTGAGTATTTCTGCAGCTTGGCACATCCTGCCAGCATCTTCCCCAAGTCTGGATCTCCATCTTCCAGCAGTCCTTCCTTGCAGCTCTGGAACTGTGCTGCTGGCCACTGCCTGAAAATTCAAATGTGGCCTGATGAAGTATAGCTACACACCTGACCCGTTAGCTTAGGATAATAAAACAAAAACTTCACAAGGATTCTTCTATATTCAATTTCCAAACTCTTCTCAAGGCTTCCTTTTCCTTGGGAAGGCAATATTCCCCAAATTTATGAAGTTTGCCCATTTGTTCTGGCTTAATTATGCACTGCTAAAGCCAGTGCTGGTAGGGAGGTGTACTATAAGCTCCAGGTCAATGCTCTGCATTTATTTCAGTATCAGCTATAGATCTCTGACATCAAAAGTCTTAGCAACTGACACTGTTGAAAAATGACTGTTGGGAATTCTTGCAAAGCTCATTTGAAAGAAATCAAATGTTATGATATTTTGGGAAAGGAGGCACCTCTATATTCCTGCTTTCCAAAAGTGGAACAGAGAAAACTTCATTATTTGACCATGTTATGACTGGAAGAATTCTGTCTTTTCAGGGGAACCTTGAATCACTGCATCTGGAAAACAAACAAAAAAACCCAACCCAAAACTAAAATAATTAAATTAAATTAAATGAGGGACTGAAATTAAATGATACATCAAATATAGGACATAGTATTAAAATAAAAATGATGAAAACATAAAAATATTGAAGGTATAAGTATGTACAATACAGAATATAAAATATAATATATAAAAATTTAAACAAAAAATAAAACTTCAACTCTGAAGTTGTAACTTAGAAACCACCATTTAAAAAAAAAAGGAAAAAAGAGGAGAAAAAAGCCCTCTCCATAGACTGCAGCTCACAAAGTTTCTTGATTGAAACTGTTGTGCCATTAAAAATAATTTCAATGACTCGTGGTAAAAAATGTGAGACATAGTGATTCTTTAAGGCCACAACTGGGACTTGTGCTTTGCTTAAATGTCAAGCCAGTAAGAATGGGAAATACTGATTAGTTAAATAAATGATAAATCATTTCTACATTTGTATATTTATTTAGAGAAAGATTCCGAGCATATCAGGTGTCATTCTTTGCAGGCAATGCTGTGGGAAGTAATCAAACAAAAAGCACAAAGCTTCCTCATTTAACCTTGCTATATTATGAACTGTGCTGAGCATCAGCTGGGACTCCCAAAAATTGTGACATCATTTGAGGTTGGTCGACTTTCTTGTATCAAAATTGATGATTGTTGGGTCCAACTTAGATCTGGACTCTCCTCAAAATTCTAAAAAAGCCAAAAGAGACAGCTTTTCATGCTCTTTACCTTCTTTCACTTTGTAATTTCAAAGAAGATGTTGTTGTGAAATTAAAATACAAAGAAATAGTGCAGGTAAGCAATTTTTGGAGGGTTTTAGGTGTGTTTAGTAATTTTCATGCTTTTTCTTTTCACAGTGTTATCCAAGCAGATGAGTAACTCTTTGAAATACAAAACATCATTTTTTATTTTAATGAAATGTATAAAAGGTATTTAAAACATCATTTTACATACAGAGTATGATGCTAGCAAAATCAAGCATTTTGTTATTGATTGAATAATCTATTCTTGTGATTAAAGTTAAAGGCAGCTTTTCAAAACAATTACACTTTCCTAAAAAATTGAATATGAGCTAAATTGTTTAATTAACATTGAGACAACTTTCTGGAAAATAAAAAAAAAACAACCAAATCAACCATATTAAAATTAAATCTGTGTGTGATTACTTCAAACAAGTCCCTATTAGTCACTGCCTGGGTGATCATGGTCCTTCATGCATTCATGTTTAGTTCCCAATTATTCACAGTTTGTTAATTGGTGTGATATGGAATGAATATTGATGGTACAACCTGAAGATGATTTCCATACCAAAGGAACAGGCATATTTACTGTCCATGTACACAGCAAAAAACAAAGTTCCCAACAGATGTGTCTTGGAAATCTGGTAAAGACCTTTCTCTGTGTGCCACATGTTGGCTCATCACACAGCCTTGCAACAAGAGTAATGGAAAATATTATGCAATATAATGGGAATAAATAAATAAAACAAAATAAAATAACACAAAAATGGGGGGGTAGGGGGGAAGTAAAATGGCTAAGTCTTGTTGTTTAATTTGCATAAACTTCTTGAGAAACTCTGGACCCAGTAGGGTCCAGATCGACAAAAGGGTTGGTGTGACCTGGTGCTTCTAATAGAGAAGGGGCAGCATGTGGTGTTGGCTATCCAGATGTACACCTGCACTGAAACAGGAGGGTGTTCAGTGAGGAAAAAGAAGCCTTAGGAACTCAGATCTGTGTCAGAGTTTTCCCCAAGCTTAGTGTTAATATCTCATTTTCAGCTAGTCTGTGCATCTGTGATAAATCCAGCAGGGTCATGAGCCAAAGTTATTCAGGGGGGATGTGAAAGAGCCTTTAAGAACCTGTGAAAGAAACAGCCTCTTTGGCTTGTTTCAAAGAATTTGTGTTTGTTTGTTTGTTTGTTTGTTTGTTTGTTTGTTTGTTTGTTTTTTGGTTTTGCCATGGGGTAGAAAATACTTGACCAGGAGGATACCTTAATAAGTAAAAAAGGACTCAAGCTGGAGGTGGCGTGAGTCTAATCCATGAGAAAATCATCTCTGAGGAGCTGGGAGTGAATCTCAAGGGAAACCTGAGAGATTAACTCTGAGTTAACACTTTAGTGGAATGGTCCAAACTGACTCTTAAAATGGGGATACAACAGGAAAGTATGAAAGAAGTAAAGACAAGAGGTGAACAGAATTGAAAATTTCAATTAGAGGTAATACATCTAAAGGAGAGCAAGGTGACACAAAGCTTCACACCCAATCTGCAAGACAGGATTTCCATCAAAACAGAGACAAACTGGAGTTTTCAAGATAAAAAGTACATGCCCTACTCTGGAGATGAGACAGCAAATTATGGGCTCACAAGAACTGTGACCCATCTGCTCTTCACCCTGGCCACAGTGTGCAACATTTAAAATAAACCAATCTAAACCAGAATGTGAAGTTCTTAATTGATTTTGTTTTCTTTTGAAATGGCTCAACTTATCATTGAAATGCAAAGAAACAGAGCTGCTCTGTAAATGTTCAGAAGGCCAGTGTATGTAAAGAAAAAGCATATACATTTAACTTGCACTTGAGGTGATCTTCACCTTTGATTAGAAAACATAACATGAAAAAAAATTATTGAAATAGCGACATTTCCAATATTCAGGCAATATAATTTTTTTACATAAAATGGAGAATAGCTCTGGCCCAAATTCTTCCCCTTTTGCATCTCCCTCCACTCACTGTGTTGTCAAGTCTCAGAGCCGGCTGCCAACCCCCCTCACCTCTTTATCACTTTTCCCTTGTTGCACTTACCAAATGAAGGAAAAGAGAGCACAAAATACCCATTTGTGAGAGGCTGAGAGCTTCGTTGCAGAGCCCACAGAGCCTCCTTTATAACACTGAGGCTCTGTTCAGCTTTATGGAGGGGTGGATTTCGTGTCTGTCTAGCAGATCTCTGAAAAGACAAGTAGCCTTGCCAAGCATATAGGAACACACGCTTAGGTCTGCACACCTCAAAGCTATCAAACATGTCACATTTTATTTCTTATACCTGTTTATGGACTCTGGACACCTGTGATTTATTGGCAGAACATACTGGTTGCTGTGGAGGAAGTTTCCAATACAGGAATTAGTTTAGTAATCCTCCAGCTTCATGAAACTGTTTTGGATTCTATTTTGAATAATCAGTATCTGTTTGAAGCAACTGTTTATGATTAAAATAATATTTAAAAAAAAAAAATTCCTTTGGAATTTTACAAAAGCCTTCATGTAGGAGAGCAAAGAAATCCTAATGAAATCTAAAAGCATGTAACAATTTATTTTACCTCCTACACAATGTCTTCACTTATGGCAAGTGGAATCAGCAGTCTGCACACTGAGCAACAGATGCTGTCAGGTAGTAAGAGTTACTAAGCAGAAAGGGCTTTAGGAGCATTTGCTAGGGGGTGCAGGAACTGTTTCTGGTAGCAGATGCTACCAGGTACTTGATATTTGTGCTTCTCTGATTATCTGTTGCACAGGCTTCACTCTTTCCACTGACTCAGAGCTGAGGCATTTGCAGTTTAGTGTATTCCTGTTGGATTTAGGGGAAGGTAATCAGTTTCAGAAGGACAGTGATCAGTAGAGAATCACCTTACCTGAGGACCATGCAGGAATAGAGTTTTCATGCACATATTTTGAAAGAGTTTTTGGAAGACTTGTCAATAAAACATGGATTGATATTGTGAGCATATTTTTTCCTATGAATTAATACAAATCTTACCAGAAATACAGACTGTTTTTTAAAGTTAATGGGGCCTCAAATTCTTTTTTCAGATTCTTTCTTCCCAGTAAATTATATCATCTAATTTGACAAACTGGATTGACAAAGCAGACAACTGTTGTACAATGATTCTGCTACCCAAAGGCAGAGTGGCCAAAGCTTTTGGCAGCTGTCAGGGTATCCACTCCCAATTCTCCATATGGGTTTTCACTCCAATATCATGAGCAGAGTGTAACCTAGCCACTGACTCTGATGTACTGGGCATGTATCTGCTGAGTTTTTTCATAGAAACACAGATTTATAGTCATAGAATGGTTTGTGTTGGAACAGACCTTAAAGATCATCCTGTCCTCCTGCCATGGGCAGGGACACCTGCCACTATCCCAGGTTACTCCAAGCCTTGTCCAACCTGGCCTTGGACACTTCCAGGGATGGGGCAACCACAGCTTCTCTGGGCAGCCTGTGCCAGGGCTTCACTTCCCTCACAGGGAAGAATCTCTTCCCAATATCTGATCTAAATCTTCCCTCTTTCCATTTAAAGACATTCCCCCTCGTCCTGTCAATACTACAAGTAAAAAGCCCTTGTAAAATTCCCTCCCTTCAGGTAGTAAAAGGACTACTGAAAGGTTTCAGTTCATCTCTGAAATTTAAACATTTAATGAAATAAACTCTGGGACCTTTGTCCCAAGTCCTACTTCAGTATCCCAATTACGCAGCAAATGTATTTTTCATAGTTTAAGAAAATATTTAAAGTGTTTCATGAAACACAAATGGCTCCAATGAGGACAGCTGAGATAGCAATGCCAAAGGAACACAGCTCTGATGCTTCAGGCAACATTCTAAGTGGCAGGAAATGTGTAAAAAGGCTTAGTCTGTATGTTTTTTTCCTTCCTCATCGGTATTTATTTCAACCACAGAGAGATCTATCAGACAAAAAGACTGCCCAGACCTTTTTAGGACTGACCTGTGAACAGTTCAAACTCTACCATCCCTGCCAAACCCACATGGCAACTTTAGCATGAATTTGGAAGAAAGATTTATGACAATCCATTTCCAATGGCATTTTCCACCCATCAGCTCTTCTGTCACTGAGACAGTGCAAGGATCCCAAGCCACAGCGCTGTTGTGCAGAAAGGCAAGTGGGGGTTTTGGGACATGATTTGATTTTTGGCTCAGGTCCATACATTGGTGATCATTAGCAAAAAAGGTTAGAAGGCATGTAATCACTTAAATAAGTGTCAGAGGGCTAAGAATCTTGGCTGGTAAATGTAATTACAGAACTTGTCAATAGCCATTGATTTCCTTAGACAGATCACTTGAAAGCATTCAGAAAGCTGGGAGTAAAATGGAGGAATGCTACAGAGCTCCAACAGGAGTAAATTGCAGCTTTACACCTTTTCCTCCAAGGTATATATTTACACACTGTAGCATCTTACAGGCCAGGAGCGTTTTTTGTATATTTGTAAGAAAATATTCTGCATTCCTCTTCTAAAACCTCTGCTGGTTTTAGTGCATTTCATCAAATTTTAAAAAGCCTGAGTAAATGTTCTCACATGAAATGATTACTAATCTCCAAAATTTATCTTCTCATAGTCCATCTGCCCTCTCCTGAGTGACTATATTGTCATTAATATCTAAAGTTTCTTTATAGTATCAGCTCTTAAATGATCCTTTTGTGAACCAAACTATCCTACTCTTGGCTCTGAACCTGAACAGGTCCAGAGAACCTGTTCTCACAACAGTGATCAGCGGCCTGGAAAATCTCTCCTATGAGAAAAAAAAATGGGATAACCGGGGTTTTCCAGCCTGGAAAAGAGAAACTTCCAGTGAGACCTTAGAGCAGTCTTTCACGGCTTCAAGGGGACAAATAAGAAAAATTAAGACCAAACTTTTAGCAGAGTCTGTAGTGACAGGACAAGGGGCAATGGTTTTAAACCAAAACAGGGTCAATTCAGACTAGACATAAGGAGGAAGTTTTTCACTATAATGATGGTGACAGGTTGCCCAGAGAAGTGGTGGATTCCCATTCTCTGGACACATTCAAGGTCAGGTTGGATGGGACTCTGGGCAACCTGATCCAGCAGAAAATGACCCTGCTCATTACAGGGGAGTTGAACTGGGTGACCTTTAAAGGTTCCTTTCAACCCCAACTATTCTATGATTATAAAAAACTCAGCCTTGAAAAATCACTCTGCCTCCTTGCTCCTTCTTTCCCAGAGCCTTTTGCCTGACCTTGTTTATGGAAGAGAAATATTTAAAGACGGAGTCCAGAGGTTTTTACACATTTTGTTGGAATTAGCAGCAGAATGTATTAAATGGCACTGAAAATACCAAACACAGCTGAACTGTATTTGAGGACATGAGAGAGAAATGTAAACTTATTGTGGAAGTCACCTGTCAGGTAATAAAAAAGTGAATATCTGAGACTCCAATTTAAATATTAGCCTGGAAAAAAATTCTTATAATTAGTGCTAGTAGATAACAACCTTTTCTGTTCACAAAGTGATATAGATCCAGCCAAATATTTAATAGCAGGAAACAAAAATAAATATCATAAACAATTGCTTCTATGTGTATCACAATGTTCTTTCATATTCTTATTTCTGATTTTTTTTTTTAACAATTACCACTGTAAATCTTTCCCATGTTCTTGTTTATAGGAAAAATTATAAACTCTAGTCCATCTACTTGATACTCTTGAAATATATGAATACAGCTGAATCTCAGCTTGAAATTGCAGGGAAAATTGCCTTCCTGTTGAAGCTTTTTTCCTGGAGGGCAGGATGAAAGTCTAGACAGTTGTATTAAGTTAATTTGGGAAAGGTTTGGTAGCAGAGGGGTTAAATGGGTGGTTTTTGAGAAGCTGCTAGAAGTTTACCTCGTGTCTGATAGAGCCAACATCAGCTGGACTCAACACTGGCCAAGGCCAAGCCCATCAGTGATGGTGGCAGTGACTCTGTGATAAGACAGGGAAAAAACCTGCTCAGCACATCAGCAACCCGTCAGCAGAGAGGAGTGGCAATATGTGAGAGGAACAATTCTGCAGACACCCAGGGCAGTGAAGAAGGAGGGGCAGGAGGTGCTCTTCTTCTTCTGTTTACAGCAGAAATGTTGTGGGACTGAAATAATTTCTGCCAGGTGAAGATTTAAGGGGAGTTAATAATCCACTTGCACAGCTCAGCCATTGTAGCCTGACCCATTCCCATAACTTCCCAGGTGCTAATGGCCAATGCACCTACAATCCAGAACTCAAAAACTGCCCCATCCTGAGAATGAGTGGAATTCCTCTCTCAGATAATTCAGTGATGGGTTCTGAGATGAGTTTAGCAACCTCCAAGTCTATGGTTTCCTTTGTTTATTATATGCATCATGTTCCTTTGCTTTGATGGGATTTCTGCTAGCAGCTCAGTGTTGATGAAGAAAAAGAAAGCAAACACTGAAATTTCATTCCCTGCCATGAAACAGCATCCAACACAGGATTTTTATTTCTCAGATTAACAGAGAAAAAATGAAGCTGCCTGGACTTCCTTACTATTCTGGGCCAAAATGAAGATTACCACCATATGTTGGCTGGTGAGCTAAAAGTTCTTAAAACAATCTAGAGATCTTGACAGCACAAGTGCTGCAGATGTGGATATAAGCCAAGTAACCATATGTGGTCAAAAAGAGTGTATGGACATAATTTTCTTTCAATAACATCTACAAGATAAAGAATTAATTGGAGTTTCTGGCTGGGAAATAGCCCAGGAAACATAATAGAATCATAGAATATCCCCAGTTTGAAGGGACCCACAAGGACAGTCAAAGTCCAACTCCTGGACCTGCAAAGGTCAACCACAAAAATCACACCATGCACCTGAGAGTGTTGGCATAACACTTCTTGAACTCTGTCAGGCTCGGTGCTGTGACCACTTCCCTGGGGAGACTGTTCCAGTGACCAACCACCCTCTGGGTGAAGAACTTTTTTCTAATACCCAACCTAAACCTCCACTGACAGAGCTTCATCTGTTCCCTCAAGTCCCGTTGCTCGCACAGAAAGGAAAAAATACTTCCAGAGTGTCAGATGGCCTGAGAATCTGGCCCTTTGAGAACAAGCTCTTTGGAATAGAAATCTTGTCTTCTTTAATGGAGTCCCTGTATCCTCTGTGGCAGAAGACAGGTGTACAGAGAGCAATAGAAAACAGCAATCTGCTGAACACACCACCCAGATTTGAGAACAAGACAGACAGCTAGGGGAAAAAAAATGGATAAAAATAAAAGTTAAGTCACTTTAAAAATCCCTTAACAACTCTCCAGGGTATTGCAAATCCCTGTAGGCATGGAGACTACATGGCTGTGGATTTTTCTGTAGAATTCTGCAGACTTTGCAAACAGTTTAGTATGCTGCAGGGAGCAGATGCTTTCTAGCTGTCATCACTGGAGTATTGCTACCCAATTATGGTTTTGTTTCACAGCACCTTTAGTATTTTCCATTCACGTTATAATTTTCCCTTAACTTTTATTAAGCTAATCATAGGCTTGCAGTTGCCAGCCTGATGGACTTGGAGAAGCCGTTGTTAAGCAAAGCTAGCTTGTCCCTCAAGAGATTCTCTAAGTCATACAACAATTCTAATAATAACAACGATATGGGGTGGGGAGGAAAACAATCATTCAGGCAACAGAATATAGTGTTCATTATGTTAATTTACTCCAAAGTATTTACACAGTGTTACTTGGCACTAAGAAGTGAAATTCAGTCAGTCCCATTCACGCAAGAAGTGTGGTAACGTCATGTGCATGTTCAGTTTCATTTAGGGCAGGTAGGGAAACACAGTCATGTTTTAATTCTTTGTAACATAAAAAATGCATTCAAAACCTTGCATGCCTAAAATACATGCTATTTTTTTCCATGAAGCAGATCCATTTGGCCATTTGCTTACTATACACATGGCTGGCAAATGTTGTGGCTGTACTCATTCAAGAGAGGCTCAGGGCTAGAAAAGGGTACAAGGAGGAAGACAAGTCAAGTTAAAACTGAGGTGATTTGATAAGGAGGAAGACAAGTCAAGTTAAAACTGAGGTGATTTGATAAGGAGGAGTGGAAAATCTTTAGTGGTTGCATTTTGCCCTCTGACTGTTAAGTAATTTGTGTATCTCTTATCTGATCCTCATTGCGGGGGAATCTCTTCTGCCCAGTAACCACCAGCCTTGGAATTCCCTGGATGATTTCTGGATAACTCAGATTCTCTTCTAAAACTGCCACAGAAGGCATAGGGAAGGGAGGCTCCACTGTGGTTTTAAACTCATTTGAAACACCCAGGTTTCTCCCCTATATAGTTGCTGACATGTCATGTAAAGGCTCAACAATATAAGGGTATAAACATCCCTTGGACAAAGGAACTCTCCTCAAAATAGGGGCTTTGCACAAGGATGTTGGTACCAGATGTTGCAGGTGGAATGTAGGAGCGACATGAGGGTCACCTGGAGTGAATAATCCCATTGAAAGTTGGTTCCACCCAGCTGGTAAATGGCAATAGGTTTACTCCAGGCCTGGCCTCACTTCCTTCTTCTTCTGATGCTCCCAGCAGTGGGACCTTCCAGAATTTCAGGTTTCAAAGTGTAGTTCTGTTTGCAGAAGGAACCAGAGCATGGTGGAGGTGATGAGCATGTGAATCTCACCCTGACATGGTGCTGGTTCCCATCCCACACTGCTACACCAGTATTTTTGGCATCAGTGTTACCATGGAAGAGCACCTGTGGCTGCTGATCCACCTGCCCTAGAGTGCTTCAGTTTCTTAAAGAGATGCATGACACTGGAGGAACAAGGGCTAAAAATTTCATCCAAATTCCAGGTAGGCTCTAAAAAAAAAAAAGGCAAAAAAGCCTTTTCTCCATCTCTCTTCTCCCCTCTCTCTATTTCCAAGTACAAACTAAGCAGAATTCTAATTCCATTGAAATCATCAGGAACTAATTGTACCCCAATTGACTGAAATAGGAATAAGTTTCTGGTGCATAATATATTTTTTTCCTATTGTCTTTAGACTCTGGAGATGAGGAATAAAAATATTGAAATGTGGCATAATGCAGGGAAAAAGAGGAATCTTCCCACTTAACCAGACAAAACAAATATTTGACTGTCTAAAAAACCCTTCCAAATAAGACTTTCTGATCCTGTATCTGGTTATTCTCTCTCCGGTTAGAAGAGATGGGAGAAAATAAATGCATTTAACTACATGGGGCTGCTAAATTTCTTAGAAAAAGAAATGAGGCAACAGTCTCAGCCCCAAAGTAGTTGCCAGCCTTTCAAAAAGTTCAGCCATCGCTGGGTAGGAGAATGGCATTGCAGAAAGCCAAGGCACGGAAACTACCTAATGTGTGATTTCTCTGCCAAAACATTGATGAAATCTTCAAAATGTTGAAGGAAATGACATAAGCATGAGCAACTCTTCATATTTTCTTTAAAAATAGATTATTTTAACATATATTTGATAGTGTGATAAAGTGTATGCTTGTGTGTGGGCATTTGTGTAATTAACATTCATAGACTTAAGCAATGATTCTTCACATAGTTTCAGTTATATTTCCCACTAAAATTCTTCCACTTAAAAAATCTTTCCTAGAATCTAAAGCAGAGAATTTTGGGATATCTTGTCTCTTTAATGCCATGTCAATTCTTGAACTTATTATTTTTATGGTGGGCTTTCTGGTGTGTTGTTTGTTGAGTTTTTTTGGTTGGTTTGTTTGTTTTTGTTTTTTTTTTTTTTTAGTAGAACATTACCACTGAAGTTATTTTCAGAACATCATATGGATTTTTCATTGAAACATCTGTGTTAACTTTTATCATCCTAGCTCTGCTTTGTAATTTTGGAAACAGATATAAAGAATGAGCAACCCAGAGCACAGTAATATAGTGGGAAGCATCCTTCATAAGTCAATTGAGGAATTTAATAATCTCTTTAGAAATAAGCTCTGCAGCTATGAGAAAAATGTGTGGGTTAAAGGCCTTCCAATTAAGAAAGGTTTCTCTGTGGATTTATAGGCTGGTGGTTAGCTCTTCCTGTTCGTGTTTCCATGGCAACTGTCAGGTAGATTTTCTGCTACTTGCTAGGAAGTTGGAAATGTTGAGTCTGGTTGAGCCTTTCAATTCACTGAAGCTTAAATGAAATTCTTTGCAAGGAACTGGCATTTAGCCTGGGTCATTTATTCATATCTAGAAGAGAAATCAATTATAGTAATCAGATGTGCAAATTTTTTTTTTATTAGAATTATTTTGAGGAGACATTTTTTTTATTATTATTGTGCCACAATCTATTTTAACGCTAGGATAGGAAAGGTTTGAAATGCTGCAGCTGGCCTCTTTGCTGCTGATGGCTTATGGCTTTAATTACAGCCCAAGACACACACAGGCACGTCTCTCTCTCTGGTCTACTTTCACAAGCTATAATCACTCCTGGTGATATTCATGATACCAGCTCGAATCCTGTAGACTCATTAGTGTTGAGACACCTGTATTGTGAGAAACACAGCTCACTGTCTTTTCCCCTTTCAATTTTCTTGTCTTGTTGATTTGTTTGAATTAGGCTTGAGGAAAGTAAATAATTTGTGTGGCTTTTATTCCAACTTTCTTGCTACGTTGCGGTTTAATTCCACATCAGAATCCCTGTGTGTTTGCACACTTCTCTGTGCTCCTTCTGTTTTCCACCCTGCATTGACTGTCACTTGACAGTTCCGTGTTTCCTTCCTGAAATTCTCCAAAGTCAGATACATCAGGGGGTGTGGGGTGGTCCTGTAGTTTCAGCCTTTCTGTGGTGCTCAATCTGTGCCACCTAACGAGCTCTGTCCTGTGGCTTTATGTGAATAATTCCATGCAGGCTTTATGTGAATAATTCCATGCAGACTTCATTGACTTTTCTTGCGAGAGTAAAGCCAGCAGGGCTTGGCCCAAAGATCACAGATTATCTGAACAGAGGCAGGATGGTCTTCTGGGCAGAGAAGTAGATAAGAGCTTGGAAAACCTGAGGGCTTGCTGCCTCTCTTTTCCCCTGGCTTCCAGGGGGAAGGGAGGTTCATTTAGTGGTGGATCCTAAACTCCATGAAGTCCTCTCACACCAGAGTTAATGGAGCTGTGACAATTTATGCTGGCTAAGAATCTGCTCCATTACCCGAGCTCACTCAGGCTAATAGAGAATAATAGAAATAATAGCAGTGCCCTACCTCAGAGAGGTGTCGTGAGGATAAATAGTTAGATGGGAAAGTGTTATGATACTATGATAATGAAGACCAGAAAAATACCTGCAATAGACAGAAATCAGCATAACTGATCTGACATTTACTTTTATTTTTCCTGTGCTTCTGCCACAGAGAGACAGTAATAGCTTGACAAAGAAAAAGTGATGCCTAGCCTCTGTTTCTCCTGCTGCTTTGCTTTCCTTGCTTTGCTGTCCTGTGTTGTTTCTTTCTTAGGATTTCACCTAACTTTCCTTAAAAGCTTTTAAGAACCAGTTAAAAAATATTTCATTTCATTTTCTGCCTCACTTTCTCCCAACCTATTTAATTATGCTTCCTTTTTCTGCTACTCTTCTTATCTTCATTTCCATGGGTTAAGCCCAAAATATGTGCACACAGGAGTCCAAAGAGATTTAGTTAACTTCAAATGAAACATTAGTTCCTCTCATTTTTATAAAGCAACCAAAACCAAGTTTTGATGTTGCAAATTTTAGCAGCTGCTTCCAGACCATGTAACAGAGAGGGAACTGATTTGGGTCCAAAGAGCCAGAATATCATATCCAAAATATTAAAGTTCTGTTCAAACTGTCGATTTTTGGATATATAGCTCAATTGGATGCTAGAGGTTGTGTGAAAGTCATGAATTTTCCAGTTTTCATGACTGACCTTTTGTCTTAGGCAGACTTGGCACCCCAGGCGACTCTCACAGGACTTGCTTTGCTATATTTTGCAGTGTAAAGTGCCTTGAAGAATAATTCTTCCTAAGTTTTTAGTGTGGATATCTTCTTTCCTTTTGAGTCTGCAAAGAGCCATCCTGAGATTTTCAAAGCGTTTCCAGAGAAGATTCCATCCCTCTGAGTACCAGTGTGAGTTTCTGGGTTGGTACCATGACACACACATGCACCCCCAGGAGCTGGATGGACTCACAGATGTTCAGGTGGGAGGAGAAGACTCTCTAAAATCCACTGCATGAGGAAATTACTCCATTGCTCAATGGGTGTCTGGTTCTTATGGCCAGGAAAATGTTTTGAGAAACTATTCTGACCTCCTGCACTGGTTAGGGGTGTGCACTTCACCAGCACATGGAGCTGAGCCTGGTTCATTAATCAGATTTTAAATCATCTTGTTCTTCAAGAGACCAAACTCTTCTGTACTACAGACAGATAAGAGAAAATCAACATACTCCCAATGCCACCATCACTGTACTACAACTCTTCTCTGAGCTCTGTTGTTGTTCTCTGATTTATGATGTCAGTTTTAACCAGAAGGGGAAGGGATATCTGTGCCTGTTCATGGCACTGCCTTCATGGCAATACAGCTCTACCAAACTCGGGCCTCCCAAGGCCCACACATTTCCTCCACAAAGCACATCTGGAAGGGGCAGGATTGATCTTTCACCAACACTATATAAAATTGTGATGTCAGCATTATTTTGGAAAGATTTTTAAACGTCCTCTTGTGATGTCAAAGAAGCAGAAGACCAGGACTCTTTGCTATGGTTGGGAAATTTCAATACGTGGTGGATAATAATTCCAAAAGGCTTCCTCATGTGAGGAAGAGGCGAGTCATGCACTGATCTTTTCATTCTAGTGACCAGTGACAGAACCCGATGCAATGGCATGAAACTCTTTCAGGGGAGGTTTAGGCTGGATATTAGAAAAACATTCTTTTCCCAGAGGGTGTTTAGGCACTGGAACAGGCTCCCCAGGGCAGTGGCCACAGCACAAGCCTGACAGAACCTAAGGAGTGTTTGGACAGTGCTCTCAGGGACATGCTGTGACTCTTGGGATTGTCCTGTGCAGGGCCAGGAGTTGGAATCAATGATCGTTGTGGGTCCCTTCCAGATCAGAATATTCTATGATTCCCTGATTCTGTGAAGGCTTGGATTATAGCTTGGTTTTCCTCTGTATGTTTCTGCTGTGGCTACTCAAAAACTGGGTTCAGGCACTCACAATAGAAGAAGCCAAGTGCCTACTTAACCTCAGCTTAGCACAGCACATGGGCAAGAAAAGGCTGTGGAGTAATTCTTCTCCACCTCTCACTGCAGAGCACAGCTGATCCAGTAGTGATGAGCTGGCAAGCTAAGGGTGCCATTGGTGTTCTGGTAGCTTCAGTCTTGGTAAATGCCTTGATCCAGTGCAACTGAGCAAGAAAATGGGAGGAACTGAGACTGCAAAGAATAATGTGTTCAGTTGGGGTGGTTATCTTTATGCACCAGCCTTTGCAGACAGCTGTGCATAAAGTAATTTTTTTTAATCATCTCCATGAACACATGCTGAATATCCCACTCCAAAACAGTCCTGTGTGTAAGCTGTAAGTGTCAAAATGGCAAAGAGCTGGAAAGCCCCGGTGCTTGTTACACAAAACCCAAAGCAGTACATTCCCTCACTGCTGTATATGGGCACATCTGTTTTAAATGTAAAGGCTGCTGTTTCAGGTGACCTTATATACTCCCAAGCATTAGAGTATGTTAGCGAGTGTGTTTTGGAAAGGTTAAAAAATATGTCGTCTCTTTTTTCAGGAGCTATTAGTTGGGTACAAGCTGAGTTTTCCAGCCACATGGTGTTATTGTAGGAAATACGAGGATCACTTCAATTTCAGTAATGGCTTGCTCTTCCTGGCACTAAAGAATTGTGGCATCTAATTAATGACTATACTTCTCCATCACAATCCCAATACAGATTCATATTGCCATTTGTGCAGGCACTCACAGGATTATCTGTGTACAATTACTCGGTGGTTGTTGCTGCAAGGCAAGAAAGAGTTTTCCCAAGTCACTCTTTTTTTCTAAGAAAAACAGCAGAATGAGGAATTGAAAACAAAATTTTCTTTAGGTGCGGTGCCTGGACTACTTCTTTGACGAATAAGGAGTGCTGGCAAAAGACAGGACCCATTTTCACATTTCTGCCCTATGTTTTGCCAAGCTGCTGGGGAGGGCCTTAAACTGGAGGTGGGAGGGATGGTCATAAACTTTGATTTCAGCTGAAATTAATGAGGTAAACCCTGTAAAAACAGGACACCTTGAGTGCCTGTACACAGCATAAAGCAACCAGAGAAACAGGCAGGAGGAGCCAGGCTGTAGATGTGGCTACAGGCACTGCTGGAAAAACTGGGACATGGTGGGACTGCAGCCCTCCCTGCTTCCCTTACAGCCAGTCTGAGTCATAGAACCATCTAGGTTGGAAGAGACCTCTAGGATTGTCAGGTCCAAACATCAGCCAAACACTGCTAGATCCAGCACAAAACCATGTCCCTAAGCACAACTCTGACACATTTTTTGAACACTTGAGTTCATGATCTGTGACCGGAGTGGAGTTGCTCAGTATTTGCATTCCTGTAGAAGTCTTTCATCCATGACTGGTTTCTTGATTCAGCTCACAGTCTTTCCTTTTTCAATTATTCTTACTTAATTGATCACCATTGTTTTTTTCCAGAACAATAACTTTTACTACAATTACCTTTCAATTCTTCTCCTACTTGCAGTGTTATAGCAACTTCACAGAGACCAATGCAACAATCCAAATTTGCATTTGCTGTCACTGATGTGTGGTTCAAGAACTTTATAGCATGAAGACTTCTAAAGATGGTTGAGGGGAGAGATGAAGTTTGGGATACCCTTAATATTCCCTATATTGTTATACTCACCTTTCCAACTCAGAGAACAGCTCTTGAGTTTCTGATTCTCCTTTAAATTCTCTGAGTAATTACACTGAAAGGCTAATTTTTTTTTCTTATTTATGGATACAGGACTAGCCTTCTCCCTTTCCAGTGCTCCTACTTTACATCAGCAGGCCAATGTCATGCAAGGCCCCATCTGAGGGAGAACAAAAATGTACACAGCATCCAAATACCCAATACCTTATCTTCTATTCTTTTAAATATTAGCAAAAGCATATTGTCAAGAAGATCTTTACATTGCATAATTTAAATCTGAGACACCAATTTATCTGAAAATGTTTCAGGTGCCGTGTTTCATTGTTCTTATTATTAAAAAAAAAAAAAAAAAAAGAAAGGAAAAAGCTAGTCTTAATTGTTGCTGTGGTAACTAACACATCTGCCAGGATAGGTTTTATTGGGAAAAGAGTGTGAATTCTGTGAACATTTCCTGTTGTCTTTCCATGGAAAGACTTAGAGCAGGGCTCCTTAGTGGCAACTTTACAAACTCAACTAGAAGGCACTGTGAAATTGAAAGGCAAGTAGTGTGAAATGAACAGAAAGGAGCACTCTGGTTTAAATAAACAAGCAGAAAGAGCAGGATTGGCCAGGAGGGCTCATTGTCTTGGTAAAAAAAAAAAAAAAAAAAAAATATTTGGTAGCATTTAAAACACTATTGGGCACTTATATATAGATGGTAACATACTCACTCAGTAAGTATTCAAATACCTATATTTTCAACAGACTCAACAAAATCACCCTTTAGGGGTCCAAACCCATTAATATGGAAGGAAGAAGGGCAGCAAAGGAAGGAGGTCAGGTTCTGTAGAGTTCCCATCACCTGAACATGGCCTTAGAGGTGGGTGAGGAATGCTTTTCTTGGAGGTTTGCTTACTCCACATTCTACAGCATAAAAAAATAAACAGAGTATTTCCCAATCTTCATTTCTCAGTGTCAAAAAGCTGACCTGCACCTTCTGTCTTGCCCTTCCCACTACCCATATTTTTGTGTTTAATTCCAAAAGAATTTGATGCACTTCTCTATTTATAGCTCAAACAATCCAGCCACAAGGCGGGTGGTTTCACTGAAAGACAAACAAACTTCTAACAAAACCCCACTGATTCGTAAATGACCAACTCTGCTGACACTGCAGGCTGCAGGGGACTTAAACTACCCTGGGAAGCTGGCCATTTCCTGAAGTACAGAGTAAGAGCCCCTGTGGTTTCCTTGGCCAGGAAACAGCTGGTGGGGTTCTTTTCTTTCATTTTTTGTTTTCTTTTTCTCTTTTGTTTCTTTCCTTACAAAAAAAAAAAAAAAAAATCAATTTTTGTATTGTTTTACAAAAGGATCAAAATTTAAGATTTTGTTGCTGTTTTAATGTAATATATAAAACAGCATGGCTTCCACTCCGTCCTTTGTCTGACAGACTTATTGATTTCAAATTGTTTTGGGGCAGATTGTTAGCATCTTTTCTCCTTTTAAAATGTACTTCTGAATGTAATGGTTTATTCCCTCATGTTCAGGACTTTCGACCTTTGCACTGCGATTTCTTGTCTTGATCTTGTTCTTGTTGATGCCTCTCTCTCCCTGAATTAAAGCAAGTTTCTAACCCATTGGCACTTTTATTCCATACAAAAGAGGCAGTAGTACATATGATTTTGCGCTCAGCCTCCTTTCAAACTCAGTGGGCTTCTGCACGACAAATAAAATTGTTTCTCTAATATTTCAAAGGTAAAACACACCTTTGTCAAACACAGCAGCTGCATTTTGTTTAGAGTCTTCTTTTATGGAAATATCGATGAAATGTAGACTCTGCATCCCTTAGAGAAACCACGGAGAAGAGATAACTGCATGCCTATGCAGCATTTCTAAGCATCAAGAGTACTCTGAAGGCAGATATGTGCATTATCTTGACACTTCCTCACTCCCTGAGTGGGTTCCCTTCCTTTTTTAGACCCACACAAATTAATCACGGTTGTTTGAGCTGAAGATACAATTGATTCGCCCGGCAAAATCTTCTTGCACCCGCTTCCTCCACTTGAATTTCCTTCATTGCAGGGATGACTCAAGTTGCTCTATTGCCAAAAGTGTCATTCCTGCGTTCTTTGACAGAAGGAGAAGAAAAAATAATGAAGGATTATACAGTGAGTTTGGGCAAGCAAAGATCAGGCATTTTCAGGGTGGAGAATTACACCTGCCAGTGAGTTCAGTTAGATCAGCAATCTTCTGCTTTCTGCTTCCTCCTCCCAGGCTGCATGGACATGGTTAAGTAACCTTGTCCTGGGAGCAACTTCTGGCCCTCACCCCAGTGTCCCACAGCCACATGGACCACATGCCAAGCCTCCCCACCTGCACAGCCCTTCTTCATCTGGCTGTAATTCTGGGGAAAGTGTAGCATATCTGTGGCCTTAAGATTTACTATTCAATAATTTGTGAAAGGTTTGAGAGGTTTGGGTTTTTTTTAAGCTCTGAACATGTGAAATAAAGAAACAAACATGTGACAGTGCACCAGAGAGTGTTATGGTATGAGCTGTAAGCTTTGAACATGCACAAGAGCCATGAGGGAGGTATAAACTTGCTGAAGTACTATGGAAGAACTGTGCAGGGAGAGGACAAAATAAGGTGTGATTTCATCCATATTTCCTACATGGCATTATCTTTGGAAAGATTTATCACCTGAATTGTGTGCTGGTGTCACCTAACAAGGAGGTCTCTGGTTCCTATCAAAGTGGGGGACATGAATGAATCAGATCAGGCAAAAAGGGTGACCAGAGAAGTTGTGACATCCTCCAGAAGTCCCTTCCACCTGATCCTATGAATGGATGCAGAATGATTGGGAGAGAGAAATGTGGGTGTAAAATCACTCTGCCATATGGAAGTAAGAAGGGCAGCAATACCTTTTATACTTTTTGTTTTGTCATCCTGTTGAATAGTTTTTCAGGAGAGAAGATATTACAAAACAAAGGTGAAGATGAGACCTAGTCTGAAAATAGTATTTTTTAGTGGATTTATGATGTGCTACTCATTAACGAAGACACAGCTCAGACAAAAAATATGATTTTTGCACCTTCTTTGACTGTGTGGGAGAACTGCTAAAATCCATCTCTGAACCTAGACATACTACAATTGGCTCTATTTAGCAGAATTCCTTAAAAAGAGGAAGGGAACTAGTAAAAATACTTTATTGGAATATTTTATTTTTCTATTTCTTTTAAAAATTCTTAAGTTCATATGTTTTGCTAAAAAATTAGTAATACAAATTAGAATTTTTAAATAAAAATTTTGGTATTTAATTCAAACAAAATAATTTTAGCACATTTTCCTTCTTACAAAAATAAAAATCCATCAAGAACAACAACAAAGAAAATACCAAACTTAAAAAATGCTTTAGATAAGAGTATTGTTTACACTTGCTTAATTTTTTGGCCAAGGTTTCTATTCTTCTACTGTACATTGTTTCTTTCAGTTGATTCCAAAGTGTGTCAGCTGGTTTGATTTATATTCCTTTTAAACTATACATTTGTTTTAAAAAGCAAAAATAGGAGGACAGACTGAAAGGGGCAAATTGTCTTTAAATTACTTAGTTTCATATTTAACATCCCACTGTGTGCATGACAGAACCACAGAAACCAGCAATGTCAAAGATATTAGATCATCCAGTTTTTTATTTTTTTTTTTTAATGCAGAATTCTATTGGCTTTGATATTAAATCAAAAGAAACCAAAATGGAACTCTATGTAAAAAATTAAGGCAAATGTTCCTGGCCTTAGAACACAAGTTACTTTACTACTTTCTATTTCATGTCTCTAAGGGAGGATTTTCTTAAAATACAAATGGGAGCTGGGTGCCGGAGTCGATGGAAATCGGACACCTGACTCCCATTTGTGCCTTTGAAAATCTTCCTTTTATAAATCATTGTGGAATTCCTGTACTATGATAGAATGTAGAAAGGGAGAGCGGGCTTAGAAGTGATGCTTGAAGTCCTCCAAGGACTTTCTTGCCTTTGAAATTGATATTCTTGGTTAAGTCACCGAATTTAAATATAGCTGTTCTTTTGCAGAGAATTATGGTTTTCAAATTATGATAACCAGCTTTCCTGCTGCTGGTCATTCAAAATTTTGCTGTATGATCTTTTTTTTTTTTAAAAATGCACTCTTGTTTGCACCCATCTTTTACTAATAGTCCGAAGTAATAAATCTCTGAAAAAAGCAGGGAGATGAAAGTGTTCTGTAGCTCATTGGCCCACCATTTGCTGCAATTATTACAACACTTTTCAGTTATTTCTGTTGCTTTCTTTTTTTTTTTTTTTTTTTCTGTTTTGAGTCTTTCTGACCACCTATTACAGTATCCTAACAAGAATGTACAGGAAATCAATGACCTGAAAAGTTCATCGCGCTGTTATATGACTTAATTTGGAAATACTGTGCAATACAGAAATACTCATGATCTAATCCTACCTCACTTTTCCCCTTGTTGTAACAGTTTTCTTAATCCTTTATAGACCTGAGACAGCATAACTCTTCCTTAAAAGTACAGCCACTTCTGTAAGATATACAGTAATAATCAGAGATATTCTGATTTCCCATCACTATTCTTTTCATCCCATGGAAAATGAGATGGGAGAATGCCATTCCCTCTCAGATGTGAGAATGTTTTAAAGGTTTGTTTGTGTTCTCCCCTGGGATAAAGTTTTCAAGGTCTCAAAAAGAGGCTGGAATTCATTCAGAGGAATAGGCACTTGTTTAGGGAAATAAGATATATTATGATGGAATAGGAGATTCAGTTTGAGGAAGATGAAACATTTCTTAATTCATTAATAACTGAAGAGTACATAACACAACACCTAATATATATGTATAACTTTTTCTATGAAGAGACAACTCATGCATTACATTTATTCAATCAAATATTAAGTGTATTACATTTCAGCTAATAACATTCTTAATGGATCCTGGAATATCAGAAAAGCTCGAAGACTGAAAAAAAATACCGATGTGATAATATTCAGAAAGGATGCAAGGAATCATCTGGTAAGCTTCAGGGTTGTCAGAGTGACACAAAGTTATGGAAAATATTTAAAAAAGAAATAGGAATTAAGTGGGTCTAAATTCAAACAATGAAGTATCAGCCAGCACTAATTAATGCAAATAAACATCTTTTACAAATTTGAATGTCATCTTTGATGAGACTGTGAGTTTGGTATGGATAATTAAGAGATGAAACATATTACTTTTGGTATGCAAATTAGGTTTTACAATGCCTAAAATGACCTCACAAGGAGATTTACAACACCTGCTTCATATAATTCTTCAGATGGGCTTCGGCAGCGTGTAAATCCTTGCTCCAAGAGAGCTGTGCAAGTTGCTGTCAAAGGCTGCAGGCAGTCAGGTCCTCTAAGTCAATCCAACGTATTTCTGTTGCCTAAACAGACAGTATTGATCCTCCCTCCCTTAGCTTCTCCCCTTTCCCAGCTCCTTCCATTTCAAGCCATTTCTTTCTATCTGTGGAGCTTATCTGACCCTTTGGTGAGCTAATTCAGCTTGCCAAAACCTAACTTGAATTTATTCGCTCTTTTGCTGGGCTCATTTTCTTCTGCTTTTTAATGGGTGAAATGACTCATCAAGAACTCAGACAAATGCAAGAGCCGGCGTGTGGAAAACAGCTGGAGCATGTGGCTGGGAGCTGGCATGGGGAGGTGGAAAGATGAGAAAAGTGAGAATTCCTTCTTTTGGAAAAGTGAGAGCTGCTGAGTCAGCCTTGGCCATCCATTTGGAGCAGAAAGTTCATTTGATGCCAAAACGAAAACATCCCCAAAGAAGCACCTTAGCTGAAGTAGATTTCAAAGAACACACTGAGTTCGAAGAGTTCCAGAATTTGGAGCATCAACACAAATGTCTCCAAAGCAAGATCTCAGTTTGAACATATTGGTTCTCTATTATGATTAAGAAAAGAGAAATTTAAAGTCTACATTCTATTTTTAGAAAACAAAAAAAAAAATTTCCCAGAGGGGAAAAAAAGGAAGGTGTTGGTTTGTGATGCCCCAATCCTGAATAGAAGTCTGAGTAGCTCTTTTGCACTCTGGTGCCCAAACTCTGACAAAGTCCATAATATATGGGCATATAAATACCCATAGGCTTATTCTTTTGAAAAGTACCAAGTAATACTGTGATAAAAGAATAGCTTCACAGAAAATCCTTTAAACATTGAAGATTAAATGGACATCAGAAAAAATGCTTACAGAAATCATTTCACTCTGTGAAAACATTTCAGGGAGGATTCTGCAGGAATCTATATTAGGGCTGAGAAAATTCAGTGTTTCCATAGTGATGGAGAAGTAAACATTATACAGCTGCCAAAAAATAGGTAATTATTGGCAGAAAGATAGATAACAATAGTGACAAGGATTTCCTGCAGAACAATCTGACAAGCAGGGTCCATTCAAAGAAAAACAGATATTTTCATCTGTATATTTAGCCAAACATGTTAATGTGAGGAACATTACAGAATTGGGGATTGCATCCTGGTAAACCACTAATCCTAAAATTATATAGTACTTCAGTGTAACAGGAACTCAATATAAAGTTACAGTGAGTCATTGGGCCAGAAGGACAATTGCAAATCTTGGAGAAGAAGAAAAATATTGATACTAAATATTTATGTGGCATTAGTAGCCAAATAATCTTGCTCGGTCTTGTCGGGTTTATAATCTTTTTTTTTAAGAAGGTGAATCTACAAAAATTACTTAAATGCTAGAAAGCAACAGTTTTTATTTCCCTAATTAGAGGGGTTACAGGATTTCTTTTGTTTAAGCCCACACATGTATGTGTCTTGTATGAATTTTCTTGCCCTGAGAAAAAGGTTGTGGCTGCAGGACACAACTCCTCAAAGCCAGGGAAATCTGCTTTCACCAGTACAATATTACTTGGTTTCCCATTGAAGGTAATTTCTTCTAGAGGTGAGATAGCTTTTTTCCTAGGACAGCTTCCCAGGGTCGTTTGAGAATGGCTGTCCTCTCTCGATTAACTCCATGCTCTTCCCTTGGAGCAGCTCCACATGCACAGCCCTGGCTTGAAGGGAGCTTGAGAGGTGATGTGATAAGTACACCCAGGAGCAGGAAACCAGAGGTTTTAAATGTCTATTTCATCTAGCAGAGAGAGCTGTAACAGAGCAATGCTGAACCAAGCCAAATTCAAAGTGCAAAGTGGGTACCTGCTGTAAACAGAGAAAGGGATTAAACAGTGGAACAAATTACCAGTGGAAGTGTTGGTTCCTCTGTCTCCTGGTGTCTTCATGTCAAGCATAGATGTCTTTGTAGTTGGCAAACAAATTGCAGCTGGGTTCAATTTAGGCACAATAAAATGTTTCCTGATGTACAGAGGGTCAGTGTGCATGAGCTGAAGGTTTTACCTGCCTCCATCTGCATGGCTGTCAGCAAAAGAACAACACTAAGGAATTATTATACAAGTAATTGTATTATTTATTTCATCAATTATTCTGGAGCTGATTAAGTACTAATATATAAAATCCAGGGTTTTTTTTACTTGAAGGTCCAATTAACTTGCTTTCTCCAGTGAGGCTAAGGAAGATATGAGAATCTTAGCATATTACAGGACTAAATTACTTTTCCTTGTCTGTGTGATTTATCTCTTAGTTCTTGAAATTCCTCCTCAGCTTTTTAAAGATATCTAAAGGTTTGTTTTTTTTTTTTCCTATCTCCTCAACTCTATGAGTAAACCCCACTTGCTTAAGCCTTAGCTCTGCTCTGCCTACCCTACTCTGTGCTAGGGAGGCCTCACCTCGAGTCTTGTGTGAAGTTCTGGTCACCACAATAAAAGAAGCTATTAAAGTATTAGAGAGCATCCAAAGGAGGGCACCAAAGATGGTGAAGAGCCTTGAGGACAAGCCAAAGGAGGAGAGGCTCAGGGCACTTGACGTGTTCAGCCTGGAAAAGAGGAGATTGAGGGGACACCTCAGTGCCGTCACAGCTTCTGTGTGTGGGGAAGAGGAAGGGCAGACACTGATCTCTGCTCTGTGGTGAGCAGGGAAAGGACCTGAGGGAATGGCCTGAAGTTTGTCAGGGGAGGTTTAGGGTGGATACTAGAAAAAGGTTTTTCACCCAGAGGGTGGCTGGGCACTGGAACAGGCTCCCCAGAGAAGTGGTCACAGCACTGACCCTGACAGAGTTCAAGAATTGTTGGCCAACACTCACAGGCACAGGGTGTGACCCTTGGGGTGTCCTGTGCAGGACTCGGTGATTTTTGTGGGTCCCTTCCAACCCAGCTGATTTTGTGATTCTGTGAGTTGCAAAAGTAAATCACAACTTCAATCATTTTTCTAATAGCAACAAAATATTAGCACCTGCTCTCACAAAATCTGTAACAAAACTAATATTTGCACTCACTGAGATTATAATACAATTTAAGAAGAAAGAGAATGATTTAAAGAAAATCCAGGTGTGACTAGTCACCTAATTCATATGAGAGTTTCCCAAAACATTTTTGCAAATGGAGTGAATGAATAGTATAGTACTAAATTAGAGAACAGCAAATATATATCTGTTTAAACATTTATGCTCAATACTTTCAGGATTCAAAAGTGGTTTTGAAAAACACCTGGCTTATTGAATACTCCAATAACATGAGCCCTCTAGAAGCAGCACAGTGATTAATTGTGTTTATTGTTTATTTATGAAAATGTTCTTGACTAAGCTTTATCTTTTATTTTTTTTCTATTTTTTAACTCAAGCAGCCTTAATGGCCAGAATGTAAAGCAAGATCATAACTACAACATGATGGCAAGATGGAATAATTAGAGAATTGTAATATTCCATGTGTAATGGAAGGGATTTACAGAGTAGTTTGATTGATCTAGATGTCTCTCAACTTGAAACTCACAGCTTTTTTCTCTAAAAATTACCCAAATCCTGACAAATTTTTTTAGGATTTGAGGGTCTTGAAATTCTCTGAAAAATTTTAGTGTGAGTCCTTTAAGATTGCAGTAATGCATGAGATAACATTTGTGTGCTTAAGTGTTTAAATATAATTTTCAGAATAGACTTCTTTAAATTTCATCAATTAAATTCCCCTTTTTCAGATATCTAGTAAAGCAACAGTTTTTGTGAAAAATAATCCCCAAACCTTTTTGCTACTTCAATTAAACTGTAGATTTGATACTCAAAACCCCATAGAGGCATTACCTATACAGACATTTCCAAGGACCCACAGAGAGGTTTTGTGTTGGGTTTTTTGGTGCTTGCCTGAGCCATTTTTTAAAAGATGCATAATTTGTTCTTGAAACTTTTTAATTATAATGTCTAATTGAAACACTCACATTTCAATTAAACAAAGCAGTCTAAAACCATAGGGTGTTAGAAGCTTATAAGGAGGGCATAATTTATTGTCATTTTAATGATCTCTAAGTCTTCAACTTATATCAATTATAAATAACTCATTTGAAAATGAATACAAGTGAAATTCACTAAATTGACACGTTTCTTTTTGTGATCTGAAAATATATGCATAAATGGCAAGAAAATGTTAATTGACCTTAACCTTTTCTGTGATAAGTCTCTTCAGTAATGTAGTAATACTTGGCACTTATATATAGTATAGTACCTCTTATGTGAGGATCTCAAAGATCCTTACAAAAATTAATAAAATCTCTCACCACTTCTTTGACATAGGCATGTGAAGTATTAAATAGGTGATTAAACTGGAAAGTAGAGGCTAAAACCAACATTTTCAAAGCAGGATGCTTAATTTTAGGAATAGGGCCCTAAATCTGGTTATTGTGATACCTTCTTCTCTATAAAACCACACTTGCTATTGATCCTAGGGCTCTAATGACTCATAAGCACAGAGCTTTTGACTCAAAAGGTCTTTGATGCAAGGACTTGATTATTTCAGCCTTTATAATGCCAAGCAAATCACAGGTCAGAGAGTGAAGAGACTCCTGCTTGGAGGAAGGAAAGACATTCTCTCACCTCTAACAGCCTCTAATTCTGCTCAGAGAACACAAGAGAATTTATCTTTGAAACATATCACCATCCAAGACACCAGGATGAACTGTCTCCTGGAGGTGCCTCTCTCCACCAACAGTGGGGATAACCAAGGAACTTGCTAAGAGTGATGCTAATTTTGAGAGAGCCAACATCACACGAGAAGCATTTCACCCTAATTAGGGTGAATCCTACACTAATGAACCTGATTACCACAGCAATGTGACAATTACAGCATTAAGAAAGCACAAGGAATAGGTACAAGGAATACTAACAGGTATCCTTTAAATACAGCACTTTGAATCACATATTTCTTTGTCACTTTGAAACGAAAGACATAAAGATAGAATAAGCTTTATAACTATTACCTCATATCCTTGTTAACATATGCTGCCGTCTGGATAACCATAAAACACTTCATTCCTGAACAAGGCTTGCAATCATAAAGCTTGGAAATGTAAGATGGTGTCAAGCAAGGTGTAACATATTTGTGTGGATGAATGCGATGGTGCATGCACATATTGCACCTTAATTCCAGGAATTCCTGCCTGAGGGAGCAGTTCAGTGTCAATTCAAATAGAGGTGTCTGTGCAGGATGGGAACTCTCTCTTGCATGTAATTCATCCATGGTGGATTTGAGGAGGAAGACAATCTCGCCAACAGCCAAGCATTCCTCCTTGGAATTAATTAGGATTATGAGCAGAGGTGACAATTTGTGTTAGCATGGAGCTCAGAAGTCCATCAAAAATGTCCTAGGAGAGTCTTTGGGGCTCCCACTATTTAGGGGAGACAGGCTGTAATTTATTTTCAGCATCTCAGTCCCCAGTTCCTGGGTGTCTTCTCAGCTGATGTATTGGGTATTTCCCAAACTGAGAACCTCGGGGTGGGGGGGGGGGGGGATAAGTTTTTAATGATTCATGGATACCTTATTTTCACTAAGTCACTATCTATAGATTTGTGATGTTATAGTCCTTGGAAGATCTTGAACTTATAAACTTTTATGTCCTATATCTCCACTACCCATCTCTCTTGTCGGTTTTGTTTGGTTTTGTTCTTCTCTTCTTTAATCTTGAACACAACTCACACAGCTAAAAGCAGACAATTCATATTTGAAAACCATCTACCAAAAATATAATCACTTGACATTCAGTCTCACAAGCACTTTGCAGGACTGGGCCACCTTTATCTATGTCACAGGGCACCATCAAGAAATGGCAATTGATAAGAACATGACTCAGCTTCCCTTGCAAACAATAGAGATAACTTTTTTTGTTTTGTGGGGCTCTAGAACCACTGCATGATCTTGTTGTATCCAATTCAAAAAATTACACTATCTAATTTTGTAGATTTCATTTGTTTCTGGGTGAAGATCAATGAAGTGAAAATCTCTTAGAAGAATCAAACATATTTCTGAGTATTTTATTAAAATAACAAAAGACAAGTTCCAAAAATACTTTTTGTGTTGCTGTCACTGTGAAATCCTTGAACAGGAGTATTTAGGGCAGAATAAGACCAGCTGGAGCTACTGAGTGCAATTCTGGGGATAATTTACACTTTTATATCTCATGGGGCTAGTAATGTACATTGTGTATTCGGCACCATAAAAGTTTGCTGTCAATCCTTGAGAGTTTTCTTAGAAAGTAATGTATTTCTGTTCTGTTTAGCACATAGGGAGCATGTGCATTTTCTAGGTGTCTCCATGAGCACAAGCATGATGAATTCCACATTATTCAATTACACAGTTGGCATTTTCTGAAATGCCATTTTGAGTATTTCCTTACAAGTTTGGAGCACATCCCTGAATTAGCTTAAAAAAATTCAGACCCAAATTACGTATACTTTTCTTTCCTTAGATTAATTTGCATTTTCTGATTAATTTGCCTTTTGTAGATTTAGTAACAAGAGGTTTTGGCTGGATTGGCAAATTTTGGAATTGAACCACTGTATTATATGTAACTCCTCCTTCAATAGTACTTTTAAAGCCAGCCAGCTCCTCAAATGCATTAAAGCAACCTTATACACCATGAAAGAACACCTTAAGTGCACCCAAAAGATCACTTTCAATTGAATTTTGCATTCTCTTTGAAGAAAAGATCTTATGCAAGGCCATCAGCTGTATGGGTGCCAATTAATGACTGGGAAGACAGCTGCTGGTTCAGTTATTTATAAAGGCTTATTTATCAGTATGACCACTGAGAAAGTCAAAACCCTTGGCCTAGTTTATGTTTTCAGCTGGATTTTGTGTTGTCCATCTTGTTACCTTATAAATAATTCTTATATCATTATTGGTGCTGAAATAGCATAAGATCTGTGTCGGCATATTTAAAATTCAGGAAGCGCCACGGCTGAATTTGAACTTCGCCCTCCTGCAAATGAGTGCTGTGATTCCAGGATAAACCCTCTCCTCGTGCCTGTTGGCAAACTACAAAAAGTCTCCTTGTTCAGCACCTGTCTGACACAGCAGCCTCCGCTCAGCAGCGGCTCCTTTTCGGGTTGACTCCAAAGACCTGCCCCACTCAGCTGCTCTAAGTGTGTGGGCCTGATTAGCATTGCAGCAGAGCGCCTTGCAAGCCACATCTGTTACCTGATCCTGCCTGCTGACACATCCATACATCTTCCAGGGGGCCTTTTCAGCCTCTCCTCACAGCTGCTTCCAGTCCCTTTCTGGTCCCGTTCAAGTTTTGCACAGCTGTGTGAGTCTCACTGTAGCTTGGATCCTAATCTCCTTTCAGTGCCTCCCCGTGTGCATTGTATTTGCTGGAGATTTCCTCAGCCTGATCCAACTGCCCCTGGGTTTTGGTGGGAAGGGGTTAAATCTGGTGGATTTTTAGCACAGTTCAGACAGTGAACTTCTTTCTTCCTCCTGCCCAGCACAGCAGTTTGCTGCTCACAGGGGACCAACGCTCAGCTGACAAATAACCCCACGGACATCAGCGCGACGCGGCAGATTTATATCGGCCTAGGAGCCAGCTTTCCAGGGAGTGCTCAAGGCCTATCTGCTCACAAGGCTTTTGCTTCTCAGATTGTCAGAAAGACACTGCACTTAACCTTCGCTGCTGGCTTGACCTTTTAAAGCCTAGTCCCAAGTACTGCTCCTCCCCACCTGAAATGAGGGATCTGATCAAGCTGCTGCAGCCTGAGAACCTCCCTTGGTGCCTGAGCTCTGGCCCTCACCCCAGCCTGGGGATAACTGAGCAGCTGCAGAGCTCATCTCTGTTCAAAGGCATCCAGGGTGGGGGACTTGGCTTGGAAGACAGTTTTTAAGGTTGAATATTTGTTTTTTTCCTCTTCCTGTTGCCATTAATAGTTTATCACACACAGTTATATTTGCAGGATGTTTCTCTTTAGTAGTTGTAATTTTGCAAAGACAGATAGTGATAGGACAAGGGGCAATGGTTTAAAACTAAAAGGTATTTAAATTGGACATTAAGAGAAAACTTTTTGCTCAAAAGGTCATGTGGCCCTGGCACAGGTTGCTCAGAGAATTTGTGGATGCCCCATCCCTGGAAATGTTCAAGGCCAGGTTGGCTGGAATTCTGAACAACCTGGTCTAGTGTAAGGTGGGCTTACCATGGAAGGGGGTTGGAACGAGAGAATTTTTAATGTCCCTTCCAACCCAAGCCCTTTTACAATTCTGTGGACACCTGGGGCTCCAGGGAAGACTACAAAAATGACAATTCAGTTTTGATTGCTTGTTCCTAATTTTCCAGCCCTGGAGAGATCTGTAACAATAAATATTTGCTCTTAGTAAATCAAGGTAGACACAAAAAAGAAAGCTACACCTCACAGTAACCAACAACATTAAACATTTTTAAATAGCTTGTCTTGTGCTATTTTTTAAATCTACTTTATCTATCGGAATTGATGACTTTATAACTTGCATCTTGTTTAATGTGTCCCTTCTGATTGTTCAAGTGCTCAGACATTGAGTGATGCTGGAAGCCAAATGAACAGGAGCCGTATCCTGTGCACTGTCCTTGCACTAATGGAAAGAGAACAGAAAAGTTCATCATTGAAAACAGTCCCTTATGGATTTAGGTGACCCTGTAAAATGATGCCATTCATAAATCTATTAAACTCCATTTTCAAACGTTGTTATAAACAGCAAAAATCAGGTCTTGCTGTGTGCCTTTAGAGCATGCAAGGAAATACGTTATTGTTTAGGCAGCAAGATGGATGAAGAAAGTCTAAATTCAGAACAACTACAGAGATAAATTAGCTAAAGAATATGGCACTGAACACAATTATATAATGCGAGGAGGTTTTGTGTAATTTCTGTTTCTAAACAGTGTGGTCTGACTCCTTTATTGCCAGCTGAAATATCAGCAGAGTATGAACAGGTTTCTAAATTTCAGCAAAGACTTACAACTAAAGCCCCTGGTTGTGCCTTCTGAAGCATGCCTAAAACTGTAGTCAGGTAAAATTTCCTACTGATCCATGAAATGCTAACGTTTAAACAGTATCATTTAGCTGCAACCACCTGTTTCAATTAATTTTCTTACATGTTTCAGGCCTTGAAAGCTTTCGTCTTTCTCTTTAAGTCGCTCTGTCAAGGACCACAGATGTTTTGTTTTTGCTGAAGCCCTACTATGCTTTCAGTAACAAGAGGTGAATTAAATAAATTTACAAAACAGCAGTCATGGGCATTCATCATTTGCAATGTATGTAGGCATAGTTGTCAAATAAGAGAAACAATCCTAAAGGACCTGGCAAGACAACAGCCAGCCTTGTGCTGTACCTGCTGAATATCTCATTTGGTTACACACTCAGGGAAAAAAATACTCTCGTAAGTGGGGGAACAGAGCTGCTGGTTACAATCCTTGCTCTCCTGCTGGCCTGGCAGGCAGTATTGTGCCTTCCAAACCATCTTGAGAATTTATGCTGAGATGTCTCTCTGCTTAGTGTGGGGCATCACCTTTGGCAAGAGCCCTTCAGTATAACACTGAGGTGGGCAATAATCTGACACCAGAAAATCATACACAGTTTTTCACATTCTTGATAAAACTGGAGGCACTGTGTTGAGTGCTGTTTGACCAGCAACACACAGCATGGAAATCAGATGATACCTAGCTGCAATGCAATTCAAATGCAATGAAGTTTTGCCTCAAAGACTTTCAAAACCCTCAGTTAGCACTTATTTCCCACCTATGGCTCTTATACAGTGTGAAGGCATCCTGCTCTTGCTGGTTAAACACCACCCTCCCTGCACTGTAGGGTCTGTCACACATAACCTGTGATTCTTTAAGGAGACCTGCAGCTCCTTGAATTTCCAAACAGAGAGAAGGGCAATTTTATGTCTTTAGAAGTGGACTGACAGGATCATTTATCTCACTTTGCATTGTTTTTCAGGAAGACCAGAGTGGTGCACTGAAGAACTGGATCTGCCTCCTTACATTATCCACAGGATGCCTTTGGATCATCCTTTGGGTTGTTCTATACCCAAACCTGATACACACCACAGACAACCCACAGGCCACTTATCCAGGAGAGCTTTCCCATACAGCATCCTGAATCTATAAGTTCATGATTCACAAGGCTGCAAAGAATCATCTCTGCCACTGTCACCTTCTGTCATAACACCCACAACCATTTCCCCTCTCCCAGAATTTCAGCCCATATCAGTTGCACATCCTGCCTTCCCCTTTACACTAATATAACTCAAAATGCCTATTCTTTTTTGTTCCAGCAGGAAAATCTGGAAAGAATTCTCCTGCCTCTCCTCTTACAAAAGCAGCATGAATAAAACCCTAATTCAACAAAAATCACCTAAAAGCAACACCTGTGTGAGAAGATCTTTGTCTGATTTTGCCTGCTTGGTTTCAGTTTCAAGTAGAGAAGTGATTTCCTTTAGTCGAGTCAAATGCAATGTAGTTCTACTGGTTGTAAAATATTTTATAATACTGTGTTTAAACTGTTGTAGAAAAGAAAAATTTTGCTCCATGACACTATTAGAGAGAAACATCTGCACGACAGCTTTTAAAATTTTTCCAACTGGAATAGATATTTCCCATCCACAATGAAAAGGCTTAGAGGGGAGATCTTAGTTAAGACTTCGATTTTTGTTTGCATGGTTATTTGGATTTTCTTTATGCCGAGTATTTGCAGGACACTTGAAACAAATATTTTTGTGACTAAATGTCTTATTTAATTCCAATAATAGTTTTAAAGGTTTTTTTAATGCCTTCCTGAGACTAACAAAATGATAGCTTTGCTGAGTTCTAGGAATGTATATGATAAGTATTGCAAATTAATTTGTCAGTAGCTCCACCTTGAAATTTCCCTTTTTGTTGTGGGAAAAAAAACCCCACAGGAAACTGTCAAAACTTCTAAATCTGTTTCCACCATGCCAAGCACTATGTAAACACAGGCTTTTTATGTCAGGTTTTGGAGAGAAAGAACCTTTAGGATGGTTCTTGCTCTATTGGCAGAATTTGAGGCACAAATACTGCAAAACAATGAGAATTATTTCAAAATATGGACATGACAATATTTAAAATGTGTAAAATA
Organism: Promerops cafer; assembly: GCA_013398275.1. Classification (NCBI taxonomy): domain Eukaryota; kingdom Metazoa; phylum Chordata; class Aves; order Passeriformes; family Nectariniidae; genus Promerops; species Promerops cafer. The sequence goes on from VZSE01011968.1 coordinate 165,503, forward strand.
ATATTTGAAAAAAATGGCAGGGATTAATCAAGTGTGGTAAACCCTGAGACACCGATATTTTCTTATCAAATTTTTAGACTTGAGACCTTTGTGTGCAGAAAACTTTTCCTGAAGCTGCACAGTAACAGCACCTTTCATCATTCTACTTGCCATCCTGTATCAAGGTGCTGGAATTATAATAATAAATAAAGATTATAAAAAAATATTCCTATATTTTTAATTCAGCATGAGATTATTTTTTTAGAATTCTTGGTCAAATTCTAGTTAAAATATGAGGGAGCTTTAGCACTGATTTTGCTACAAAAAGAAAGGTCAATGCCTCATAACATTTTGCTCCAAGTGGGCAATCACAGGATGAATTGCTGAGTCCAAAAGCCTCTTGGCTTTGGCATGATACTGGACTAAAGCTGAGCATTAGATTTAGGTGAGCATTATTAACCTTTCTCTCCCTGCTGAAATCTGAGGGCTCTGGGAGAAGGTTTCAGCCTTGTTTCAATCTGTAAAGCTTAGGAAAGCACTTTGCAGATATTAAAAGGTACTTTCTTTAAAATATACTCAGACCCCGCTGAAGTGATATTGTTTGCCTAGAAAATATTGATGGTGGACCCATCATAAAAAAAAATTATATCAAGAATAGCTCTTTGTATTGTAAATAGGCTGAAGATGCTGCTTTAATGACTCCTAATATGACTGAAGAATTTAGCGAGATGATCAAGGAAATAAATCTTTCCTTCCTTTTTTTTTTCCTTTTGCTATTTCAAGGAAACAGGTCCTGCAGCTCAAGAAGGAACTATCACAGTGCAAGGAGATCAAGGAAATAAATCTTTCCTTCCTTTTTTTTTTCCTTTTGCTATTTCAAGGAAACAGGTCCTGCAGCTCAAGAAGGAACTATCACAGTGCTACAGGAGCCACCACTAACATCACAAGACCAATTAGAATCATAGAATTTTTTAGGTTGGATACAACTGTCAAGGTCATTAAGTCCAAACATTGACCCAGCACTACCAAGTCCACCACTAAACCATGTAAATCACTCTAGAGGTCCATACAGTCAATAGAGAGAAATGCACTTTGAGGATTTAGTTCATCTGACCTTAGCACTACTCTCTTTCCACCAAAATTATACACAGCTGTGGAGTTCAAGGAATGCTTAGAGATAGATTTCAGTTACTCATTTTTAAGCACCAGTCTTTACTGCTTTTACACTTATTTTTCCACACATTTCTCCCTGGCTTCAGCCAACCATAACAGCAGCTAGCCTTGTAGAAACAGATATGTGGAACTTAATTCAAGAAGAAACCAACAGGTATCCAAGCAAATAATTCTGCCTTTTGATGCACGTGTTTCTCTCTCCACTGCAATCTGGAGGTGGGTGGTTCTCCTGGGTAGATGGATCCAAATTAACATCATTCCAGCTGTGTCTCCATAGTAGCCAGGACTTCCTGTGAGGTGACAGTCCTGCCAGACATGGGGTGTGTAAGCTGGGGGAGTTGTGCCTCCTGAGTTCCACAGTCTCAGATTAAATCTCACTTGGAGGTGTCATCATCATGAGAGTTTTGGGTGTGTTTTTCTATTGTTGAACATTTTTGAAAGATATCACTTTTAAATGATGATTCAAATCTATACAGATCGGAGAGGGAATAAAATCTGAGGTGCTTATCCATCTGGAGGAAAAAAAAAACAGGACAGCATTTATCAGTTCTGATTTTCAAGCAGGATCTCTGTGGAGACACAGACACATGACTGCAGACCTGATTAAAATATCTAATTTCTACAGAGATCATTCTATTGTTGAGTATTTTCCTGTGGATCAGACTGATTGTTACATGGCTTATGTATCTAACTCCAAATTTTGGGGTTTGCTTTGCAAACGGGTTAAATCAAAATATAGATTCTGCAGTACTTTGAAATGCAGGCGCCAGCATTTTATTCCTCCTACATCTCAGACCCTAAAGAGTCCCCATGCTGCTCATCCTCAAAAGAGGATAGAGGTATTTCATTGTGTTCCATGGAATGTCTCTTCTCTATTTTGAACTCAGACAGCATTAATTCATATCCTGGCCTCCAACAAGCTGCAACCTGACTAGAAAGAGTGAGATTAGCTTTCAGAAAACTTTCCAGGCTAAGGATAATATAGACATTTCATGTGTCACTCTCTTATCCTTATCACAGAGATCTATATAAATGACTTTCTGGCATTCCTCTACTTATCTGTTACACAGCATTACAGATCTGTAAGATTACACTTTCTGCAGGCTCTGAGATTCTCTCTTGAATCCAGATACTCAGCATTGTTTTCACCACACTTGGACTTTGTTCCACTTTTAGTAGCAGCATGAAGTCAGTCACATTTAAATCAGATGAAAACCTGAATTTTTCATATTAATTAAAGTTCAATAGATTCCTTATAAAGAATAGATGAAAGGAGCAGCAGTGACATGGGAGTCATGTAGGCCGGATTTTCTGCAGATTAGCTAAAGCTGGTATGAACTTCCTCCCCAGCCTTCTCAAATATTTCCTGATTTTTTGAAGAGATTGACAAATAAGGTTTTGCATAATAGCACAGAAGCAATTTCCTCATCATTTCCACAATGTAAAGAAGAGAGAGAATTAAAAAAAAAAAAGGAAAGACTGACATGAAAAACCCCAGGGCTGCCTCTCCAAAGTGTAGTTTCTTGAAATGCTGTTAAATGCACAGAACCCTGATCACCCTCAGGTGTAATTCTCTCAGTCACACTGGGTTACAATGGTGATAAATTTATCTTTGGCATGTTTAGGGATAGGTTCCTGGGAAAGGAACTAGTAGAGTCTCTTAAAACTGTGGATTTTTGGAAACTAATCAAATTGATTGTTTACAAAAGAAAACTCCCACATTACTAAGAGCTCCATTTTCAAGGTAATGGACTATATTATCATAGAATCACAGAATAATTGGGGTTGGAAGCAACCACTAAAGGGACACCTTCCACTATCCCAGGTTGCTCAGAGCCCTGGCCTTGGACACTTCCAGGGATGGGGCAGCCACCACGTCTCTGGGTGCCCTGTGCCTGTGTGTTACCACCCTCATTACAAACAATTTCTTCCTTATGTCTAGTCTGAATCTACCCTCTTTTAGTTTAATGCCATTATCCCCTGTCCTTTCACTACAGGCCTTGCTAAAAGATTTGTCACCATCTCTTTTACAAGCCCCCTTGAAGTGCCGAAAGCCTGCAACAAATCCTTCTGAAACTTTCTCTTCTCCAGGCTTGAACAATCCCAGGTATTTCAGCTTTTCTTTATAGGAGAGATGGTCCAGCCAGATGATTGTTGTGTCCCTCCTCTGCTCCTGCACAAACCAAGCTACTCTTGCCACAAACGTTGCAGATTCTTCTTCTGCTTTTTTGCTGGTGAAGAACTTGTTGCTAAAAAATGTCACACTTGTTCTCGGTATCCTTGAGTCTACAGAAGACACTTAGTTATACATGCAGAAATAAGTCAAAGTGAGTGTTTAAAGTGGTTAATTTAAAAGAGGAAATTGTGAAAGTGTTTTAATTTAATTTAGAAAATAGGTAATATAATAGGTTACATGGTCTATTAATGACAGATTGTTCAGCCCACCTTTTAATAAGTTCTGTTTTAAACAAACCTCTCACCGTTATTTAAGGAAATTTTGCTTGTGGACTTCACCACTTTTTCAATTAATATTTGTAAAACTGCTGGTAGTATAGGTAGCAATTCTATATTTTTTTCTGAGAGAGACCAGTCAATGCTATTGTTAGTTAACATTGCAGAGGGAGTTTTTTTGTTGGGCTTGTTTGGGTTTTCCCCTTGGTACAAAGTCTCTAAGCTATTAGTGTAAGGCTTGATTTGACTTCATTTTGGATGACAGTCTCTAAGAGGGTCAACCCAAGACAGGGATACCCTGCAAGCCTTTGACTTGGAGTTCACCTGTAGCCAGGGAAACAGCAAGAGTGCCTAGTATGAAATTCACAGTATGAGTAGGGAAATTCCTTCTGACTTTCTCCTTTGAAAGGGGAGAGGTGGGATTTAGGATGTGAGTCTGTTCTGAGCAGGAGAAAGGACGTGCTTCATTGTGTATCTGATACAGAGTTTATGACATGTATAAGAAAATACTTCCATTTGCTAGGCAGAGCACCATTGCTCCCCTCATTCACAGAGGCTGTGAACAGTGAACTTGCTCTTTCCTCAGCCAGCACTCAGAGGACAGCAACTCCACACTTATGGCCATGGGTCACCTGGAAGCCTCCCAAGGCTCATCTAGCTGCAAAGACAGTTTCCTCAGTTATCCAGGATGGCTCTGAAACACAGAGACACACATTTGGGATACCAGGGCACTGAACTTCTCCAGGTGGCTTAGTGAGCAGGTGCCTCACAGACCCATCAAGTCAAGCCACGGATCATTGGTGTGTCCCTGCATGAGACAGGAGAAGAATCCTCTCCTGCTGCAACATCTACAGCCGTGTAGAGACTGCTCTATTTCTGTAATCTGTACAGCCACCACATACAGATCCCAACGTGGCATTAAAAGCAATCCTGACTATTAGCCAAGCAGCCAGTAACACAGGGAAGTTTCTAAGCAGATTAACTGCTTTCTCCCTCTCTGCAAGAGCCACCTGCACTCTGACTTTTTACACACAGCAAGGCTGAAGTTGATGCTACAGTGATTCTAAACTTGTATCCCTGCACAGGGATCAGTGAGATAACATCCATTAGACAGTGGGTTTAGCATTTATTATCTCCCTTCCACTAAAACTGTTCTTCAGGGAGTCAGCAGCATGGTCCAGCTGGGCTGGTATTATGGGGAGCATGAAGAGGAGTTCTCAGCAAGAGGCTGATACCATGGTCTATTACCCCTCCCTGTACCCAACTAGAGCACCAAAACAACCTTTCAGATCAAAGCTCTGTTTTGAGAGGGAGACGTTTCACACTGACTTAAACATCTAAAAAAGTTAAGCCAGACTAAGCTGTGGTAAAGATTGAGGCTAACCTTTCATTTTCTCCATGACAGAAATCTGAACATTCCACCCCAAGCCAATACAGATGGCTTTTTACCATTTCCAAAATAGTTTTCTATGTGGGACACGTGGACTGAAAGCATCCCTGAGCCATCCCATCTTGCTGCAGTGTCCTGAAAGTGCAGCATGAGGGTGTGCTGAGAAGCAAGAGATTTCTGGAAAGCTGGAAGGTAGCCTTCACAGCAGCAGGCTGCCAGAACATGCTGGTCTGATCTAGAGCTGTAGATAATCCACCTTGCCTGGGATTTGTCCCTGGTCTAAGGGAAATGTGTGCATACCCTTGGTTCTTGTGTGTGAGCATCTATAAACTTCCTAAAATGGAAGAGCTGGGCCTCCCAGTAATTGTGGGGAATGCACAGATCCACAGGAGCACAGGACCACTGAAAAGACTTATGGAAATTTGAGGATTTCACATTACAGTCCACCATAGCTCAGTTGCTCCCTACGTGCCTCACTCCTTCTCCTGTCAGGGCAATCGACACTTTGCATGTGCAGCCAAAGGGCAGTGGAACATGGACCACTGGCAAGTTCTTACCCTGCCTCCTGGAAGAAGGCCCAGCTCCTCAAGGAGCATTCAGCAACCCCCTTCTAACTGAAGTTCTTTCAAAGATGGAGGTCCAGGTACCCCCAGACCTCATTCTACAACAGAAAAAGGCAAATGAGCCTTCAACTATTGTGACTACTAAAACAATATTTACAGATACTACAAATAAGCAGGAGTGTATGACATTTCAGAGGAATTTGATAAGAACTGTGCTGAGTTTTGCTGAAGTAGAATTAGTTTGTCTGAGGTAGAATTAGTTTCTTCACAGTAGCTGGCATGAGGATATGATTTGGATTTGTTCTGGAATTAGTGTTGATAATCCAGGGATATCTTTATTGTTGGGCATGGAGTCAAGGCCTTCACTGTTTCTCCACCCACTAATCTTTTTCTTGTCACTTACATTGAAATCTGTCTACAGGGTTCTAAATGATGGGTAGTGAAAAACAAAGTTGAAAGTTGCTGGGAGGTATCTAGCAGATACTGCAGGAGTCAGGTCAGGCCCTAATATCTTCATTTTGTCCAGGGGAAAAGAGCTAACAGAATACTAATGAAAGTTGCAGATGTTACTAGAATCAGTAAAGGTTATCAACCCCAGTGAAATAATGCAAGAGGACCGGAATAGGTTGGGAATCTGGGCTTAAAGCAAAATTGTGTTTAGCCTAGAAAATTGCAAGCTAATCCCACCAGAGAAAAAATAATTAATGTTGAATAGCAAAGGGAGAAAGGCAAAAAGAGCCTGAAATGCAGAGTTATTGAAAGAGATCTGAGGTGAGAGAAAACTTTTAAGTTAGAGATAAATTTGCAGCGTGAAGCAGAAAGAAAAAAATATTGTTGAGTTAAAGACTTAGGCAAAATTCACGAGTGTCATAAAACAAGATGAAACGCTGGAGTTTTGTACGTGGCAATATCTGGCAGAGCATCTCTAAATGAAAGCAACTCAGTACCAGAGGGTAAAGTACAAGGATAGAAGACTTTTCTTTTTTTTTCGTGCCCTTCAGGGATAATTGTTTTCTAAGGACAAAATAAAGAAGTTTTTGAATAAGTCCTGTAAAAGAGAGCTTGAATAAGTGATGTGAAAGTGGGCGCCTCCCTCCAGAAACAAGTATTTTCTTCTTTTGCTAATACTTCCATTACAGTTGGCCAAAGAGAATAAGAATAATTTAGAGAGACCAGAATCAAGATCTAGTAGTCAGTGTAGCAGCCACATGTAGAGAAAACATTATCTTTAACATTTGAAGGGAGAAGAAGGCAATTTTAGAGCTGTGCAGTAATAAACTTTGGTAAAATTGGAGAGAAAACTACATAATACAGCAAATCTTCCTCACTTGTCTCTTGTGCTATTTCCTACTGATTTGAGCTTTCCTGTTAGATACAATATGATTTCTAGGAAAGTTTTGTTTCAAACTCATCCACTCTCCTGAAGGAGATCCCTCCAATGTTTTCATTCAGATAGGGAGTTTTTTGGTCAAGTCACATTAGTCTAATTAGTAGTAGTGATCACTGCATATGACTGAAGATCAGCCCTAGTTGATAACTTTGTTATTTACAGCTCCACCTGTACAGCTTTGGAAATAAAACAGTAGTATGCATTCCAAGTGCTTTTTGTTCAGAGATCCATCCTTTTTCCTGTCCCTGACTTTCTTAGCCTCTATAGAAAAGTTATTTAATATCTTTAAGACTTTCCTTACACGTTGATAACGTAGACATAGTACTATACATTTACAAAAACTGCTGTCAATGTGTGAAATCTTCTGTATCCAAAAGAGATTTTATATAATGAAATATTATATACATATTGGTATTGCATTTTAAATTTTATATATTATTTTGTTTAGTTAAACAAGTGATATTTGTTTCCAAATTATCTTAATTCTGAATTGATAGTTTTTTATTAAATATTTCACAGTCCAGAAGACTTTCCCAGTAAATAAAAATGTTCAGATTGATCTAAATTTACACCTAATTTTCGTACTGTTTTTTTTTTCCCTCTGACAAATCCAGGTTCTACCATTTCAGTGAGAGATTCCTATTTTATGTACAACACTTAAGAATGATTACTGACTTTCATTTGTAAGGCCAAATCTTACAAAAAATCTATCCTCAGTGCTGTAATAACTAATTGAGTAATCTAAACTCAGCAATTGAATTGAAACAAATACAGTTAAAACAAAAATCACTTGCTGCTTTTAAAACCAAAGCAGGTTTGGTTAAAACCAAAATCCATGTGCTTCATTACTTATGTTAAATGAAACACAGAAAGCCCTAATTTTGCACAGGTAACGTAAAAAATTAACTATAGACCAGCAGTGCAGTTGCACCTGGAAATGTCTGTGCTGAAGGTCTTTTTTCTTTCTGCTTCATGGCAAATGGTCATGTAACGTTGCATAAAAGGGACAGGGATTTCTGATGGTACAGGCATGAGGCAAACTGATCCCTGGTTCTCACACTTGCCATCAGGAAAATCCCATTCTGCCTCTGCCTCATCAGACAGCAAATGGATCTGGGATGGCAGTTAGGCTGGAACCTTGTGAGGTTTAAAAACACGGGTTGTTCAGACAGGCACTTGGGGTTTGGCACATATTTTGCCACACTGTGTGTCCCCCGAGCCCTGAGCAGGAGACCACGGGAACGCTTCTGGAAGACAATTCCTGCAGGGAGCCACACGTGTGAGCTCTGGCCCCGGGAAGGTGCCGGTGGCATGGCAGCGCAGCGGAGACACTGCAGCCTGTGAAGTGACAGCTAGGGTGCACTGATACACAAGTGCCTGGCAACTGCTCTAATTTATTGCAGTAGCTGTTATGGCTCTCTGTGAAGCCTAAAATAATCTATGAGCATTTCACATTTTAATGGTATTCATGTTGAGGGCCTCTGTGTGACTGCAGCTATATGATAACATATGCCCCAATCGGATCTGCCCTTTGTGTACGAGATGACACAATTTGTGCACAGCTAGCCAGGAGGGAGATGGAGATTATCCATTTCCAGTGCAGGCAACGCTGGGTCTTCCAGCCTCTCATATACACCAAAGAGACAAATATTTTCCTTTTTAAGAGCATTTACACCCTCAGAGCTCAACAGATGGAACGTTCTCGCCCTTCAAGGCAAAGCTCTGCTGTCAGAAGAGACACAGAGGACCAAGTAAGTGGCAGGCGCAGAAACTAGTTAAGAGTTTAATGGGATTTAGCTGATTATTATGTTTTCTTTTATTATAATTGACTCCTATTTTCAATAACACCAAGGACCTCAAACCAGGGAAAACATTTAGAATGTGTAAAGTTCCTAGCAAAGAAAAATGCAGTCCAAGAACATAACTGCTTACAGAAACTGAGCGCTTCAAAAAGTTAGGAGAAACTACAGTTAAGATCACTGTAGTGATTCATTCCTTCCTCCAAAACTGTGATGTCCAGTGCTACATAATCACGTGTCCTTCATTGCACATCTTCTCTTTATCCATCCAGCCTATTTCTGACAGTGCAGCTCCATGTCTGAACCAATCCCTCTGACTGACTGCTCATGCCTTACTTCGAGGCAAGAAGTCCTACATAACCAACCCTTTCTCCTCTGCAGAAGCATCTCAGTTTTAGTTCTCTTTTTCCAGGCATTTTTTCCTCCTATCTCCTTCCACCCACCTGAATACACTCCCAGATTTGCTTTCCTAATATATTGCCTCCATTTCATCCTTGCTTCTCTTGTTTTTAGTTTCAGAGCCTTTCTAAGAGCAGTTTAAGTGCTCACGGCCATATCCACAGTGGTGAATGAAGTGGGTGTCAGTCTTGAGACCGAGGGGCATTGCAAAAAAACCATATCAGAGAACCACAGAACATTTTGGATTGGAAGTTACCTTAAAGATCATCCAATTCCAACCCTGCTGCTACAGGCAGGGACACCTTCCTGCTAGACCAGATTGCTCGAAGCCCCATCCAACCTGGCCTTGAAGACTTCCAAGGATGGGCCATCTAGAGCACCTCTGGGCCTAAACCTTCTTTCCTGAACTCCCCAAATTAGGGGACATCCAGTAATTCCAGTCATGCTGTACCATCACCTAAACCATGTGGGATATAGCTTGTCTGCCCTGTTGTTACCTTCTTCAGAAGACCCCTTATTTTTATAATTTTATGGATGTATTTTTTTTTGTTGTCCCTGACATAATTGTCATCCCATGGACAAATTTCAAGTCCCTGCTTGAATCTTGTCAGAAACACAATTTTTACAGACCTCCTGAAAGAAAATGCAACTGTCATCTCAGGATGCATTTGCCATGGCCTGATTCTTCACTGAAACTGGGCTGATTTGACCGAAGATTTCCAGTAATCAAAGGCAAAAGAAAAGTAGAGAAAAATTTAATCCTGGAATGTAGTGTGATAAAAAGTCATAAGCAGCTGAAAACAGGGTTATATAAAAGGAAACATCATGAAACTTTGACAAGCACTGTTACTAGCCCTGCAAATAATACCTCTTTGACTGGTTTGATATTCCTTGATCCTCTTGTAAAGATTGCAAAAGATAAAGAAGATTTTACAGGCAGGCTCAAAAAATACCAAATCTTGTCTTTGTCTGCATATTTGCATATTTCTCACCTCTTAAGTTTTAAGCTCAAAAGCTGAAAGGTGTTCGTTCAGGAGCTGACAACCTCCACTTCCCGAATTCCTCTTGGATTGCTCCCAGATCCTTTCAATAAGGTGCAGACACACAAGTCAGATGTGAAGGTCAGGGCTGCACACACGGGTGCCTTTCGGCGGAACAGGCACTCACACGGCACATGTCAGGATCTGCTGAGCACATTTAGGGGAGCTGCCAAAGCTTTTGGAGTGCTTTGGCAGCAGAAGAAACAGCTGGTCCCATCAGAGTGATCACGTTCTTGGACATTAATTTAGCGTCTGAGAGGATGGAGTGATGCTTGCCAGGGAATAAGCTTCATAATCCTAAAGGGTTAGAGACCCCGAGATTACAGCCTAGTAAAGGTGTGGTTAAAGCAGATGCAATTGCTTTGTTAACAGCTTGCTTGAACCTTGGAGAAAAGTGTATTTAGGCAACATGTAGTGCCTGAACTGACAAGTTTTTTCAGTTGGAGGAGCTGTAGACAGATTGGCTTCAGAAGGCATCTCTGAACATTGAGAGCCATTTTATGCAGTCTCAGTAAATAACAATAGGTCAGTGCTGGTGCAATAATGAATTATTAATCAGTGTGTATTGTGAAAATACACCTGAATTAGTCTGGAAGCCGTTCTTCTGGGGACAACATGCTGGAGGTATATGGAGATACATATCAGAAGAAAATTTAAAATATGCATTTGTGATCAGCTCCGTTAAAATATTTAGGGCCCATTGCTGTCTGCTTTATTGTGTCATTTCCTAAATACAAGATAAGAAGCTCCTGTAAAGTTTTGGTGTTGGCCACCTCGTTATGGCCCTGGCATATGCCTTTTCCATTTTTTTTTACCCAGTCTATAGCACTGAGAAATATCCAAATAAGTCCTGAGCCCTTTAACAAGTCCCTTTCTGCTCAGAGGCTGTAAAGAAGAAAATACAGGAGTCAGTTATGAACACCTGAACTTAATGTTGGTAATGAGAGTGTGGTTATCTCTTCTCCTTTTCCTATTTACACCACCGTGGAAAACATCCCCTTTCACCTCGGAGCCAAGGCTGTTATTGCAACATTACAAAATTGCTGAGCAATTTTCTTTCTCTGCTTAGCTATTATTTCCATTGAATCATCAGTTACCACCCATTGACTGAAACTAAACATCAAAGCAAACCCCAAAACACATTATGAATAAGTTGGCACCCTTATTTTCCACATTATTTTTTCTGTGAAAAGAGCAGGAATTTATACACAGCATCTGTCTGTCTTTTTTGTCTTAGGGCTTTACTTTCACACCACAAACTATTCTAAAGAAATAAACATTTGGAAGGCTAACACACAAGGATGGATTAATTTATCAAAGCATTAAACTCTACAGTGATTTCTTTTTTAAGTCAGCCGCCATTGATTGCAAGACAACAGGATGTACCGAGGGGACAGAAACACAGGTATGAAAAATGGATTCAACCCAAGGCAAGGCAACAGGGAAGGACTAAGATGTGTAACTGTCATTTATTAAATCACATAAACTGCAGAATCTTTTCTTCCCCGAGAAGAAATTTTGGTAAGCAAAACTACATTCTATAAAATCATGATCTTTTAATGGAAATTGTAGCAAGATGTTTCTTCAGCTGGGAAAAAAAATAAAATTGAGTGATTGTTATCCACAAGACAATCAGAAGTTTAAAACCATAGTTTCCACTTTACCAAACCATTTTTATGGGCTGGATTTGTCTGGGGAAGGGAGAAGTCTCCTTTTTTTTTTCTTTCCCCTAATCAACATCAGTGATTAACATATATGGGTCACCACATCAGATGTAGAAATCCTCCAACAACACACTGCTTCTGAAATAATGCACTGCATTCAAAGCCCCCACAGAACTGTACACAAAGTACTCCATTAACAGCAGGTGCTGTACAGAAAAGCTCTCTTTAAAAGAGCTTTTAATTACAGTATATCTTTGTTTAGAAGCTACCTTCAACTACCTTTTCCTTGTGAGCTGCAGAGGAAAGCAATTAAATGTATGAGAAAGCCACCCTCAATGTAAAGCAGGAGAAAGCAATTAGCGTAAAAGAGAGCTCAGCCTGTACACAAAGAAATACGGTAGGTGAAGTCAGTGGAGGCTGGGCATTTCTTTGACATAATTAATACGTGTTGTAAATCTTAAGACGTGCAACTACCCCAAGTTGAAAGTCATAGCTGGCTGTACGGCCCATGTTTATTCCCAAGTCTCCCTCTAACAACGGAGTTTACACAAAATTACATTTATCTCTCTCGGCTGTATAATTCACACCTTCTCAAAATTCCCTTTACAGAGGTGAAGGGTTTCAGTAGAGCTGAGTGGGCAGGAGGACACAGGGGTTTATTTATTCAAGTGAGGCCACTTGCATAGACCTGGCTACAAAGAAAGACTTTACTAGGGCAGGAAAGGGATCTTTTTGGTCTCGTTTGGTATTCTTAATTTACAAGCCTTGTTTTTAATACTGGAACTATTCTCATACTAAAACTTCTCCCTCAGCCCTTTTCCCATCACAGTATAGCAGAGTCCTTTTAGCCCTAGTGAAAAAATGGGTTCAAAGGTTTGGTGGATTGTTTGGTTTTGGATGTTGGGTTTTTTAAAATAATTGAAATTTACAAAATGGTTTCTGTGTTTTTAGGAGTGAATCTTTAATGATCAATGACATCAAAACGTGAGAAAAAACCAAAAAACAATCAACAACAAAACAAAACAAAAAAAATCACAACCAAAAAAAAAACAAAAAGCAAACCATCAATAACTCCACTGAAGTTACAGGCAAAAATGTTCCTTACTAAAACAACACCACAAAATGCTTCATTTGATGGTGTTTTGTAGAGGATACAAAGGTTAATTAGATACTTTCTATTGCATTATATAGCAGGAAACCTCTGTTAATTACTGCTTCTCTAACATGACTGATTAGTTAAAAACTGACTATGGAACCACAAATGAAAAAAAAAAAAAAATTATCCTTCCCATTCCAGCACAAACTATTCCAGGTTCCAAGAACTGTGCCCTGTGGGTGCCTATTTTTCTGCATAATACCTAATTTCCTTCTACAGTCCAAAGCCTATGACCCTTTATCAAAATTAGATATTAACAGAGACACTGAAGGGTTAATTTTAACCATAACTAAAACCTTAAAATGAATGAAACTTCCACCAACTTCTAAACACCTCAGCATTTGTTCCTGTGTTTTCTCATGTCCTACATTACAGGACAAAATGTTGATATTAATGGCTTATTTTACCACTATTTTTATTTCAACTTATAAGCGAGGTGTTTCTATAAATGTTTGAATTTATGAGCTTTTGTGAGTTTTCTCAGCCAATTAGTCAAATTTCTGCCTTGAAGGCATCTCCTTGCTAAATCCAGCTTTTTTGTTTTTTGTTATTTAGTGCACTACTGTTTTCCTTTAAAGGAGAAGTTCAATTATTTCTCTTTTGAAGGTCTGAGTGCCTTGCTTAAAATGCCAAGTGCATTAAAAACAGTCCTCTCTTGACTTTTTCAGGGAGATATAGAAGGATAATAAGTTAGTTGGATTTAATGGAATTTTGAAATTGATCATGTGTGTGTGTCTACACGTGTATGAAGACACCAAAATAAGGATTAAATGCTGTCAAATCATCAAGAACACTTGATTTTTAAACCTTTTGCCATTTTTATTTCTTAACAAGGAACAAAAAGAAGGAATGCTTTACGGTTGAAACAAAGGACAGGGAGGCAGGAGACACCGAACTTGGATGAAATCTTATACTAACATAGTTTACAAGCACAGAAAGAGGTCTTTAAAGCCACACAAGTGTAAAGGAGATCAAATTATAGTGTAAAAATGCTGCATTTTTGCTCTTCCTACTTGGGGAATCTACTGTTGCCCCTCTTCTGAATTACATTCCCTGTCCTCATGTATTTTTATTTAAATTTTGAAGATAACTCTCTATACTGTCTTTTTCCTCTGTGCTAGTACTGAATCCCTAGGGGATGGCAAAAGTTTTTTGCAGACAGCCCAAGTCTGCTATGAGATCTTGGTGAACTTTGCAAATAGATGGTTCTTGGCCATGAATATTTATTCCTCATGTCTGGAATGGCGGGACATTTCTGCCAACAGTGGAAATGGCTTCAGGTCATCCCCTGTTAAAAGGGTCTGGAGACTTTAAAAGAGGAGAAAAATAACTTTAAATTTGACCATGGTACCTGACCATGGTTTATCGTGGCTGGATATTCATGAGCAGCAGCCCTTGAAGGCCCCAGGGCAGACCCTACACCTTGAGCCCTGTTGTGCAACTCCTGGTCATAGGAATCACCTTATGGGATCCACTTTGACTAGGAAAGGCTGCAGGGGGATGTTTCTGCAGGGTTTTTAAAAATCTGTTTTGGATTACCAATTGTCTATGGTAGGCATGCTCAGCATGCATGTATCTCTTCCAGTGCAAACTTTGAGCAAAAACTAAGATTAATTCAATTAAGTTTAAACATTACAGCTTTTCTATTTTATGGTTACATACATAAGTAGAGCAATAACTGAATACAAATGTTGCATATTTACTGTAATCCCACCAATTACTACTAAAGTATTAAGGAAAACCATAATTTCACTCTTTTAATTTTATTTTATAATTAGGCAGGAACCATATTTTGGTGAATATATTTATATTTAGAAGTTACATATTATGCTTATGTTTGTTTTGAGAGGAAAATTTTAGCCCTCTTGCTACAAGCCTGTTAACAACAATTAAAATATCTATTAAAAATGGCATTTATAGCTTTTGTACTTGTTTTTCTTGTTAGTTTTCATCAAATAGTTCACACTCATATGATGTATGCAGTCTGCTAATAGGAGCACAGACTGTCAAAAATGGTTTCAAACATCTGGTTAAAGCCAGCTTTTTATGTACTGGGATTATTAGTTCATCCTTTTCACACAAGTGTTGTGCTGGTTGCTCATTATGCCTCTGACTTCTCTTACTTTTTGTTCTCCAAAATGATTTGAAAAAGTTTAGAAGGAAAACTTAAAAGCAGAGCAAAAACAATGCTGGCAACTTTTTTGAGTGCCAGAGTTTTAACTGCTTTCTGTTGAAATATTTTCCTGACTTTCCATTCAGATAAGAATTTTTGTGCAAGGGGTTACAGGGAGGGTTAACTGCATCCCTGCAAAGTGCCACACAGTAAATGTCTGTGTACATTCTCCATATACCATACTATTAAAATCAATCTGTTCAGGTTAGTTTCCATTCTGAGGAGAGCCGAGAAACACAACCACCAGTTTCCGTCACGTGCCGCACCGCATCAATTAAAAATAAATTACATTTCATGCAAAGAACCTAACTTAAAAATCTCAGCAAACAACAACAGAACCTTTTCACTAATGATTTTCAGTCATCAGAAGTGGAGAGAGACTCAGACAGCAGACAGCATGGTCCCAGCATGCTTTTTGCCTTTTTTTTTGTTTGCACAGTAGCTGTCAGTTGCAGCCCTGCAGGTAGTAGAACCCAGTGGGAAGAGGGGCGGGACAGAGCGATGCTGCCTGAACTGACAGCAAATTTAAATTACTGAGCTTTCTTTTGCTTTTTTTCTTTCTTTGAGCGCCCTTTTCTTTTTTTTTCTCTCTCTTTTTTTTTTGGTATTTTTCTACTCTGCGACAAACTGAAAAGATTCGAGCACACACTAATTTAACAACCCTGCTTCGTCGTCTTCTTTTTTTCTCCCCATTCTGCTTCCAGGATAATTAAAAGAGAAACCTGTAAAGGCAACGTTCCTTCAAGCAAGTTGGTGCTGTAACGTGCTGGTAAGATGAATTTAATTTATTTTTTTTCCTTTTCTTTCCTCATCTTTTCTTTCCTTTTTTGGAGCTGAAAGCTTTTGTATATCTAACGCAGTCATAAGTGTGGTTCCCCTGCTGTGGAGGGTTAGGAGGTAATGAAAAGGTGTAACGACTTGATATGTGACCTTCTCCTATTACTTGAAATGGGGAATAACAGCTTTCGTGTCTGTCCTCATCATGCTTTTCTCTCTATGAATTGACTATTTGCTCAACAGAAAAGATGCTGTGATTGTCGCACTATGACAATGAGGACTTGATTGTTTTTTGGTTACTGTTCCATGCTCCTATCAGAACAGATACTTGAGTTGGGGGGTTTGTGTTTGTGATATTTTTTTTTCCCTCTGAACGTTGCCTGAAGCACTGATACGACAGGGGGGTGGAGATGGGGGTGGAGGAGATGGTCTTGGGTATCATCCTGCCTGTTCAGCTGTTTACTAGGTAGGGAAGTGCAACACTGAAACTTTTTTAAAAAATAAATAAATATTTTTCCTCTTGCCTCAAGTGGGGTCAGCGTATCCAGGATTTATTTTGTCCAGTGCTGGGTAAAGTTCTTGCATTTTTCCTCTGGAGAAGGGGGGAAGGGGTGTTCCACTCCGTACCTTGTCATGCCATTGTTGTAGCTAATTGCAAGAAGCTGGCAAACTTTGAGATGAAATACTAGGCGTTGCTTTTGTAAGGAATGAGTTTGATGCTGTGGATCACCTCCTGTGAATGCCAGCCTGCCAGATACAATCAGACCTGTATTATACACGTTACATTCCTGACTTGCAAGTCCCCTGATTTCCAGTGTCTCCTTTCTAGTCTTTTTCTGGTAGGAGCACATTATCATTTTATTTTTTAGCAAATGAGATGTGTTTTGCTTTTGCTTTGTGTTTAAGCTTACAAAACTTATGAGTTTTTCTCAGGCTTTCTGAATGTAGTTCTGGCCAGGTATTAAATGCTATAACGTCTACTAACATCAACAGGAAGGCTGAGCTTGTCCTGTATTTAGGAAGAAATTGCTGAGTACTGGCAGGACTGGGTCTTATGACTGTTGAACTACCTCTGTTTTCTCAACTGCAATTAATTCTTGTTGCACTTCAGGCCGGATCCTGTAGCTTTTACTGTAGTATTCAGAATAAACACTATTCTTACACTTAGTTGCTGTTTTGTGGTCATGCTGATGAAAACTTTTTTAACATAGGATGGGGATCTTAGGAGAAATTGAAAAGAGTTAGAAAACAAATGTGATTTCGTCCTCTATCTCCTTGAAAGCTCTTTTCCTTGTTTGTTTGTTTGGGTTTTTTTTAAGAGTTATCCTGAGACTAGTAATCTGCATATTGATACATAAGACTTTCCAGACTCAAGGGTCTGTTTTGCCAAATGCACAACGTGATATCATGAGAGAAGTTGTGCAAGGAGAGTGGAGAAGAGGAGCAGTGGGATTGAACACAGAGTCCTTTCCGTGTCAGTGGAGAGGGGGAGAGGATGTGCCAGTGCCATATGGAAAATCACATCCTTTCACAGAAACTTTGTTAGGGCAGAGGGTTAAGGGTGCTGCATTTGCAGAAGTTCATCACTCCCTATTTCAGTCTCAGTTTCAAGCACTGCAATACTTTTCTGAAGGTTTACTTTGGTTGTGCAGAAAATGCTGTTGGCTTGTGAAATGAGGTCGTTGGAGCTCCCACATCTTGCTTTTGCCCTGAAAACTTGCCTTCCCCCACACCAACACCAAGGTCTGCAAGGCCCAGAAAATTAGGCTTTGTCCCTTGTAATCCTAAACTCCCATCCATTTATAACCAGAGAAGAAAAGGGTTGAATTCAGTGTTCTTGTTATGGAAATAAGTTTTTATTCACTCAGTATCAACTGACAGTTAGAAGCGTATCTGATGTAATATGAATAAACTGTAGGCTGTTGTCAGTAAATTATGCATTTATAGTCTCACATTCTCCTGGAAACAGTGCTTTTACAATGCTCCAGTGGCCTAATGGGGTGAAACCACTACCAATACTCTCATCTGAGCTTCCTAATCAGCCAAAGTCATGAGAAGTCCATGGTGGTTGGTTCCCACTGTCCATGGTGGGCATCTCAGCCATGGGAGAGCCTGCAGGGAGGAGAGCCTGAGTTTAGCCAGAGGTCTTTGGTCACAGAGATGATGTCAAAATTACTGTTATGAGGCAATATGAAAACATGGTACAGCTGAGTTTAGGTGCTAAGCTTTGTGGCAGGAATGGATTCCTAAACTACAAAAAAGCTGATATCTGTACATTTAGCAAAAAAAAAACAAACACCCTAACCCAATCTACCAGTCTACATCCTTTTTGAATGTAGTCTTTAAATGTATATATTTTTTTAATTAATCTCTGCACTTTAAATTGCTGTTGGCTTCTAGCAATACTGTCCTCTATTCAGTGCTTGGAAATTTCTAGCTGAATGCAACTGTTTTCATTGTAACAAAAAAAGAAAAGCAAGCCAGAAAACTTGCTGTAATTTCCTGTCAGTAACAGAGAAATAAGAAAACACTAGGCTAATAAAAATGATAATCTGAGTTTACAACTGTTAACAAGATTCCTGAATAGAAATGGTGCTATTATGCACAAAGAATTTCTATCATCAGTGGAGGAATGTAGTATAAAATTATGAGGTTTATTATTAGGGTCTTGTCAACCAATCAGAAATCAACCCATAATCTTACTTGTGAAATACCATAAGTTTTATCATCTTCCCTCCCCTCCTACTAATAAAATATTAAACAAATTTTATAATTAGAAACTTTGATAACATAACTGTGAATTTCCTTTACAACAAAAAGCTGGCATAATTCTGTATTTCTTCCACATCTCTAACATTCCTTATAAAGTCACTGCAAGTCTGAGTTGCACACAGCAGGTAAAACCAAGGTAAATCACAGACTTGCCATGGGCAATAATGATGGGATTTCATCAGTTGCTTTCTCCTGGGAGAAGCCAGATTCCCAGATTTTTCTCAGGGCTCTGAAGAATTGCTAAAAAATATCATAACACCTCCTTCCCTGAATGAGATTATTTATTAGCATTGCATTTCTGGTCAGCTCAATTCAAGTGTGATAGAATCTTGGTAAAATTCTTAGATTTTCACCACTGCAGATTAATCCATTTCATTCTAGGACTAAAAGACTTGATTTCTCTTCTAACTGCAAATGATTTATGTCACTGTAAGGGGCTTGCTGTGTTTCCATTTGATTTAACATATTAGCCATGGTCTTCTTTCAGCAAGAACCACTCTTGAAAGAACGCTACACAGGCTCAGAGTGACCCCAAGTCTCTGATCCTCCCCCACTATCTGATTGAGAACATATTGAGGCACCACTTGCCTAAACACACTTCTCCCACAAGTCTGGCAGCCAGTCACATGTCCTTCATCTCCTAGTGATGTGCACATGGCTCACTGCAGAGTCCTTGGGGCTCCTGACCCTGTGTAGAGTATGGAGAGCCCTAAAAATAATCCAAAATTACTCTTAATTACTCTCATCACCCCCAAGGCAATAGAGCTAACAGTATTTATCAGATCACTAGATAGGAATTAAGATTATAAATAAGTATTTAATCTATTAAGGTAAACAGTAAAACAATAACAAGAAGGAAACAAAGTGAAAAGAGAACTAGAAGCCCAGAGAGCTCCTTTCTAGACTATAATTATCATCACCCAAAGCCTTCCTTGGGTTGCTTTGCATGTCCCATGGCCTGATAACTCAGTTCCTGCCCTGATGTGCTCTGAGTGCTCTTGAAGCCACATCTTCCCTACTCACATTGTTAAAGACATGTATTTTCATCTTCCTTGAGGATAGTAACAAAGTGGGAGCAACCCAAAAGCTCTGCATACTTTTTTTTTTTTTTAATTTGCCATCTCAGTCTGGAACCTCAGCCTCTGTGTTACCTGTAGAGGTGATTTCTCTCTGTCCATGGCATTTGGGAACCAGAGATAGGATTCATCTCATCCAAATTTAGATGCCTGTAATGTAGACACCTATATGTTAATGAGCCACCTCTGTCTCTCATTACAGCCAGAGAAAACAACCAGGTGCTTTTTTAACATCTGTTTTCTTACAATCCCATGGAAAGACATCATATTCAAAACTCAGACCATTTAACTTCCTCTCCTCCTCAAACTTTCTCAACTGTTGCCTTACTTACTTTAGACATCTCTTGTAACTACTTCATGAAGACAGAGGACTTAAAACTCCATAAATTACACATGTTGAAAAACTATTGACTTATCAAGCCTCATATACCTGGCAGTGGGCTTCAAACAAGGCTGATCCAAGTGAAGTTAGGACTGGATTGCGTAGGCACGTCCATATATCACTGACATAATGTCACTCATATATATCATTAGTCCTCCAGGGCTGCTGGAGGGAAGCTGTCACAAGTGCATTCCAGGCAATGTGTTTAACGTCTAATTAATCTTGTTCCTCATGCTTAATTTTATTAGGTTGGACTGATCTAGTGAAAAGAGGTGCTGTGACTGGTTTATTTGTTCTACTTAGTAGACCAGTGGCATTTAAAAGTCATGCTGCAATGCTATACAAAATCCCAAACTCAGGAAACTCCATGTGTGATGAAGTCTACCTATTTTAGGCACCAGTATTATAATGAGTTGATGCTCCTGAAGTAAATTCCCTTGATCCAGAGGACACTTTGTGCTTTTGAAAGCTTTCAGACTGATACTTTGTCTTCCTAAATTTTTACAGCTAAAGCTGTGTTAAGAGTGCAAAAATTGTGTTCTGAAGAGCAACCCCTGTCTCCCAAAGGTACCTCACACCTTCAGCCCACCAGGCCATCTGTGGAGGGGCTTTTTGTGTCCTCTTGGCCCTGTGCTGGCCCCATGCAATTGTTTTCATGTCCAAGTCCGTGGTATGTGGCATGAAGGGCTGTGGGTGATGCTGATGGGTCACAGCCCACCTGAGCAGAGGGTTGAAAGGGTCTGAGGGAGGCAGCATCAGAGCAGCCTTGCTTGCAAGGTCTAGAGGAAATGATACCCAAGGATGACCATAACAAGCATCAGTCAGGTTTATATTCAATGAAAATCTGGTGAATTTAAAAGGCAAATGTGTCAGCACACAAATATATATTAATACGTATATCAGAGCGTGGTGTTAATAATGCCAAGGTTGTGGGTTCAATCCCTGTATGGGCCATAAACTTCTGAGTTGAACTTGATGACCTTCATGGGTCCCTTCCAACTCAGAACACTGTGATTCTGTGATATAAAGACATAGTATGGCTGTTGGACACATAAAACCCCACTAGACAGGTGAGACATTCAGCAGTAGGAACACATTCTACCATCAGACAAACGTGGTCTCCCTTTAGGATTCATTCCTCTCTTCACTTAGGTAACTGTCAGCATCTTAAAGATTAAGTGTAGGCTTGGTTTAAGTCAAAGAAACTGGATTTTGCCATTCATTTAAGCATAAAATTGTTGATTGTCCACTCAGTTGTTGATCCACTTCTCAATATGGTGATATTCAGTCAAGGTAGGTTGGGCTTGATGACCATGGAGGTATTTTCCAACCTTAATGATCCTGTGATCATCACACGTGGTTGAGGAAGCTCTGTTCTGAACCTGAGCTCTGAAATGTTTTGCAGAAATAGTCTTTATTCAGATTATGAGAGTGGCCAGATTTTGAAGCCAGCAGAAAATGTGTTATGATGCACTTGAACTGCTCACATAACAACAGAGCTCTGAACACGGATATGGTCTCTTCCACATTTGCTGTTCCTAATGATTAATGTATAAACTCTGTACCAGCCTCTAACACAGTGAACAGCCCATGGACTGCCTTTTGGATAACAAGAGACAGAAGTATCAATTAATAGTGGCTCTTAATCAGTCTGATGCAGTGGATGTTTTCCATAGGTGCTCCATTAACAAGCAGCTCGTGGCTCTACCAACACCTTTCTTTTCCTGCACTCTGAGTCCCTGAATTATGAAGGACATGTGCATACTAAAAAAGTTTTTGCACTCAAGAGCAAAGGCTCCCTGTCCAGTGTCACAAAGTAAGAGAGACCACATTCACAGGACATTAAAGGCTGGGTACTCTTGCTGAACAGGTTTACACATTTAAGCCTTGATCCTGCAAGGACTTATACACATGCTTAACCTTACACACTGCGAATGAAATCCTGGGCCTCTCAAAATCAATGACAAAAGTCCACTGACTTCAAAGGGCCACTCTGTGAATAGCCTTTTTGGTTTCAGTGCAGCCACACAGTGTGCAGAAGCGTGTGAGCTGATCTCCCCAACCCTGCGTGCTTGTGTGAAGTCTTAAGAGATTGAGTGAGCTGCTAAGTGTATCTTTCAGAGCACTTCTGTCTCACAACAAACTATAGGCATTCAAAGATGTTTTCCTGTTTGATCTGTGCTCTTTACGAGTTTTGCCCAAACCCTGTGGTAAAACCTGCTGAAGGAGTCTGTGAGTAATCCATAATGCAATTCCCTCCCTGGCTAGTATTGCATTCTGAGCAGTTTGTTTTCTTTACTTTCCAAGAGATCCAATCCCTGGAGTGAGGTGATTATGCTGGAATCATATCTTTCTTTTTTAAAGAAAAAAAATCTATAGCTCACATGATTTTATAGGAAATCTGGGAAATATCTGCTGAAATGACTTACAGGTCAGAAAAAAAATAGCATATGAATTTGTACAGGATTCTACTGCTGGTTTTCATCTGCTTTCTGCTGGTAATTGAGATACCTTCTTGCAAAATCTAACATCTGTCTTGGGATCTCTTGGAGATCAGAAACTCAGTCCTGGTGTGTCTTGATATATTAAACTCTCCTCTGGCAGTGGTATCCCTCAGACTCATTGTGGAGTGCTGAGGAGCTGGGTGAAATATTCAGGAGAATGGAAAGTGGTATTAGCCCCATTTTTTAGCACAGATCCCTTTCCAAAGCAGGTTCAGTCAGTGATCCAGTGATGCTGCACAGACCCTCTGGTTCTGGGGGTGATAAATTATGCTCCCAACCCTCTCAGTGACTGAGGTGCTGGAGCTGGGAGGTCTTGGGTTGCCCTGAGTAGCGCCAAGGCGTCTCAGCTCCAATAACAGAGCGCATGCTGGAAAATGCAGATCCTGTGAGTGAAACTGTTCTGGTGTGCAGATGCACCAATGCACCCTGCACGTGCTCAGGACTAGGGAGGTTTTGGCTATCATCTCCCTAAGCCTGCAAAAACGTTTGTGAGGACAATATGTGTGCTGTAACAGGGAGCAAGGGTTTGGAAAAGATATTTATAAAGTTTTGCATCCCAGTTATGCTTTAGGATAAGCCTGTGTTAGCGTTTGTGTAAGCCAAATTACCTCTTCTCACCTAAAGTGGTGGCAGTCATTTGAGAAGGAGAGTAGGCTGGGTGAGCTCAGTGAAGCTACTTTTTTCTCTTTCAGCATTTTCCTCTGACATGTTTCATTGCTCTAGCAGAAAAAAAAAAATACCCAGACTTCACTCTTTTTTTTGGCTTTTACTGTAAAAGTATTTTAATTTTATCTTCATCGTGCTCCTGTACTAATGGGCTTTACACGTTCCCAGCAAAGTCCTGTGTGAAATTCTTAACCAGAGATTACAGAAATTTACTGCTTCACTGACGTGGTCAAGTTGCCACAAAATTGCATTTGTTAATGTAGCTGTGAAAACACACGGCACCTGCCATCTCTGAGCATGAGGATTTTAAATATGGTTTGGAAGAATTTAAGAATGCCTATAAAATGGGGCTTGGCCGTGTCAGTTTAGCTTTAGGAAGGAGACTGTGCTATAAAATACTCACCCATAATTGGACACAAGTGACAGCTTTACTTAACTAGTGTTCACAAATGAACGAGCAATGAAAATGTTCTGCCTTTCTCAGCCCAGAAGAATGACCACAGCAGATGTTAATACCGTTGAGAACAGCTTTATTGTAGCTACAGGTGAGACAAATGGAGGATTTATGAGCCTGGGGATTGAGGGCAGGGGAGGAAGGGTGAAAGTCCGATGCTGTTCCAAAGAAATGCAATGTCCATTCCCAAACACATTGCATGGCACACGCAGCGCACTAAAGCAGAGGCTGTTCTGTGTCCGTGAATTCATGAGCATGCCTGATTTTTTTTGTTTGTTTTTAAGTACCCAATACCCAGAATCACAGACTGAACATGATTCTGCTGTTTATTTCCTTATGTTCTACCCTGTACCCATTAAAGTTGATGGCAAATCTCTAACTTAATTGATAATACGATGTAATCAATGGCTCAAAGTCTGGGAACTCAGTGACCTGTGAAAGTGTAAACAAGAGACAACGTTGTTTCTCTGATGAAAGTCCTGAGACCAGGCTTGGCCCAGCATCTGCTGGATCCTTTCTGTTCATTTTAATGAGCTTACAAATGGTCCCTAACATAATGTGCATTCAATAGAAATCAGCATTGGTTTTTCAGGCACTGATCCAATAAAGCCCTTAATTATGTGCTTAAGATTATGGTATGGGAATAGTCCCATAGAAGCCACTGCAACCACAGAAATGTTTTAAGCTCAGCAAGTAAGAAAATGTTTTGTTGCTGGAGTATCATCACATTTTTTTCCCAGTCAGTTGCCTCTGCCAAGAAAACTAATACAGTTTCTAGAAATCCAACAACATGAGATGCCATAAATGCAGTGATATTCAGATTTCTACCCTTTTTTTTAGCTACTTTATATTCCTTTATGCCCAGATATAGCAAAGCACTTAACTGCAGTTGTGACATGAATAGGAGTACTTGCATCTTGAAACTCAAAGCTCCCTCCCCTTTTAGATTCAGGGTAAGCTCACACTTTTTGCTGCTGTCTGTTGTCAGTCCCATTTCTAGGTAGGATGATTTTTTAAATTTATAAAAGGTAAAGCTGCAGTGTAAGTTGGATAATATTCTTTCCTGTATTTAAAGTAAGTTCTGGTAGTTTACCCCAAACTCTTTAACCAGGTGCTTTTTTAGAAGAGCTGCTTAAACACAGTTTGAGCTTTTGTACCATGTGGAGCTTATGTGCCATATTGTTTAACTGCTTCACTTCAGCTCATCCCACCTCACTAGAGGGGACTGCATTTCTGCATCCTCTTGTTTTCATGAATCCTCTTGATATTCACCAGGATTTTTTCAGGTAATGCTGTTTACAGCAAACACAGCCTGTGGTGTTTCCAAAAGTTTCCTGCTGTCAAAAGCATGAGGGCCAAATTGAAAATATTGGTTTGGGAGAATGTAATCTTTTCAGCACAGGCTCTGGTCAGCTTGGCTGTGTGCAGTGCAAGTGCCCAATAGTAATGATGTCCAGGCACAGGGCCAAATGCTAAAACTGCCCCCAGAGTGAATATACTCACACTCTGTGAGGGAAGCAGTAAAGTATTCTTGTTTTCTGGCCAGCAACACGACTTCCCAGGAGGATAACTTTTGCCAGGGGTGTGAATAAGCTGCATTGAGGCTATGCCTTATGGCAACTGCTGCAGCAGGGACTGCTAAGTAACTCATAAATAAGCAGTCCCTGCTGCCCCCCAATTCCAGTATCCAGCTTCAGAAGGTACTTATGTAGGTCCAAGTATGAAGGCTTGCACAGTGGCCTCAGTGGGCTCTGAGCAGTGCCAAAGCAGAGGTGGCTACTTTCCATCTCCTGCTCCTTCAACTGGCCATAATTTTTCTGGCAAGCACAAATACACAGAGCCTGGAAGGATTTGGCTTCTATTCTTCAGCTCATATTCATCATGTGGGTTGCTCCAGTGAAGTTACGAAGCCAGGAGCTCCTGTTATGGTAGGATAAAGACTCCACCACAGCTGAAATCTTTATTAGCAAATTAATTATGAATAAACACAGGAAAAATAGGCACACTTTAATAAACCCAGCAACTATCTTGTTTCGGGCACACAAGCGTATTTATACCCACAACAGAACTACATTAAAATGTAGGGGTTTTTACATTAGTGCTCATTTTCAGTTTTCTTGAGACCAGCTTCAGTTCCACTCACATAAGTATGCCAAACCTTCTGCTGATATAAATCAGAGTGATCCGTTGAAGTCTGCTGGGCATCTGCCCCAGAATGGCAAATAATAGCCTCTAGAGCCCCACTAATCATTAAGGATGATAGGAGTTACTGATCCAACATGTACAACTTTTTAACACCACACAGACAAAATAATTTCAGATAGGAATTCCTACACTAGGGATAACCATGTTCCATAAGGATGTAGTAGAGGTTAACTGCACTCTTGCAGCAGAGCATCCTGTTTTGGTTTAAAAGGTTTAAAACCTGCTTACAAGGATGCAGCAGTTCAAAGTTTTGTGCAGACAGTAGTAACAGATATAATAAAGAATATGAGCATTTAGACATCTATAATGTTCCATACTGTGCCTCTGTATGAGACATGCCCCAGTTCTAACTGCTGACATACAATGATCCAGCTGCTGCTTCTTTGCAGCAGAATCGAGAAATCTGATTTCAAATAAGCCAATAAAGTGATTTTCTGGAAGGCAATACTCTGTCCTTGTACTTCTTTTCTTCAGCTACATTTTTCTTGCCTTTCAGGACATTTCCTAATTTACTGCACAGATACCTTCTTTTGTAAAAAGATAGAAATATCATCAGCTGATGTGTTTATCTAAGATAAATCTGTATAATTTAGACAAGGATAATCAACCCCGTCTGTATACAAAGACAATCTGAGCACCATAAGCCAGAAAAACATTGTCATAGTTTAAATTTCTTTATGTTCTTCTCTCATCAGTATAAGAATATACTTTTGTGATGTAGCTACTTATCTTTGGTTGAATATAAGAGTGAGCATACAGAAGCAGTTATTTTTTCTGGTATTTCCAGTCAGCTTCATACCTCAAATTATTAAAAACCTCTGGGAAGTCTTTCTCATGAAGTGTGATTCACAAATTGTATGAGTTAGTCTTCAAAGATTTTATTAAAATAAAAATGGAAGTCTATGACCCTTACTAGTGGTTTGTCTTATATAAATGTATTTCTCTGCTTGACTCTCACAAAATACATTAGGACAGAATAAATGACATTGAAGCAGGACAGGAAACACTTCAAAAGGAACTAATTTTCACATGCTGCAAAACTAGTTTGGGGACTATCTTGAAAGATCCTCCAAGCCTCCTCTTTTCTTTATGCAGCTTTATTCATTGTCTTAAACTTAATTTTCCACAGCAAGAAAACTTGTTCTTAGGAAGGTGATAAAATTGATTTTGAAAGTCCCGGTGATAGTAGTGGTCCATGTTGCTGCTGAATATGTTGTGGACAAGTCTCTAGGGTTCTGTCAGGCCTAGGAAGAAAACAGCCAAGGACCAGCCTGTAGCCTCTGGTGCAGCTCATGTCCATCCACACACTCCCCCAGCCCCAGGTAGAGCTGCCAGCATCCAACCTGTCTGTGGTACCTGCTGGCCTTCCAGCCCAAAACCTGGAATGTCTTAGAGGTGACATTTGGCACAACCCAGAGCTCTGCAGGGGAGCAGGCTATTGACTCAAGGTCTATGAATGGTCAGGAAATGGACCTTAGGCCGTGTTCCTGGTCTGGATCTTTATATTTCTGTAGACATAGCTAGTAGAAACCCAGATCAAAGGGAAAGTCCTCCCCAGAATACTCATAGACTCTGATTTGAACTTCAGCCAGGTGCAGTTTCAGACTTTACCCACCCTGATAGATGGGACCTGAAAAGAAGAGGTGGGAATAATTGCTGTACAGATTAAGTAGGATACTTTCAAGTATAAAATCATATCCTAACCTGTGTAATAAAAAATCAGTGTGTTGATATATCTACAGAGCATCCCTGAACCAGGAAGTTTGGGAAGATGAGAGAGTACTGTAAGCTTGATTTGGTATTACAGCCTGCTCTAGGCATCCACTAAGTTCCACAGATGGATACAGGACAGTGACTTGGACAAACACCTGATCCAGCCTGGTGCAGAATGCTCCTGCTACCTGAAAGAGTGTTAGCTGAGGCAAGCATTATGCCTTCCTTAGGGGAAGGAGGGCTGGCTGTTGGTACAGAGCTACTGAGAATGGATAAGGGCTGCTGGAGTGGAGCTGGCTTTCAGAGCAAGCACGTCCATCCGAATAAACACTCCAGGTACTCATCAATATGCCCTTGTCCAGGAGCAAATTGGATTCTGAACAAGCACCCAAAGATATAAAAGTGTAAACATACTGATGCTGTCCTTTTGGAAAAGTCAGCTGCATACATTTACCAGAGCAAGAGGGGGTGAGGGACTGGGGATTGAGTTATTCTACTCACTTTAAATGTTAGTTTTGATAATTTTTTCTAAATGAGTCTTTATATTTCACTGCTTCCTGCATTTCCTAAATTATTATTAACAAATAAACAGATCTTTCTTAGTTGTCTCTGAAACAATAATGGCAAATGCTTTGTTGCATGTGCAGGAACTCGAAATTAGGTGAAATTTGCTTCTGGCAAAGGAGTAGTGGCACCATGAAGACACATCTACTACTAATAATACTTCTTTGGTGTGTGTTGTGCAAGCAGCTATGGCAGAATATGTTCCAAACCTCATTTCATTAAATGAACAACACAGACCACCAGTAATTGTTATGTCAAGGGAAAATAAAAGCATAAAATATGCATATGATCTGATGATGTGAAAATGCACACAGAGGAGCACACCAATGTGCTTTCCTTCTGCAGGGTTTTGGCAGACTTTCCAAACCATCCAGTTTAGAATTAGCAGGGTCAGAAGAGATGTCCCAGAATTTAGTATAATTTGGAATTATCAATACCAGACTCCTCCGGGGAGAGGTAAGTTCTCTTTTCACAGGATAGATAAGTCTTCTCAGAATATTTCCCCAGACAGATTCCTTTCTGCACATCTCCTTGCCAACTGGAACCTTTTGATCCCAACATCCTCAGTGCCAAATTCTCTAATGGTGTAAATGAGTGAAACTCCACCTAAGGCAGTGGAGCAGATCCCATTTGCACCTGCAAAGAACTTGGCTTTGATTCTGTAGCCAAGGAGAGATTAAAACCATTGGTTCTAGTAGATTTGTTAGCCTGTAAAAATGCTCCTCATCTCCGGTTGCAGATAGCTCTATAATCCAGTCCAAATGTGAGAAGGAAAAGCAGCAGAAAATGCTTTTGAGGGCATGAATCCTGGAAAGGGAGGGTGATACACTGGAGGGTTTAACAAGATTTTGTGATCTCTTTCTTATGATCGAGGATACATTACCATCATTTTGATTCTGGTCTCTTCACTTGCTCCCTGGGCAGCTTTTTTCCAGATCTCCTAATGTGAACCACTTATTCCAGATTGCTCTTTGAAGAAGGCATCCATTGATACATCAGAGATTAAATGAGTCACTCATGATGGATTATGGTTCATGGCTTCATATACCACAGAAAATTATGCATTTTACACTACCTTGTAAAATAACCATTTATCTAAGTAAACATATTGACTTCTTTTGGGTTCATATGAAAACTATCCTGAGCTGTGAATCTTAATTTAGCAAGCTCTTGACAGGCAGGAAAAAAGACAGCTAACAATGATGGAGAAGAATCAGCTACTTAAATGTCAATAGAGGGAGGTTAAAAAATGAGCTCAGAGTAACAGATCAATTTGTTCTCCAGTGTCCAGCCAGAGGTACAAACTTGGCGACTTCTACCACCTTTCCCCCCACCCTCAAAAAAAAAAAAAAAAAAAAAAAAAAANGCTTTAGAATTTTTTGGCAGTTGGTGCAGTTTTATCAGTTGCATGCTGCAATGATGTCAATTCCAACACGAAAACAGCACATGCTGGACAAAGAAATGAGGCCAAATGGTTAGAACAAAGGGAAATGTTGAGAAAAATTTTCCAGAAATTCTACTTCTTATCTTTCCACACATATTGTAGGTACCAAGGCAAGGTATCTCTTTTCCAAGCACCATAGTTCGCACATCTGTAATAAGGAAGTTATTCTTCTGATCCAGATTCTCCCCACGGCTTTCCCATATGGGTCACAGTAATTTAAACATCTGGCACTGGTAAAATTGGATAGGCATAAATGTGCACCGATTCTTCTTCTGAGTGGAAAGCATCAGAAGGTATAAGAACTGTGAAAGAATGCAGTTTAAGAATGGAGGTAAAATGGCCTCATCCCAGGTCCTTTGAGAAGCCCTGTATTTGTGTCTAGTGGAACAGGAATACAGGTCACCACTTTCTCAGCTTTCAAAAAACAACAGGTTAAATTTTCAAACAGGTTAAATTATCTAGTATCTGACCATTTCTGCTTGTTAGCTCAGATTGCATTTAATTGGTGCACCTGCCTGATTTTTGGCCTCTCCACATCCTTTTCATGATAAGTATTTACACCCCTCTCACTCACAAAAGGGTCCAAGGTGTTGAGTGCATCATTGACTTCAGCCAGCTTTGGATCAGACCTGCAATCACTGCAAGCTTCTGACTTGCTGGCTCTAAGTATTTCGAATGAATCATCTCAGAGAAAAAGCAGAATATCAGAGCCAAGTAGTATCTTATATATTTCTGCTTTCCCAAAGGTTTACTCTCCAAAAAATCCATTGTCCTATATGTAATATAAAATAATTCACCGTGGAGCAAAACACTGTATCATGATACAGATCTGGGCAGTGATTGAAATAATAACAGACTGTTTAATTGCTAAATTACAGTAGTGATATTATGAAATAACGTATTATATCCGCATTTATAATAAATTAATCCATCATGATTAAAGGTCTCTCAATGAATACCAAATGAATTAATACATGATTGGCCTTTATAAGTATAAGCCTTTAAAATTATGCAGTTTTCTGCAAGCAGCTAGCAGCCTACAGAATAAAGTGGCAATGAGAAAATCTGTCACAGGAAAACTTTTCTACATTTCAAGCAAAACACCTTTTCTTTCAGAATATTTTTGCATGGTACTCATTACCAATTATGACAGATAGCTTTTTAACAGGAGAAAATATGCCCATAATCACACAATGTTTGGGGGAGAGGGGAAAATTACCGCAATATGACTAATTTTATGAAAGACATCTGTCATTTTCTACTGTTGTAATACAAGCTGTTTAGTAAGTAAATTTAATTAACCAGATTTCTCATTTTAAAAAGGGGGAAAAAAGGCTTTTATAGCATGCCAGGAGCATATCCCTTGAATATAGTTTGTTTAATGCACCCAATTAGACTGAATCATCAAATTTTCTGAAACTTAAATATCTCAAATTAATTTTTTCCACATTGTTTTTCTATGTACCATTTTGCAGCCATTTGTACTGTGTAATGGATATTCCTTTTTGAGAGTTTCTACTTAAAGGCAGGACTTCTTGGTGCTTGGTCTTGCACATAAAGAAAGAAATCTCTACCTAAACAGGTTCCATTGAAAAAGAGTGACAAAGAGTGAGAAGTGAGAAAGGCAGGGAGAGCAGGTGTATCTGTCCCAGGTCATAAATAATTCAGTGAAACATCTGAGTCTTGGTCTGGTGTCATCTCAAACACTAGACCACACTATAAAAGGATATAATTATAAGTCAATGGCAAGATCCTGCTTAGGGGTGTGAAATTTCCTCTGTTACTCAAAAAATTGCAGACCTGAAAGGTTGGTCTTTTTTTTTTTTTTTTTTTTAAGAGAATATAGTTCATTTTCACAAAGTACTGATTGCACATCCTTTAGACAACTTATACCATAAAGAAAGAAATTCTATAAAGGTGGGTTGTTTGGGGTTTTTTGTAATATGTGAAAGGTTATGGTATAACACTGTTCCCCATGAAAAGCTGCCCAGGTTTATGCAGGGTTTTCCAATGGAAAAACCCAAGCAAACATGAAAATTTATTTTATTGATGTCAGTGGGAATCTGGGGTAGTTTCACTGACAGCATTTTAAGCTACTTAAGGCCAAAACCTGACTAGAAATCTCAAACCTCAGTTAAAACAAATATTCAAATAATACTAAATGAGCTGATTGCAACCTAAAATAATGTGTTTTCCGTTTGCTTAAACTATTCTTAAGAATACTTATGTTAGTAGAAGACCACCTTCAAGACAAAACTCTTGGTGAATTTCTGATGTTATTGCACCTTCTGAATTCTGTTCTTAAAGACAGCACCATCCAAAATTTAATATCTTCTCCTTTTGTACACAAGGGAAGACTTCATCCCTATTCAGGAAAAAAAATAAAATAAAAAAAAATAAATCAATGCAAAAAATACCCACTGCCTGGGAGTCTGTTGAGTTGTACAGAATTTCACTGAAAAATGACAGCATCTTCTTTTTATCTTTTTTTTTTTTAATTTGATTTCATTTAGAAATATTTACATAGATTATGTGTGGGGAGCACGGCATTAATTCTGGCAAGGTTTTGTTACCCTAACAGATTTAGGAAGTTAATTGTACATAATATATGTCTGGTATTTAGAGAGCATCATTCACTTAGCATGAATAGAGTTATTAAATGTGGGGAATAAGTCAGTCCAGATAATAGATTGCTTACTGGGGTGGAATAATCATGCAGAGAAGTGGATAGGGAAAACTGAAGGACTTTGGTTATCCTTATGTCCATGCACACATTGTAAATCTGCCAGAATATCTGCAAGCTTAAACACTGCATCCAGTCCTTTAGGCCAGGGTTTTCCTCCAGCTTGAAGGATGAGTTGATAACTCCACTAAATGCCCCCTCTCTCCTGCACAGGGCCTTTGGATGAGTTCAGGTGGAGAAAGGTCATAGGTTGGTAGAAAAGTACCAGGCTGAGAGTTGAAACGTGAATTTAAACATCTCTTTTTTTTCTTTTTTTTTCTTTTTTTTTTTTTTGTTTTGTTTTGTTTTTTCTCACAGACTTACTGTGCCCCATTTATCAAGGCTGTGTTCAGGCAACAAGAATAGCCCATGTCTGGTCAGGGGAGAAAGTTGGTTTTAGTGATGCCCCATGGAGGGGCTGGTTATAGCAACCAGGCAAAAATATAAATCCAAAAACTTGTTTATAACCCAGGTCACTTGAATATGGCTTTTAGATTCTCTTTGCTTTAATTGCCTTTCTAAATGTCTAGGACAGATTAGAGCAAACACAGCTTAGTATTAGAGGACATATGGTTATCTATATTCATATCTGTGCCATACAGAGAGGAGAAATATATGGTTCAGCATGTGAAGCATGCAGACATGAAACAAACCCACCCCTGAGGGGTCAGCAGCAGAAAAGGTGTTAGAAGCTCGAGGGAATTTTATTTGAGCACAGGCAACACGATCAAGCTCTGAGACAGAACAGCTTTTAAGTGAACACAGGCAATCCTGCAATTAATGGAGACATATCTACTCAGTATTACAGTACAGCCAACCTGCATCCTTGGCTTATTAATTTCTCCCACTAGTACAAGTAGGTTGACGTCTTCTAAATTAAAAACAGTTCTGCCTTAGGAAGAATTGCCAAAGAATTTGTACATTAGAAGTCTCAGGAGATGAAACTCTTGCATGCCGCCTTCACTGGGGAAGAGTACAAGCTTATCCTTCAGGAAGTGTCATCTGCCAGTTATGACAGATACACATTTGTATTCATTTATGAATTCACCATTTACAACTGTGGCTATTTAACACAACAATTCCCTGGAAAATCTTTGGACTCTGTGTTTGCATAATAAGAAAAAACTTTCAAGAACAGCTCATCTCCTTCCGCCTTTTCTACTATTCCTGTTTTGTACCCAATGAATTTTACACAAGAACAATTTAGGACAGCATTTGGCAGGGTTGTTCTGGTCTCTGTGCACGTAGGAGGCTTGTGAATCTCTTGCAATCTTGCTACAGGGGACAACATTTCTAACAGGGTGTATTCAGGAGAGTTGATTTTGTTATTCTGTGGAGTGAAAGTGTAGTCTGTCACCTGGGCAGATACAACTGTTAACTGGAACAGGGCTCCAGGTACTGAAGCTCTGTTTCTGATTCAACTAGAGATGTTCTGAGTGACCCTAAATAAATCACTTAATCTAGCTCGTTCTTTATCTTTGTATAACATCAAAATGCAGCTATGATTTCTTCTTCTCCCAGGCACACTGTGGGAACACAGTGATGAGGTGTTTGGAGAGACGCGTCTGCTCTCCTCTGTATTTGGGCTATAATTACTGTGCTGCCTGAAGTTCAAGCACATGAGAGTCCACCTGGGCTGTCAGCTCTTCCTCTTATGGGAGCTTTCCCTTTGACAGCTGAGGTGGTGGTGGCCATCTGTGACATTGCCTCATGGACTTCTTTAGAGCAAGAGATCGAGAATGAAAGAACAGTGAATCTATCCCTCCCAAGACAAAAAGGAGAAAACTAAGTACAAAACTTACCAGTGAGAGAGAAGCAAAAATCAAACTCTTATTATTTTTGTACAATTTCAGTTGAATTCCACACTGTATTTAAATACCTGTACTCTCAGGAGTTGATCCTGATACTTCCATGAGTCTAATTTTTATTTCCTTTCTTGGTCTCTTTGTTCATTAGTGGTGGTGAAGCATTGCCAAAGGAGAAGAGGATATCATTTGGGAGAGGTGTGGGTATTATTTAAGTAGGGTATTGACCTCTGGGAGGTACAGGGGAGCAAATGAAAGAGATCTGTTGGTGGACCTGCATCTCAGAGAAGGTGAAGCAACATGCTGCTTAGTGCGTATGTAATAATGAGAGATTTATGAGGAGAGGAGCAGGTTATAAGAATAGACCACATTAATCTTCTGCTTCAAACTCTTCTCATTAATCTCCTAATAGCAACTGAAATGGTCAGAAAAGTAGACTATTCCCTTAGGCTGATTTTGCCATGGTTTTGCAAAGTCCTTAAAGAGATTCCCAGCAAAGAGATTCTACTCTTCTGTTTCTCTCATCTTCCCACAGTATCCTACAGGGGATGAAGAAAATTCCTATCCAAGATGTAGATTTGCAAAAACATGTCTCATCACCATGATTTCTTTTCACTTCTAGCTCTAAGTCCATTCCTCATGATTCCCACCTTTCTTCTTTCCCTTCTCCATTGCTAATGAGATAGAAGAATACCTTGTGACTACTATCAGCTGATTACCCTGAGCCTGAGCTCTGTGAGTAGATAAATTTGCATTCAGAACATTCAAATAAAGCCAGATACCTGAATAAGCATGAACAGCAAAAGTAAAAACAAAATAACAAACAACAACAACAACAACAGCAAAAAGAAACCCTGACTATAAGATTCTTCTTCAAAAACCATATGAAGCAAAATTCAGCAAAAAGCTGAATCATCTCAATCCATCGGAAACTCTGTCTGCTACATGAAAGGGTTGCAGAAGTGATGCATGCTGCTGAAACCATCCAGATAACTTGGCACTATTTCAGTAAAATAGGTTGGGCTAATCACTCGCCATTGAATTCTATTGTGTGTCTGCATTTCTTGGCTTTGGCGCAGTGCAAATGTCCTTTATGATTTTCGGTTATCTTTAAAAATATCTTCCAGAGAGTGGATGCTCTGACCAGATAGGGATCACAGACTCCATGGAGTCATTCTTCTTCACAGAGTAGTAGAAGTAGCAGCAAAATTTTATTCTATCCAGGGAGTAAATATATTGATTGCTTACTTAGCAGAACTGGTGAACGACGCACGTTACTCCAACTCTCTGCAGCTTGCACTGACTTCCAATTTGCGTTTGGATGTAGGACTTGATGTACAAAGCCATGGGCAGTCTGTGACTGCTTTTCTGCTTCTTCTCTCCTCCCTCTCTCCTACCACTAGAGATCAGCTGGGATCCATCTGCTAACAGTCTCCATTAACTCAGAAGGACCAGAGCTTCTGTCATACAAAGTATTTCTTCTGCCCCAGCAATTTTAACCCATTTAGTGCCTGGTAGAGCCTATTTATTCAGATGACTGCCTGGGAAGGGAATATAGGCTTAGTTGAGATCATCTATAGGAGGTCAGTATTGAACATTTTCCAGTTTGTTTGTAATCATCAATCTTGCTAGCCGTCTGCCTGACAACAGAGGTTTATACCCATGGTAGAATCACAGAAACGTAGTTGGAAGGGACCCATGAGGACCATCAGTCCAACTCCTGACCTTGCACAGGACAAGCCCAAGAATCACACCATGTGCCTGAGAGCATTGTCAAAATACTTTTGTCACTCTGGGAAGCTTGGTGCTGTGACCATTAGAAACATTTTTTGGTTTTCCAAGATTAAATTAATATGGCAGGACTTTAAGTTTTCAGATCAACTAGAGCTCAGTTTAGCAGTGATCACATCCTGTCTAAACACATGGTTCCTCAGTTGGTGTGGTGAAAAGATTGAAGTTCTCAACCTAAAAGCAGCATCAATCGATGCTTCTCTATCTGGTGCTTGAGCAAGAAGCTTCCAGATTTGAATTCAAGAGAAAACCATAATTTAAACAGTCTTTACACCAAGCTATTGCCCATCTCCTTTGGTGAACCCTTCTATTAATACTGCTTTTGGGGGAAGGGTAGAACTTTGGGGGTTCTGGATATGAGTTACACACCTCCCCAGCACACACTCATTTTTAAATGAAGTTGAGTGGATGAGCAAGTGAATGTCTGACTAAGCAACAAGCACTTGATTTTTCCTTTGTTTTGTTCTGCCTTTGGGAGTTTTGTTCACTCTAACCATTGTTTTCCTCATAAACATAAATCCTATGATGTAGGATTGTTAATATATGTCTCCCTTGGGTTTAGCATATGTGGATAGAATCCTAGAACAGTTTGGTTTGGAAGGGCCCTCAAATGTCATCTAGTTCCAACCCACCTGATGTGGGCAGGGACAACTTACACTAGAGAAGGCTTCTTGAAGATAGAGAAATCCTACTTGACTACAAGGTGTGATTCAGGATTTCTGGTAATCCACTGAGTAGGAGATTCTGGGCAGCACATGCACAGCATCCATCCAGCTCGCCCCATTTGTCCGTGACTGACCAGTTCACATCCATGCTACACCAAAGCATGTGCAGACTTCAGCCTGTTCACTTCAAAGCCATTTCAAATGCTTTATTTGCCTAATGTGTAGGTTGCTCCTAGATGCACCCAGCTTGTGCATCCATGGCTCCTCGTAAAGTCACAGTAACACAATGTGCTTGTGCCTGCACAGGCTGTACCCATTCAGACCAAATGCTGTGTGAACTTACCGTCAGCCCACGACATTGCTGGAAGTTTCTCAGCAGTGTGAGTTTGCATTGCCAAAGAAGACTTTTTTATTGATTTCAACAGAAATGATAACTGTAAATATCTCTTTTGGGTAAAAAAGCAGATCATCCCAAAGTTAAAATGTGTCTGGTTGCTATGGTAGTCTACTAGATTGTGGGAAATATGCGGGATTCACTACAGGAAATGAGTTCATGTCTCCTCAGGCAAGAAAATCTTGGACTGGTCATAGCTTCATCCTAGGGTCAATGATTTTAATCCCCCACATTTTCTGAAATGGGCAAGCTCTTTGCTATCCAGCTACTTGACTGATTGCAGATATTTATGTCAACTCAAATATAAAAACTCTACTGCTGAGCCAAATCCTGCAAGGAAAGGTGTGTGTTTTTGTCTTGTAGACAGAGATAACCTTTATCTTGGTCTTCTCGGAATACAAGGTTTATATTATAACAGTGCTTGTCTTCCAGGCCTCCAGTAACTCCTGAGTCCATGAGAGACTTCAGCCCAGTTTGACAGCCACTCTATATTTTACACCAGCAATTGGTTTTGCACGCACAAAAGGCAGGACTAATCACAGTGTCTCTTGCCTGCCAAGATCTCACGGGGAGGACCAGCCCATACATTAGCTGGAACAAGCCCAGGGCACAACACGGATGCAAAACCTGCAGGAAGTTTGGCCTCATAAATTCTGCAGGTCACGCAGCAGCTTGCGAGGCA
Source organism: Promerops cafer (assembly GCA_013398275.1). NCBI lineage: Eukaryota > Metazoa > Chordata > Aves > Passeriformes > Nectariniidae > Promerops > Promerops cafer. The sequence continues at coordinate 203,296 of VZSE01011968.1, forward strand.
GGAGGGAGATGTGGAGGGGCAAGAAAGGATTAAATATTCTGCCTTTGGAGAACCCCTCAAAATGGCATGTAAAGCAAATCCTCCGCTCTGCAGAGCTTCCTGGGAAATGACTGTCCCAACCTTTATCGTGGCTTATCTCTGGCGCAGTGTCCTTTCAGCGCGCGCACTCCGCTGCCCAATCAGCCCACCAAGCCGAGCCTTATCTCAGCCCTAATCCCTCTCCTCCTCACTCTGGAAGAGCAGATAAATGGGAGGCAGGTGTGCTGCACCAGGCATGTTAACTGAGCGAGTGCTCCCCAAATCTGCTTCTTCAGCTCTGCCTTTTATCTTGTCTTTAACACCAAGCAGCCACTGCTGATAACAAGCAGATTAAAAACACTATCAGATTAACATTTTTATGTAATAAATGGTCAAGAACCTCACATTAAAAGAGTATCTTTCCTGGCATTAAGCATCCTTCACTCACCCAGGAAGCCTTTATCAGCTTGAACCTGCTCTGCTCGTTGCATAATAAATCTCCAAACCCTGATTTCATCGTAAGGAAATTCTTCATGAGGACAGCAGGGAACTAAATGGATGACTGTGTTTGAAAGGGAAATCAAGCAAAAAGATTAAAGTGCTGGTCTTCTTTAGTTTAAAACTAACTTTGTGCTAAATCTTTTATCTGGGGGATTGCTTAGTTTGGATGTACCACAGTGTGGCACAGATTTTTGCTTTCTCCAGGGCAGTTCAAATTTAGCTCAGGTCAGATTTACGTCAGATAAAATATTTTTCTTAATGAAAATTTTCTTAATTTTTCTTCAAAAACACATCTCTGATCCACTCTTCCTTTCCAAAATGTTAATATTACAATCAGCACTTTTGCTGCATGTGTTTAACACATTTATCTTTGATAGTTTCTGGTGTCTATTGTTTACTAAAAAAGTATTTCTCAGGCCAAACACTGGACTTTAAAAAGTGGAAAATCTGAAAAAAACTACTTTTACAAACATGGCTACGGTAAATGTTCCAGAGAAAATCCTGTGGAAAATGAGCAAAGGTCATTCCAAACCCTGTCAAATGGAAACACACTTGCAATTTCGCTTGGCCAGCAGCAGCCTTACCAAGAAAATGTACTAACATGAATCTATTTTTTTCAGGGTAAACCCTGAAAGATGGTCACAGCACTTGCCAACAACTCACATTATTCTGGTTGTAAGAGAAGCAAGACTGGGGAGGAAAGAGGCATGGGAGAAAAGGATTCCTTTTATCTTAGCACACTCCCAAATAATGAGGGCAAAGAAGGATGTTCAAGGACTGACATTTGCTACACAAGTGCTGCACCTCTGATAGACAAATAAGATTCTGAAGACCTGGGATCCCTAGATAAGCATTAAAGCCACTCAGTGAATAAAAAGAAGATATTTTTAAAGATTTTTCAGTCTATGATAGCCTGTATAAATGCAAAATTTTCTTACAGGGAAGCACTGTGGGTTTTCGCATGTAGTACATCCATGTTAAAATATGAGGTTTTCATCAATAACTGTCCCAGAAAGAGTTCTCTATTCATTCAGTGCTCTGCTGCTCTTCAAGATCTTCCTTGAAGATAATCTTCTTCTTACTTTAGTCAGACTGGCTGGCAAGTTGCTTGACTAGTGCTGCCTGATAGATTTGATTTTCAATCCTGAGATTATTTTTTTTTTTAAGATATAGTACCTAAAGGAATCTGAATTACCTTTTCTCTTTAGAATACTGGACAGCCTCTACCCTTTGTTGTAAAACTGTACAACACTCAGTCTCAATCACTAGCAATTTTCCTATATAGTGCTCTTAAAACTGTTTGTAAACTCTAGTAGATTGCCATTAAATAAAAAATATTTTTGAAACTCAGATGTTCACAGAAACTTTTGGGAGAAGAATAAATCTTCAGTACTGCACCACAGAAGAACAGAATCACAGAATGTTTGGGTTTGGGTTTGGGTTTGGGTTTGGGTTTGGGTTTGGGTTTGGGTTTGGGTTTGGGTTTGGGTCTGGTAGAAGATGTCCCTGCCCATGGCAGGGGGGTTGGAATTTGATGATCTCTAGAATCCCTTCCAACCCAAATCATTTTATGATTCCATGATAAATATACAAATTAGAAAACTGTCCATATACATGTCCATATAAAATGTATAGGCAACCAAGCAAAAAATTGGTTTGGTATTTTTAGCAAAATATACACTGTTTTCAGTTATTGGTGAGTAAATCCTATAACAATGCTCTAAGGGTGGGTTTTGCAGCCCACATTCACACTGATTAAAACTTCTCAGAGAAACCACAGTGGAACATATTTCTAGCTGAATAACATCATTTTGGGGAAGCAAGAAATTCCCAGGTAATAATTGATAACATCTGCTAGAAGCTCATTTTTTGGTAAAGCAATGATATCAGACCCACTTCACAGTATTTTAACCCCTATCATTTCAGAATGAAATTGAAAGGAGCCAGGCTTTTGTGTGCAGAGCACCTTTCATCCACCCAGATCCTGCAGCATCGTGCAAACGTAAGTGATTGCACGAACAATGCAACAATTCAGTGCAGCCAACAGCAAAGTTCAGCAACAGCCAAGGCCGAACAAAGAGGCCGCACACAGAAAATCCAAACAAAAGGGCATGAGGCACTAATGATTCTACAGAGGAGGCGCTTTTATTTTTAGTGTGAAAGGATATTGGGGAAGGAATAGAAAGGTTAGGCATGGAGATTCCAGCAAGTAGGAGCACAAGGGGCCACATGGCCAGGCAGAAAGTGATGATTGGGCAGGAAGACCAAACAATAGAAGTGCTCTCAGCAGCAGATGCCAATTTCCAATAAATTCAAGCATCACATAGGGTTCTAGCCACATGACTCCTATTGACTTTAATAGGAGTCATGCAGCTAAAAAACCCTCATTGCTTGGAAAGTTGCTTATTAAAAAGTGAATACGAAAAATTAATTTGAGACAGGCGGGTTGTTCGGAAAGATCTGGCTTGGAAATACTGTGAGTGGTGCCAGCAGAGAATTTGGCCTGATAGTTGCAGCATTACCCCGGACACCTTTTTCCACTTGATATTGTACATGTGCCTTCTCCAGTATTAGTTACCGGATAAAGAAGAATGTGAGCTCAGTTGACACTTTGGTTGACTGCCAAACAGAACTTAATAGAGTTAATAGACACTAATCCTGATTTAGAATTTTTCAGGGTTTGCTCCATAAATTACTGTGGCCACTGTGTTTAAATACCGCTTTTAGAGAGGAGAGGTGTAATACAGACAGCTGAGTGCACCCAGGCTTACACTATTCCCTGTAAATAGCATTTCTGAAATCTGTTTAAGACGTTGTTATGCAAAGAGATGTTCTGTATTTTTGAGCTGTTGTAACAGCAGCTGTCATTCACCACCAAGTTCTGCCCCAAAGGAAAGATAGCCTAGAAACAAACTTGCAGGGTTTTTTATCTCCATTTCCATTCCCCTTTCCTTACCAAGCCAGACAAGAAGAAAATGGAAAGATTTGAGCACAGAATCAGTCAAATGGTTTCAAATGGAGTATTAGATGAAAATAAGCATAAACAACAATTAGAGGGAGATCAACTCATTAAAGATTCAATAAAGAATATATAAATTTCTATCAGGCTATCCTCAGAGTTCCTGCTTTGAAAGATCCTCAAGAGGAAAATGAGCTCAGCTCATTCTTTAGAATTTTATATCATATATGCATCTATCATTTCCAAAGCTTGTTGCTGATAAGCTCATAAGAAGAGAATACCTAGGCTCAAATATCTTTTGTTTCATGGGCTGGACTCTCTTTGGATGAAAAAATTCCCCAAATTTGTACCTAGGCCCTTTTGACAACAAGCAACTCTGCACAGATACACCAGTCAATGCAATCTCAGCCATTTAACATGGAGATCTCTTACTTGAACTATGAGAAGGAGCCTAATAAATTTATTGGGGAGGATCTCATACATCAGGTTTAAAAAGGAGCTGGAAAAATGACTTTCCTCACACTTATATGTCCATATTATGGCAGCCACAGCAGTTTGGTTTTTTTTACAGTATTGGACTTCTGCAAAATGTTGTCTTGTATAAAAACAAATCAGTTTCAACATAAGAATACATTCTAACATCTATGGCTCATCCATGCCTTGTTCAATTTGCATGCAACCTAAAACATAGCAAGTTTCTCTATTTAAAAAAAAAAAAAAAAGTTAAAGCTTTCCTCTGTTTACATGTTTTCCCCTACTTATTTCTCCTCAACAGTAAAAGTAATGGTCGAGACAAATTTAGCATCTTAGAAGCTTCAACACTTAAATTCAACTTACAGTTAGGAGATAGGAGTGTTTCAGAAAGGGGTAGCTCATACTTTCTTCAACAAGTTTCAGTTTCTTTAATATTTTAAGGAAGATCTAGGATTATACCGGATGAGGAAATGGCCTGAGAGTGAAAACAGGAAGACAATTCTTATGATTCCCTTTCTTGATCATAACAATTAATTCAGCTGAATGGTAAAATAATTAAAGGACATATACACACACAAGAGAGTGTGTAATGCAGTCCCATATTTAGAGATGAAACTGATATTAAAAATCTGAGGCAGGCACCTTCAAAAGGAAGCCACGTGAAGAGCACAGAAATGAGCCCTGCTGATATTATCATGTCCAAGAAATGGATGATGCATCCTTTTACCGTACTGACATTTCTACTGGAAAAAACAGCATAGGATGTAGAAAGTCTGTGAGATAACACTGAATCCTGAAAAAATGTCTTCACTCACCCATGGCACTTATCCATATCTCTCTGTTCCCATGTTTTTTGGTGAGTACATTAGCTTCTGTAAATGTAACTAGCTTCCCTCCTCTCCCCAGGATTTTGGATGACTAACTGCCCCCTCTGAGTAGGAGCACTAGCTCCTGAACATGCAAACACTAAGCATGCCAACTACCTCCTTTCAAATACCAGCACAAGGGTTGCCAATATGCAAAAAGAGTTTCTCATCTGGATTTCTGGCCAGCTTGAGGACAGAAAGAATGACCTATGGTAGCTCTGCCCAGACATCAGCTTTTCTCACCACCCACTCTCATGAGAATAAGAAATTGGAGTCCTCCATAGAAGATGGTTTTTAAGCTGCTTTTCTCTGGTTCTTAACCTTGCAAGTCAGGGCAGAAGCCCCACCAAATTCATATTGCTCACTCCTTTGTTGCAACACAGCAGAGGTGGCCGAGAGAGGGGGAAGAGATAACAGAAGGCAGGAGGCAAGAGGGAGAAGGTGCAGTCAGAGATTTTCTGAAATCCTTTGACATACTGGATCCTTTGACATACTGTATCCTTTGACATACTGGATTCTCTTAGGATGGCTGCAGTAGTTGAGTCCCACATAATGCACCTCATTACTTACCATACAAATATAAAAACCTGCAGCATTTCATCATTAAATACAGGCTCCAGAAAGTGTCTCAGTTAGGCGAGTGAACATGGTGTGTGCTTATTTTTCAATTCACAGTTGTGATGAGAAGCCTGAATTGTTTTGATTCCTTATTTAAGATGGTCTTCCCAAGGGATTTCAAGGTCCTCAGCATTAAGACAACTGTGTGATTTAAAACAAAAGTAGGGAAGAAGCAAATATCCTAATATGCCATCCCATGGCAGGTGGATGCAGAATAATATTTTCTGCCCTCAGATATCTTTCTTTGTGTTAGTAAAAATGTAATACTTAAAAAGCAAAAATAAAAAGGAAGAAAGAAATCAAACCACGCAAAGGGAACGATGGTACCCTAGGGACAACAGGCAAAACATGTCTGAAGTCCTGAAATATGTTAATTGCAAATCAAAGAAGAAAGCACAAACCAATGAAGCAGTGATCCTCTGCAGGTTTCAGCTGACACCTGCATTTAGCTTCCTTATTTTTTTCCACCTTAATGAACATATGGAGACTGCTCTATAAAGGGAGCAACATGTCATACACCCTGTAAGGAGTTTTGCACAGTTGCTGAAATGAAACAGAATAAGTGGTGCTATAAACGCCTTTCATTAATCACCCAAACACTGCTATGACACTTAAGTTAGCAGTTTGATTATTAAAAGCCTGTGTTCGTGGATTTCTTGTTCATGCAAATGTTATCCTATTCTGACAAAGCATTAGGCAAACAATGTGTCAAAAGAAAATTAATCAGTCACCAGTGCCTGGCTTGTTTTTCCATTTCCCTTTTCCTTTTTTTTTCTTTTTTTTTTTTTTTCTTCATTACTTTAAAGATAAATATCCTTAAAAACTAAAGCTAACCTCTGTACATATTTGGCTAAAATCAAACAATGGACTAGAAATAGTCCAGGCCTTCTTGCACAACCATATAGAGAATCTGAGGCATTCTGTAAGCCTGAGATACCCCAGAGCTGTGGGCCTTGAGGCTCACATTGGTATTTCCAGAACTCCAGAAAAGCTGAATGGTACCACTCAGTGTTGTACTAGACAAAAGAATAGGGAAAATTCAGAGCTTTCCAGCTGAGGATGAGACAAGTCCACGAATCCTGTCTTGTCTGGGTCAGATGAAACCTGTTACCCTCCTCAATCCTCTACTACCTTCCTTCTTCTCATCTTCTATCCCACACAGTCCTTATGCTGTTTGGGGAGTATTTCCAGGTTGTATCCCATTTCCTGGGAAGGGCACAACCTTTTGAAACCTGGAGCTACTCCACGTTCCCTGTTGCTAAAGCAGCCCACGTGCCCAAACTGTGGTGAAGCAGAGGATGCCAAAAGTCCGAACGCCTCGATGAGCTGAGGTTTCCCAGAGCCACAGATGATGTGGGCTTCTCTCAGATAATCTGGCAGGAGGCCAGGCTTGTTTCTGATGGAAACCTGCATTAGTATTATTTCAAGGAAAAGAAAGAAAAGGAGATTTTTTTTCAGAATGCCATATTTAAGAAGAATTGGCGTTTTTGCACCAGAGCCTGCTTTTCCTGGGAATTCATAGATGCAAAAAAATACTTGAAAAACTGGATGAAACCAAAATGTCAGGACACAATTAGCAGTCTGTCTGTCTAATAGAAATCTCCATTTAATGGGATAACAAAAAAAAAAAATAGACACAGAAACTATTAAATTATGTATTAAATTATTAATTTATAATAAATTTACTTTATTCAAAATGAGACATCTAATAAACAGATTACAGAGTATACATAAAAATATTCTTTTAAAACTTCTTATCACAGTTGTGTCTATTCATGTTCCTCAGGAAAAGCTGGATAAGCTCAGAGTTCTTAATGTTACTGCAGTCATCTGTAAATTGTTCTTGGTTTTCTTGCACCTGTGATTTTTTTATCATTATTTATGTATTTTAAACAACAAAAATATTATCCCAGTTTGCAGTGTTATCTAGGCAGCTAAGCGAGGTGATGGCAATAGTTCAAAACTAGATTGCTGCCTCTTGAGATTTCCCTAAAGAAAATGGAATCTTCAGTGTGGCAGTAATAGGAAAGGGAAATATCTGATTTCAACAGATCTGTGTAGTTACCAAGGAATTGTACTTTTTCTTTAGTAACAATTGTCAAAAGGGAAGAGATTGCTCTGGACTAGCACCTTGAAGCATTTTTAATGGACACATCACTGTAAGAGCTGATTGTGTGCAGCAGGATGGGATTTGTCTTAGAAGCCAAGGGGGGGTCATGTTCATGAGTCTGACTGCTGCATGTAAGCAGGTGGGGAATATTCTATAAAATTTAAAATATCTGACCATCTTATTACACAACAGAGGAACTGCATGCTTATTCTTGGACAAGGTCTCAATATTATTTGCTCATACAAAATACAAATGTACAGTTTCACAGGCAATCTATGTGCTCTTCCTTCTTTCTAAAGCTCAGAATTTCTTTGTTTTTCATTGCTTTAGTTTGTTTTTAAATTACATATGTGTTTGGATATATATCATATCCAAGGACCCCACCATTATAGAATGCAGCTTCACAATACATCCCCTGGGGTGTCACCCTGGGGACTTCCTCACCTCCCTGCACAGCTCAGTGGCAAACCAGTCCTTCTAGGGCACCCTGGAGAGGACACCCTGGAGATGACTTCCTGGAAAGCCTCATTCAAGTATCACTGCCCCAATATATTGAGTCTGAGACAAAGATTTTGATGGCAAGGAACAGCAAGGTCTTCCTCAGTGTCAGTGAAAGCCAGGGAAGACAAAGAATTTTTCCTTGCCCCCAGTCTTTTGCCTTTCAGATCACACTCTAATTGTATTTCTGTGTTTAGTTCTGCTGGTTTAAGCATCTTGGGGCAGCTATGTTAGCACACATGAGGGACCTTTTGCTACTTTTGTTTTGTGAACCCTACAGCAGTCAAGCAACTTTGACTTTCAGAAATGTTTTTCACTTTAACTCCAGGTCAAATAATGGGTAGACTGAAGTGCTCAATGTGTCAGCCTATCAGACCAAAAATGTTAATGAATGGGTCTTGTGGACTTTTTTGAAGCTGTTCACCTAAATCTACATAAAATCACACGCAGAATCTTAGGAAGAGCCAGACACAGTGTCATGGTTTGATGCTGGCCCGGGGCCAGTGCCCCCATGAAAATGTATTTTCTTCAACTAACTGCTGTGAGATGCGACCAGGAACAGAGCAGAGCAGGCTCACACTTAGAAAGAGAGGGAAAAAACTTTATTAACCTACACTAAAATCAGGAACACACAGGAAACAGAATGTAAACCTTCCAAACATTCCTCTTCCTCCCACCCAATTTCCACCAAAGCACAGTGAGACAAAACCTTGGAAGCCTGATTAAGTTACCTCCACTCAGATAATCAATTCTCAGTCCATCGGGGAGAGAGGTCTCTCATGTACCATAGTCCTCCCCACAAAACACAGTTGAAACCTCCCATGTTTCTATGTACAGTGCTCTCACCACCGTCCATGGACCGAAACTGCTCACAGGGTTCTTCAAGGATGCTTTGCCAAGTGCCAAAAACCAACCATATCTCATTTTTGGGACAACAGTCCACCCCATTTTCTCATCCCCTGGGGCCGAGGGTCTCGAGAACAGAGCTCTTCTCCCTGAAGACAGAGGGCACCACCACGCCCTCTTCATCTTCCTCTGTTCACTCTCTTACATGACGTCATTACTGCAGGTCACTCTCTTGGCTCAAGCCATCACATCCACTTAAATGCAGTCTCACATATTACAGGCTACTTGGTTCAGTCTATGGCTATACAAGAGAAGTCCAGCCAAAAGCCACTCCATCATCTCCTCCCACCTCAGATTCTCCCCATCTTCCTCTAACATCTCAGGTCCCAGACTGTCTCTCTTCTCTCTCAAACCACCAGTGAGGAGGACTAATGTTTCATAAAGTTTCCTTCACCCAAGGAAGGTTTAAAAGTCTGAGCTCTGCTGCCCTCAGGGCACTGAAGTCTCACGACTGGGCACCTTCCCCCCACCCCGCCTCCTCTGCCGGCACAGGCTCCCTCTCTCTCTCTCTCTCTTCCTCTGGGGGGGGAACAAAAGACATCTCAATGTCTCTCCACCCCTCCGTCCTGCAGGGGCTGGCCCGGTTCCATTCCCTTCCACCCTCTCTCTCTCTCTTTGGGGCTCCGGCCTACCTCAGCCTGGGCCTCCATGGCTTCCCCTCGCCCACCCAGCCTGTGGCTGGGCAGAAGGAAGGCGTGCATTCTCCTGCGGCCAGAACAAAAGAGATCTGAACTCTGGGAATTCTCTGCTTTTAACCCTGTGTGTCCTCAGAGGCGATCCATATCTTCAGTGGTCACACCAGGTGTCAATATTCAAATCTGACCACTGATTGGTTTGACTATAACTTCCCAAAAAACTCACTTCCTCCCAAACCGAGACACACAGCACATTCAAATCTGTGACTGATGGTACAAAACCATCCTTCCTTACCTTAGGGACTGAAAGATCTTTTGGCCATAATCTATGTAATGCAGTCTGAAAGTTCAGGCTTCTAAGAGAAGATAAATTATTTACTTTCATGAGAATTTTACCAGTATTCTATATTCCCAATAACAACACCAAAATATATACACTTGAGAAAATATATACCAATAAATTCAGTGCTTTAAAATGCTGCTTTCTATCCACCTATATAATTTGTCTTTAATTTATAGGGAAAAAATAGAAATGCAAACAGAGCCAGGAATGATTTACGCCACCTAGACTGCTTGCAACAAAATAGGAAAAAATGGTATGACATTCAGCGGACGCTGCTTGGGTGTCTATTTTTTCTGTGTTAATACGATTAACTTGTATTTACAAATTACTTACTTAGTAGATGTGGTGCTTAAGGACATGGTTTAGTGGTGACTTGGCAGTGTTAGGTTAATGATTGGACTTGATGATCTTAAAGGTCTTTTTCAACCTAAATGATTCTGTGATTCTCTGATTCCACAAGTCCCACACAATTCTTGCTTACACTCTCATTAACCCTATCCAAACAGGGAGAATAATACAAGCTTCTCCTGCCCATCCTCTGTCTTTAGGAAAACCCTGAGATATACTGGCACCCATTTAAAATCAACCCTAAAGCCATCTATTCCTAATGATTCAAAACTGACAGATTTATTCGTATACTTCACCAGACACACTTAGCCCCGGAGGGCCTTGGAACATTTTCTTCATAGATCTTCAGGGAATTTATGCAAATGCCGAATTCTCTACTTAAGAGAGTTTCAGGAGTGCAGTAACAAGGATAGTATAGCTCAGGAACTGTGATGCAGAGGAAGATTTCATTACACCTGCCAATATTAAAACTGGATCTTGCCAGTATAACGAGCACCCATTTTATGGCAGTAAATTTGCACTGGGGAGTTTTGGGGGTTTTTTGGCTATCGCAGTAAGTTTGCACAGGAGAGTTTATGTGAGTGTCCTCTTCAGAATCACTTCTGAAGGCAGGAGAGCATGGCCTGCTGTTGACACCAGAGCTGGACACATCATGCTCTGAAAATAGTATATTCACTGTAGCATTTTACCCCAATTTTTTTTCTAAATATTTCATGTTGATGTCTTGTGGGTGTCTTACTCCAAATTTATCTGATTAAAATCAGAATTTTGTGAACAATTAAAGGGACTCAAGATCAACCTACTGATGGCAGCAAATTTGTACTCCAGTTTACTCCAGTTTCCTTCTTTACCTAAGAACTGAATGTTCCTCTAAAAGCAGAGCTTTGAGAAGCTTTTCCCTAGAAAAACTTGGTTGGAAAATGTAACAGAAAGAGGTGCATTTCTGTTGCTATAGGTACAGGTTGCCAATTAACAGAGCTCTTTTCAGAGAAGGATCTGAAAACTTGACTACAAACTTGAGGTTACCATGACATCATAAAACTCACTCTTCTCAAATATTCACAAACAAGAATTTTTTTATAAATATTAATCAGAAAATTTCTTACTGATCCCTTCTATGTAAGTGACATACAGAACTCAAGAGAAAGAGGTAAATTTTTAAAATACAATTTAAAAGAAGGAGGAGATGCACTACAAGTAAGCAGTTGAAGATTTGAGAAAGGCTGAGGAAAAGATGACCCAGACCATGTATTCTATATGGATTTGTTTTAATAAAGTGCTTCAGAAATGGCTCCTGACTAAAGCTGACATTCACTGCTGTCTGAGCAGAGATGTGTTATGCTGGAGACGTTGTAAAAAATGAGCTCCCCAAAAAAGTTTTTGATTCATAAAATCCTGGAATAGTTTGCCCATTAAACAGTCTTTGTTCATTTCTAATATTCCAGATAAAAATTCAAACAAATGTACCTTGTCTTTTCCTTATTAAGAAGGGAGAGCAAAGTTGTTGGGATAAAGTGACCTATCTTCAAATCTTCCTGCACTGGAGGCTCAATTGATCACTTCCATGAAAATCTCACACTTCTGGCAGATGAGGAAATTATAATAAACAAAACCAGGTGTCACCTTCAAAGGGAAATCTGACACTCTTTTCCTCAGTTTCAATTGCCCTGAAACCAAAAATGTATTAAAAATGGATTAAAAATATGCAAAATTATTTTATTAAATGGGCTTTTTACGCAAAAGCACTTGTTTGATTTTATTTCCAGACGTCTCTAATTGAAAAGTTTGAAATTAAAAAGAAAAATACAAATCAAAAAGAGGGACTTTTCCCCAGATACATTCCTGTGTGAAAAACATTCCTGCATAAAACCTTGTGTATTATTAAATAGAAGGCATCTGTGATTTTAAGCTATAATTCCTCCTAAAATTGGAGCTAATGTTTAATTTCTAATTCAACAAGTTTTACTGCATGAAAACTAATCACATCTAAAATGGTTTTCTTTACCACCATTCTGATTCTACAAAGATTTATATTTAGCTGCCTCTTAACTACAACAATTATCCTACTGATTCAATGAAATTGGTGCTATGTTTAAAATAATGTCGACATATGTGAATTTGGTGTCTTAAAGGAAAAGGACTATAGCAATATTGTGAGACAATTATTATCATGTCTTTTGACAAGAAGTTGAAATGGAGATAAAATAATTTTAGAATTTTTTTTTTAAGAGTGCTATTGTCTTTTTCTTTAATAGTTATTTTCCTTAGGAGTTAGCTCAGCTTTTTTTTCCTGTTGCACTCACTCAGGGCAGCTATCATATCATAGCCAGGAAAGATAATTGAATGAAGAATTGATTTTTATTGCCTGTAATAAAAAGCAGTTCTTATTACTTTTACAAATTACTCATAATTACAATTGTCTAGAGAATGCCTTATCACCCTGAGTGGAGACGAAATAAGCTGGATGCACAATAGTACTTCCATGTCTGTGATTTAAAACTTGTGTTCTCATTAATGGCAATGTAAATTAGTACTATGGCAAATTAAGTTCGTATCATTTTACTGGACAGATTCTAATACTGCCAGGGAAGAATCTTGAGCAGACATGCAATTTATTTCTGAGTGGCACCATTCCTGCTGGAGCACGTGCACAGAGTCTGAGACATTTCTTTAATTATTAAGTTGTGCAAGTTACACCTCATGAAACATTTTGATTATGTCTTTTGGAGCCCAAGTGTCAGAAACTCTGGAGTGCTATAAGCAGATATCTGATTTGTCCCATTGCAGACATGCAAAGCTAGTTCCAGCATTCAGATTGCTTTGATTAGCTACAGCAGATATTTATTGAATGGCCTTTACTGAAGTCTCGTCTTTAAATTTCACAGAAAAACAGCAGAAAGTTTGCACCTGGCACATCTGAGTTGTTTTTCTCTTGTTTATCAGGCAGTAAGGCAAATAGAGAACATATCTGGATTTTTTCCCATACTTTTTTTTTTTTTTAATAAGTAGAACAGGTAATTCTGGGTCAATTTAATATACTTGCTCTGTTACAGGACAGAGAGGGAAAAGCTGGAATTAAGCAGAACCTCTCTCACCTCACTAAAGAAAAATGAATTGTTAAAAATCCCCTAGACTGTCAGTCCTCGTTAACTTCCATCGCAGAGGTTTGTGACTTGCTTAAATGTGTTATTCAGATAAATCAAGGTATTGATCTCTCTTGATTATAAAAAAAAAAAAAGTGTCTTCCAGGAGGAATAAGAACCAGTTTTCGAATGAGAGGTGGATATTTCTTCTTATAACCTTTTGTACGGCCGGGAAATATATGGCCTTCCCTTGATGTTGTTGATTAGTGTGACCATAAATGTGGATTAATTTTCTGAGGTGTGGTTTAAAAAAATGATAATTTAGATTTGCTAGTTATTTTAATTTATACTTTATATTTTATGCGTTTTAACTTGCTCACTCACCACCTTTAAGGTAAAGCTTTATTCTTGACAGTACCGCGCAAACTTGGATTCACGATTATTTTTTACCAATGGACAAGTCCTACTAATTCACTAGAACCTGCCTAAGGATGTAATCAACAATTTAAAGAGCAGTTTATACACAAAACTCACATTCCAGATATCCAGACATATCTTAACCACACTGTTCAACACAAACATGTTTCATATATAGGCACGTGTTGGGCATCTGCAGTTATTCAATACTAAAATTAAATTATCAAAGTCCTTATTAATGTATATGGTATTTCCAATAGTCTGTGCCTCAGGCACTGTTATCAATAAGAACATTTTCTGGTTTTGACAGTAAAAACCCCAGTTCAAAGCGTCAAAAATGAGAAAAAAAGACCAACTCAGAATATTCTGTGAATCCGTGAATATGTGATTTGTAAATCTTTTCTCAGGATGTCCTACTTGAAACTTCAGGGAAGAAATGCATATGTAGACTTACTCAACAAACTCTTGAAATGTCATTCTACACTAAGCAAGAGAAGTTTTTACTGCTAATATTAAAGGGAAAAGGGGAACTATAACCTTGGAGAGAAGTCCAACAAGGCCTGGGAACCTTGGAGGAAACAAACTGCTCCCCTGCTGGATTCAGCAGAGTGCTGTGGACTCTGCAGCTCCTTCCAAGGTTTCCCTCAGTGGCTCCCTGCTCTTCATCCCTGATGCATGGAACATCTCAAGAGACAACTCTTTCTTATTCCCCGTGGACACACCCCTCAGTTATTCCCCGTGTTCACATGCCACCAGGCTCTCAAGTAACATAAATCGTGTCAAAGCCATCACACACACCTAGGTTTCCATTTTCACTGCAGCCCAGATTCCCAAGTTGCTTATTTTCCATCTTGAGCCCACAGTGTCCCAGGTGGGCAAGTTGGGAGGAAAATTTCTTTGTGATGAGGTCGTTACACTCAGGTTCTGTCTTTACATGTCCTGTAGATGTAACAGCATTGTAGAAACTTCTCTTGCTCTGTCAGTCCCAAGAATATTTTCTTTCAGCAGACCCCTCGTGAAGAAACTCTACACTCACTGTTGCAGAACAGCAGGTCCTGGGGAAGGACTGAAGCTGGCCCTTATATGGAACCATGGAATGGGTTTCTATCTGAGAAGGCCAATGGAAAAACTCTCTGGAGAACTAAACATTACTTTGAGAAGCCAGACTGAGGCTGAGACTTCTATCAGCAGAACAGTGCTTAGCTCAAAAACAGAAGGTGAAGAAAGATTTACCCTTAGAGAAAGGACTGAGCCAGCTAGGGCTGTGAGATACACTTTTGCTTTTTGAGATGATTTTCACAAGATGCTTCGATGGCTGATGACCATGGAATGCTTCAGTGTTCACAGACTCCTGCCAGCAGGGCAGAGCAGAGTGTCCAACAGAAATCCTGGGGCCACCTCATCAAGGGATTCTCAACACACCTCTGGCTCATCCCACTTCCAGACAAAGACCTGGTGGCATCATCCAGGACATAATCCTCCCAGACCAACTCCAGGCCTGTTCCAAAGCCCAAGAGATGGCTTTGGTGAGTACATTCTGGTGAAGGGAACAAGAAGAGGGGGCATGTGAACGAGGGGCACATGGATCTTGCCAAAGGACCAGATGTATGTGGCACTCTGGGCATGACAAGTGCAACAACAGCGTGTTCCCATTTGTCTTGAAACTTCCCATGATCATTTCAGGAACTGATGCCCCCACCCAACTTGCTCGGGACCATTAACTACTTAAAACCTCAGTAGTCCCTGTTTGCATATTGATGTGGTGTGTTGTCTTCTGTCCTCCTAATCATGCAAATGAATTGCATGGTTGTTTTTTTTCTTTTTCTCACAGATATATAGAAGGGAGAGACATTGATCCTGGACACTTTCATCATGCAAATTCCAAACAAATTTGACTTGCTCAAGTGGACCAAAAGCAGATGATCTAGCAGAGAAAATTCAAGACAACTAGAGGACTGAAGTGGGAGCCTATCCAAAAGGACTATGTGAATCAACCTAATAAAATCAGCTGATCTATCTGAAGTTCTTGGCCTACTGATGTAGGATAAAAAAAGCCAGAAAATAAATTTTTAAGTGCTGGAGATACTACCAGCAGCCATTGTGGCAGGGGACAAAGCTCCATGATCCTGCAGGAATTTTGTCCACTGAAACATTTTTCAATATTTTGGGCTGTGCCTCCAACGACTACAAAAGATGGGAATAGTCATTTCTTCTTCCAGTGACTGTGATGTGTGGGGAAAACATGTATTTCTCTGCAACAAGCCATGTGACTGCTGCTTTTTTTCCCTCAATGGTGTAATACTTCTGCAATTATAATCATTCTTTGTTCTTAGTATTCTCATATTAGGCCATTCACCAACGTTTACTGTTTACAAGAAAATAAATGTGTTTCAGTGTTAAAAGTTTGTGCAGTTCCTTGACTCTTGTATGTTTTTCTGGGCCCATCTGAATTTTCAAACCTTTTGGACCAGTTTGCTAACTAGAAAACTGATTAGAAGCTGACTTACTTCAGTGGGTAAGAGAAACGACTGTGGTTAACAATTTATTCTAGAAATGTAGACATTTACCTCTAAATATTTTTACACCTTACATAATTATTTTTAATTTTGTATTATGAGGATAGCACTTAATCAATGCAAAACTTGAGTAATGAAAGTAGAAAGGGGTTTCAGACTTTCAGGAGTTTGTCCTCTTTAAGTGGTCCTCAGTCTTCCACAAATAAACTTCCAGCTTTTTTTTCCCTTTGCTTCTGCTCCACACTTTCACTTTTTTCCCCAAACATTACTGACTTCTCTTGGGCTTCCCCTGGCTCCCATTACTGCCTTCTCAAAGGACAGTTCCCTCCACTGTGTCAGCTCTGACTGTGCTGGTTAATTCATCCATGCTCTGCATCACTCATAGTTAACCTGGAATATAGCAAATTTAGCTCCTTCTGACTTGAAGGCTACACTTTTTCAGATTTTATGTAATGTAGGGTAGGTAGCACTATACCACTCCACAGCTTTTCACTTGCACCAGTGATAGGACACACGGGAACTCCAAGGAACAAAAGAATGAGAAATTCAAACTGCTTCTTAATTTCTTTCTTGAGAAATGGATATATAGACTGATACCTTATTGCCTGCTGCCATGAAAAGTCAGTCTTGCAAAACTTGTCATCGACTTTCCCTATTTACAAAATTTCTTCTCCTCCACCCCCCTCTTCCAGCTGCCAAGCTAAGAGCAATATTGTATTTCTTTTTAAATACAAATTATTTATCCTTGGACAATAGTGAAGTAGGATGTTGCAAGTAGATACCACTTTTTTTTAAAAACAGGCTGAACCATCCACCAGGAGAAATCAAAATTAAATCATAAGAATCACTGTCAAATTGTTCATATTGTTTGTTCTTCCCTTTGTCTTCACTAACCCTTTAGAGGAAAAGTTCTTCATAAAAGGGCTTATCTAATACATATCCAATTATTTCTTAAATAGTGTTCTGGAGTGTATTTCATGATCGGTTGTGGTTAGTGTTTTAATTAAACTTTTGCAGGGTATCTGCACGAAAATATAGCCAGTGAGACAGACATACTTGTTCTATGGGAGGTGATTGACAGCAGGGAACAGATTGACTTGGCATGTTGGTAAGAGTCATTAATCTTCTTCAAGTACATACTGGGAAAACACGGAGTTCTCTCAACAAGCTGTTACCAAAACAGAGTTTCTGGTTGAACAGTAGGGAAACTAATGGTACGAGGGGACGTTGTGAGCAAAGAGTGAGATGCTCTTGTATGGTGAAGCACTGTGGTCTGTGGGGTTTGTCACTGTGACTGCTTTAATATTTAGGAAAGGGTAATGGAGGCTTGTTAGACATCAATCCATTAGCACTTAGGTTCGAAGTTCTGTGCTCTGAGTAAAAAGCTGGATCTTAGACGTTGAAATCTTGCTACGAGTCTTGAACTAGAGGTTATTTTATTAATTTTATACTGGAATAACCTGCTGCTTCTTAAACAGAAAAATATATACAACGTGCTTTCATATCTATATAACGTGACGAAAGTTGGGAAACGTAAGATTCTTAGATGAAGTATAACAGAATGGTTGCTTCCCTTCTGTTGTACAAGGACATCCTGTTGGAGAATCAAGTTAATTAAAGTGGAAGAAATTACCTTTTCACTTAGTATTTCTGATCAGCTTCTCAGTAGAGAGTTTTAACATCACTCATATAGCAGGTGTCTTCCTTGGTCCTCCTTTATTACAGTTGTCTGCAGCTCTTACATTTCCAAATTTAGGCTCATCAATACATGTCCCTTCAAGAGGAGCAGCATGGATATGAATTTTAGAAAGAAGGAGAAAAACAAAGGCAATTTCAGTAATGTTCATCAATGCCTCTTTTTGGGATGTTCTGTGGGGCTTATATCCTGCACTTTCATAGATCAACAAAGTTCTTCCACCATCTGGAATCAGCAGGCCTTGTGTACTCATTACTTTTGAAAATTAGGTCCATGGTTTCAGCTTAGCATGCAAACAGCAAAACTCAGATATCTGCAAAGTCTTCTTCAGGCTTTCTTGCCAGTGAGTAATGGGTCCCAGCAAAGAAGCTCATACATAAGTTTGCTTAGAATTCCTTTTGACAGTGTTTGGCAAAATGCACAGTCTGATTGATCCTAAATCTTCACAGAGATGTATACATTAAGTTTTCATTAAGTTTTAGGAGGAGTAACAAAAAACCAATCATCAAGGACCAAACCTTAGTAGATAACTGATCCTTGTGTTGCTGTCATCACATCCGTGTTAAAGGGCTGGAAAGATTGTTGAGGCTGGGAAAGAGGCTTAACTGTGACCTGAAGGCAACCAGCAAGAAAGGAGGAGAAATAAAGACTATTTACAAATGCATAGAGTGACAGGACAAGGGGGAATGGATTCAAACTGAAAGAGAGGAGGTTTAGATTGGATATTATGAAAAAATTATTCCCTGTGAGGTTGGTGAGGCCCTGGCACAGGTTGCCCAGAGAAGCTGTGGTTGCCCCATCCCTGGAAATGTTCAAGATCTGGTTAGATGGGACTTGGAGCAACCTGGTCTAGTAGAAGGTGTCCATGACAGAAGGAACTAGACAATGCTTAAAATCCTTTCTGGTCCAGGCCATTCCATTATTCTGAAGTGAAAAGTCAAGTTTTGGTCTCCATTTGGACTGATCTGGAAGGGATTTTTTTCTGCATCTCATACCAGTGCCTAATCCTCTATGCTACACTACATCAAAAATCAGAGAAGCTGTTAAGAACCTGGCCTTTGCCATCAGGGCAGCTCTGCCACTGTTAGGCAGTAAAACCTTCTTGTCTGTACCTTCTCTGTCCTGTGCTTGTGTCCAGCCGTAAATCCAGCATTCAGCTGGCTGGGGTTTGCCCTGCACCTCTCACTTCTTTTTATGCTGCATGTTGTGTCATCCTCTTCCTGCCTTCTCCTTTCACCCACACACTCCCTTAAATCAGATTTCTCCCTTTGGCAGGTCAGTGTTAGGGTCTAGACCTCTACACCAAAAAGCAGAGAGCTTTAAGTGCCTTGTTGGACATTGTTCCAACGTCCCCAAACTACAGACTACACCAGACAAGGTTCCTTTGAAGTAAAACATCCAGAGTTAGGCACTGATGTATGTCCACAGATCTGAGATTTAGAATCCTGGAAACTTTCCCTGAGACCCCACCATATGCACCCAAATAACAAAGGATAGCAATGATGTTGAGACAAACAGGTTCAGTCAAGTTTGATAAAGCCTAAACTGGAGATGAAAAAAAATCTGGAAATTTCTGTATTCATCATCCAGTGACATTTGAGCAACCAAAATGGTCTGTGCTTCTGAAATTAGAAGCTTAATTTGAAAATGTTTAAGGAAGGATTTGTCTTGTACCTTAGTTCAGCTTTTGCCACTTGCTGTTTCTTGAGAAATTTCTGTCCAAGATTTCAGACCATTCTTTGTCCTTACTCTTCCTTCACCTCCCTGATCTTCTGTACACTCTGTGAAGCACAGATGGGAGCACTCAAAACAAGCCAAATGTCTGTGTCAGCCCCTTCACCCACATATGCACTGAAAGAAGGTGAATAAAAGAACAAACAATAGCTCTAATGGGGTGCCACAATAAAAGCCTTATAAACCTAAGGGTGATGGCCATCACAGAAAGAAGCTTTTAAATGATGACTAAAAGCATTTCAGAACCTGAGATAAATGTGGATATGCCAGCAAAAGAGATGCATTTTTTAGGCATGACTCCAAGAAAAGTAACTGTAAAGCTTTAGGGACAAGTATTTTAGCTCAAACCCTTCAGAACAGGGTTTGAACTCATACCAATTAGTGAAAGAAGCACTAAAACCCATTAAAAATAATATTCTTATATAGGGTACCTGGTGCTGTTAATTGAGCCAAAATAGCTTCAGCAGCACCAAAAGTGCTTGTGCAAAAGCAGTTATCTGAGGAACTGCTGCTGAGTTCTTATACCACTTTCACAGACAGGCAGTAGAGGCTTTTATGCTCATGCAGAAAGTGCACAGTAATGGTTTAGTTATTACCAAATAATTCCTGTATTGCTAATTACATGGAGCATTTTGAATAAATTATTCATATGCAGTTTAACCTTTTTAAAACAAATGTTTTTAATCTGTTTTTAATCTTTTGTAGGCAGCCCTTGTTTTGTTCCAGTGCATGCTCCCAGAGTAAATAGTGCTGATGTTGGTAACTAACGTGGGCTATTTTGGGGGAGAGATACTTCAAACATCCATTTCTTCCCTATGTGTGGGTGCCTGGCTATGTGAAAGTGTAGCACAGACTATGCAGTAAGTAGATTCAGCAATAAAACTGACTGTAAATTAATCAAATGTTGTCTTTGTCACAATGATGGATCACATACAGTCAAAGATCTGACACCTTACAAGTTAGGAGGGACTATTTCTCCTCCTTACTTGCTCTATTTTTCAAAATTCATATGGCAATTCACCTAGAAAATCTCAAAATTGTTGGTTGGTAGACTTGGCAAGTCTGTTCTCACTTGACATTTGAATTGCAGTTGAGGTATTATGAAAAGCTGCCTAACTGTCTAGGTGCTGAGCACCTTTGCAATGCAGTGTAAATTATTTTAGTACCAATGATTTATATGTGTCTTCCCTAGTCTTCTGAGTTTTGCTAAGATTAGACTTTCAGTTATTATTTATTTTCACATCTCTGCAAATATAAAAAGTGAATTATTCATTTCTGTGTCATAGCCTCATATGGTTGGGAGGGATCTCAGAGGCTATCTCATCTATCCCCTGCCCTAAGAGGCATCAACAGCAGATGTATTAGTCCTGACAGATGCTTGTTTAAGGTCTTCTCATAGATCTGCAGAGATGGAGTCATCACAGTGTCCCAGACAGTCTGCTCAGTGTTTCCCTACCCACAGCTCAAAAGAGGGTTTGGTTAGGTTTTTTATCCGCGAATGTCTTTGCTTTGATTGAAACTCATTTCTAATTCTTTCCTGAGCACCGGCCTGAGGAATAGAATCCTTACCTCCACACTGGAGCAGTTATTTTGGTATCTGAAGACCACAACAGCTCCCACAATGGATTATGAATTTCCTTCATTCATTTGTCACAAGCCATATTTCCTCATTCTTCCAAAGGTTCTCTAGCTTGACTCAGCCCTGTGCGCAAAATGCGGTATTTCATCTTCAGTGGAATTTCCTTCCAGTCTTTGTGATGTGGCTGTCTGCAGCAAAGTCACCACAGGGTCCTTTTATACCCACCAGAGAGCTCATCACCTCCTTAAAATCAGCAGCATTCCAGGCACAAATGGTTTCAGAGCCCATCCAACCTGGCCTGGAACACTTCCAGGGATGAGGCATCCACAGCTTCTCTGGGAAACCTGTGCTTCATGGCCCAGTGTAGCACTGGCCCATTTTGAGAGACAGTAAATCCGTTTCTTTTCCATGGAAAAGCTATACGAGTTGTTCTTTGTGCTAAACATACAGGTAGAGATGTCACTTATTTTGTATATTCCACATTTTATGTCAATCTAAATTAATGTGGGAGTCTAAATTAATGTACTTCTGGTCCATCTGCCTTTGAATGCATATAAACGTAACTCTTATTTTCCCTGAACTCTGAATACATTTATTCTTCAGAACTCCAGGCCTCACTCCAGTGTCTGTGCTTCACAGTTTGACACCATAAAACACTTCAAGAAAAAAGTGGTAGTTTGCAGAAAATCCATGGGGATCAGGACACCTGAGGACTCAGCCAAGACCATTCACTGATTTCATTCTTAGACAAATCTCTTTCTTTGTTTCCCTTTTTGTCGCTATCCTTTCAGATCTCTGGGACAAAGAATATCTCTTTCTTTGTGTTTAAGTCTCTGCTGGGACTTCTGAGTGCTATTGGAAACCAATTAATAATAAAAATATTTTAAGCTTATAAT
Source organism: Promerops cafer (assembly GCA_013398275.1). Classification (NCBI taxonomy): domain Eukaryota; kingdom Metazoa; phylum Chordata; class Aves; order Passeriformes; family Nectariniidae; genus Promerops; species Promerops cafer. The sequence goes on from VZSE01011968.1 coordinate 225,493, forward strand.
AAACCTGACATTTACAGAAAGAAAAGCTACTAATTTTTATTTCTGAGTATGTTAGATACAAGGCCAAATATATCCTATACCAGGAATACTTCTGTATCAGAGGGAGAATTTCTGGCCCGTTGAAGAAAAAAGTGAGTTTTGCAGGCACAGTTTTAACTGCAATCTATTATTAAACCCAAAAAGAGCAAGGTGTGACAGCAGGGTGCAATGTACCAGGTTTTTTATCAGATAACTGTAGAATTAGACACGGAGGGGACTCTTCTTAGGTTTTAGAGGATTTTCTTATGGATTGTTCCTCTGGCTGGTTTTCCAGTACAGTACCCATTTCTGACAAGTTTAGAGTTCACATTGTATCATTTCTTGTGTCTACTTGTGCTGGATCTAGCAGCTCAGAAGCATTTTCTGATATTCTGTTTACAGTGTTCTTTATTCATAGAAATGTCCCTTTGGAGCTTCATTTTAAAGGCTTATCTATTTCATAGAAACTAATGCACTTTTCATTTTCTAGTATTTGGTATTAAACGCAGATAGCAATCTTTGACTTATTTTGTGGAAAAGGTTATTATTTTTCTTTTTATCACATGGATGTCTGTAAGTAAAATGTAAAATTATCTCTGCTCTTCTCTTGTAGAATTGCAGACACATAGTGCTTGACTGCAAAGCTCTGTAATTTTCATGTTGTTTTTTTTTTTTAATACCCTGCATTTAAAGTTTCACATCTGCAGATCTGAAGAGGAGGATGTAAAATAAAAAGCACACATTGTTCTCAAGAAAACAAAAGAGGAGTGGGTGGCTTTAGATAAAATGATTGCCTTGTACCTCTGACACATTATTTTGTTTGGTGGTGCATAAGGCTCTGAAGGGAAAAAACCATTTGGGAGAGACACCTGCACTCTGCATTTGCCCAGTACAATGGGATGCAGGTTAGTCTCTGGCTGAAGGAAGAATTCAGATAGATTCAGGCAGAAAAGAATGTTCAGTGTTGAGCAAAGAATGCTGCATTCTGGAATAGATGTTAAGCGATGTGTCAGGCAGCTCTGAAGCAGACCCTCTAAAATGAAAAGATAGCATTGCCTCCGTGTCCTACTTGCTTATTTGCACTGAAGCATCAGTGACAAAATATAGATTGTTTCTCTGATTCTATCCAAAGCAAGGCTTTGATTATCCTCAGCTGCCAGGCAGACTAAGCCCCAGGTATTATCACAAGACAGACTTTAACTCAAGATGTAGTTTACATAGAATTTGTGGTCAAAACATTTATAGCTGTCCTGGGCATATGCAGAATCACAAATAGAACCCAAGATATTCTTCAAGTAAGAGGGATTTTTTTCTTATTTCTTGTATTTCTTGTTTCAACCCAAATTTTGAAAGGCACCTTTTCCTACACAAAGTACAAGGATTTCTCAGGGAAGAGGAATATACTCTTGTAGAAATGAGGAATTATGAGATTTCACTATAGTAAGCCTAAAGGGAATAATTTTTTCTTACGGGTCAGTGAAAACAAGGTTAGTCCAACTTCTCGTTGAATAATCAAAAGCCAATATACTATATATTCATGTAAAACTTGTCTGATTCAATATTTGCTTTAATTAGGCTTGCTGCAGCAGCTAGTGATCCCTTTAGAGAGACAGCATTTCAGGTTAGGATTCCACTGAAAGACTTGTCATGTCAATTAAAAAAAATCCCTCCCCCACCTTCCTCACATTTCCTTGTTAAAAAAGAAAAGATAAACAAAAGAAAAAAAGGCAAATTTTAAGCATTAAAATCATACTTTCTTCGTTAAGTACTAATGAAAAATATTTCAAAGCATGATATTCCATATTCTTGCAGAAGGCTAATCTAAGGGACAGAGAGGTTATACAATTAATCTCAGTAATGTGATATTAAAGGGAGGGTCAGGACTGGAAAATAAGAGGTTTGCTTTCTTTTTTTATCCTGGGAATATACATAATTATCATCTTATACGTAAGACTATCATGAGAACAATCTGCTGCTCCTATTATTTTCTTTAATATGATCCCAAATGGATGGTGTTAGGGACAATTTGGATAAAAGTCAATTCTTCCAATTTGTGGGAAAATCCTTGTTCTTTTGGGGGGAAAAAAAAAAAAAAAAAAAAAGAATCTGTCTGAAAATGTTTTATGCCAGAATTTTCTGCAGAGTAGAAGCTCTCAAGAGGCATTGAAATTGGCAGCCTGGCTATATGCATTTCTACAAGGATATCGGATTTAGAGGACTGCAGCAGAGATTTCATAAATTCCCTGGTTTTAGGGCAAATCACCCAGGAAGACTCACCCAGGAGTCAGGGCCTTATATCTCCACAGTGTCTGGCTTTAAGTGCTATCCTGCCTCACAGCTAAACCAGCACCAGAGGTGTCTCACAGGGGGCTGCATCTGGACTGACACATCTAATTTCTCTTTTTTTAACTTTGTCCAAAATATTTCCAGTCACTACTAGCATGAAGCATAGCAAAAATCCTCTTCCTCCTCTTGGTTTTAAGAGGACAACTGAATAAGCACTGAAAATATCTATTAAACAACCTTAAAATGGTTCTTGTTCTCTCAGAGCCTAATAAAATAGTCTTCGTGTGTTAGAGGTTTAAATGAGACAATAAACTTCACCACACTGGGGGTTTTTTAGGCTCTTTTTGGATCATTGGTACGCTAAGACTTTTAATATTCCTAGTTTTAACTCCAAGCAGCAAAGGGTAAAACCAATGGATGCAAGTTTCTAATGCTTCCAAAGCATTTCCCAGAAATTAAATATACTGCTAGGTAATTTCTGTGTTTCTTTTTGGGTAAAGATTCTGCTTTGGAATTAAAATCCCTACTCCTCTAGATACGTAGATGTTTACAGGTCTGACATTGAAAAATATCTTTTGGGTACACTGTTCTTTGCATTCCACTTTCTAAGCCCTTTCTGTAAGAAATATTGAAGGAATAGACTCTATTCTGGTGGTCTTTGCCAAAGAAAATGCCACATTTTTTGCTAATTATTTGCCGCTATTGATGCACATGAGAATCCAGGCAAGGCAACAGAACTAGTAAAAAAAATGTGAAAGATATGAAAAAGAAAAAGCAAAAGAAAACTTGAATAAAAGCCAAAGGTAGAAAACACTGAATTGAAAAGACTAAAGAAAAAAAGCGAAATAAGTCAATGGAAACAAACAGAGAGAACAGCTAAAAATGAGAAAAGAAATAATGATGCTGCTTCTTTCAGTGTATTAAAGGAATGGTAAACCTAAAGCAGAAAAATTCAGGAAAAAAAATTTTGAAAGCAGAAAAAGACACCATAAAATGATGAAGAAAAATAAAACCAAGAAATGCTATAATAATTCCAAGTATCTTATTTACAGGGAAGTGCTTGTAAATATGCCTTCCATGTGCTTATAAATATTAATGTTACATATTAAACATACAATAAAAGGCAAGCAAAGGAAAGAATCCAGCTTTAATGTGATTGTGATTTTCTAAGCTGTGACACTCTTCAGCATTGACATAATACACCAGGAATTTAACTGAGCATGAAACTTAAGTATATGCTGAAATTTAAGCATTTCAAGGATCCCATTCACTGCTGCAGTTGATTAAAGCAAGCAGATGCTTAAATGTGTTGCTGGATTAGGATTTCTGGGGACAGGTTAACTTGCAATGCCGACAAAAGAAGATAATATTTTAAATAACATTGATTTCTCTTATTCAAAGACTTTTTATGACAGCATAGGTTTCTATGCAAATATTTGGGATCTCTTTTCAGTTGAATCTCAACAACACAAACTGAAAATTAATGAGGATGGGAGTTTGAATTGAAGGGATGGGGTTTGGAAAATATAGAGCAAAATTACACAGGCACAGGATTATTATTTCAGTATATCCACTAATTCATCATAAAAACCAAGGCAATAGCAAATACTAGATTTCCTAGTCTGTGTTCTCATTTGCTAGTAGTTATCTTCTTAAATCCTGCTTATATTATGACTTCTTTGACACAGCACTCAGATAGGGGTAGATCAGCAGCATCAGTGCCAAATTGCATAATTAATCTAAGGTGACCTGAGTAATTCAGCTAAATGAGGCATGATCTGAATATGACAAGGTAGAAGGCATGCAGAGAAAGGGAGTAGAGCTTGAGAGGAGAGGGTCTCAGCTCAAAACAAGGCACAAAGATTCAGGTTCACTATTTCCCTGCACTTTTTATATTTATTTGCATCTCTGTACAAAGTGGATGCTACACGCCACAAAGGAACAAGTAAATGAAAATGCATCTCCGTGGTGCTGTTCAATGGGAAAGTAGGACAGGGCTGTAATTTAACACATGGGACAAGGCTATGCTAAAAAGCACCAAAAAACCTCCACTTTAGCAGTATTATCTCTGCTCTCTCAGACCTCTTCACTGTAACTTCAAGCCTGCTCACAATTTGTATAAAGATGACAGTCAATTGGATTTCCCTTTCAACAGCCCTAATAGCTCATTATCTTTTTTTCTGTATGATTCATTTGTGTCTTTGCATGGTACATTTTCTCCAGCTGAAAAACCTGTATAAGATTTTCTTACCCCATCATGGTTACCTCCAGCCCATGTCTCACCAGAATAATTCAATGCTTTAGCTCTACCAGTGCTGCTTTTCCACTATATCTCAGATTTCTGAACTGAGCTCAGTTTTAAAAAAAATAAAGTATTTTTTTAAAAAATTACACATAACAGTTCTGCAGTTGTGTAAAAAGAAATTTGACACGTGGGAATGAATAAGGAGCTTGGAGCACAGCATTTCATGTAAACTGGTAAAAAAAGAAAAATATCTTCAAGATCTTGTGAAACCTCAGCTAAGGAGAGTGAAGTATCAGCTAAATAGCAAAAGAAAAAGCAGTGTTGAGTGACAACTAACTTTACCCCGTTATAGGCAGGGTTTAGTGAGCTGTCTAAAATCTGTAAAAAAAGCAGTGAAAGATTCCAAATGGCGTAATAAATCACAGCACCCTAATAAAATATCATCATTTTTCCTTCTACTGATGCAATGTTCAGAAGAATGAATAATTCCTCAGGTTTTCTGTAACAGGAGCAGGCATGTGCTCAGGCAGCAACATTATATACCTTTGATGATGCTGGGACATCTTTCAGGCAATTGTCTGCCTTTATACCACTGCTATTAGGATCACAGTTTAGTTCAGAGCAATTTAAATGTATCCTTATCTCTTTCTTACATCTCCCCAATAAATCTTATCTGCTGCCTTTGTAGAGGAGGGGGTGGTAGAGCAGATTGTTGTAAAAGGTGTTTGCTTTATGAGCCAAGGTAAAATTTACAAGATACATTTCCATCCAGCTGCTGGAAACGTGCCTTTTTTCATATGCAATTCAGTCAGTCCTTTTTACGATTTCTTTTTATTTTATTATTTTATGAAGAGAGCTCTTGCAGTCCATTATAGGCTGCTACGAGAATCAATTAAACATGGCACAGTAAAACTGCAGAACAAAGGACAGAAGCTTTGCAGGATACAGTATGTTCAGTTAATTAGTCCATTACGAATTAGTGGCAATTAAGATTGAAATCTTTTTCATTGATTTGTGCTAGTTTATCTGTGATTGAGCCAGCAGATGAATCGCATAAAATGACAAAAAGAAGGAGGAGTGAAACAACAAGCTCAGAATCCACGCTGGATATTTCTCAAGCCCAAGTATTGAAGCAGAGGCTGGGAATGGCTGGGGCAGAGAATATGGCTAGTTCTTAATTACAGATATTTGGTGTAGGACAGGAGCAGCCCAGGTCAGGTACTGTGTGGTTCTGGTGGAACTTTGCTCTGGAGATGATGAGGGTCAGGAATACGCAGAGGGAGCATGTGGATTTTAAAGTGCACTTTGCTCTGTGGTATTTAAATGCCTCCAAGACAGCTGCGATGGAACCACCTCATCTGCAATTTGAATCTAGGAATTTTAGGAATCTACAAATTGCTTTCAAAGTGAAAATCAGTTGCCTCAATTACTGAGCTGGGAAGAAGGAGACAACAAAAGCCAAGTTAGAAAAGTTTGTTAGAGTGTGGAAGTGCATCGTTTCCTGCCAGAAACACACTGTTTCTGAGCCTAATTTTCTCTGACCATCTCACAGACCTCTCAGTTACACAGCTCCTGAAAGAGAATTTTTCCACCATATATTTTCCTTTTGGTGGACTACGTTTTATTCAACTGTCCCAGTTCACCTGCTGAGCTGGTCAGAAAGCAAGGTCACAATGTTGCACTTGACAAAAGTAGGTGTACAAAGGCAGTTCTCAAGACAATTTTTGTACAATGGGTAAAATAGATATAATAAAATGCCATTATGGCATATTAGGCTTTTTGTGTACTGTGAAATGCTTTGAATGCAAAGGGAATTCCTACATTTCCAAATCCTGGAATGTCCCCAGATTTGCTGTCTCTGAAAAGACACAGATGCCAGTGGAAGGAAAAAAAAATAAAATACATTTAAGATATTTTTTAGTCACTTATATCATCTTTAGGAATGCATGAGGAACCAGACTACTCAATAAATTGATACTTGGACCTCAAGAGCTATGAGTCAGTCAGAAGTTGTTACTGTCTATTGGCCATTTTGGAAAGGAAGTTAAACAGTCCACATCCCTGTGGGCAGAACAACATCTCAGGAACAAAGGTATACGTTCTGCTGTTATTCCTGCTACCACTCTCAATGCTCAATGATGGAAATGACCTTAATTTTTTCCCACTGAGGCCATGTTTCTCTATGCAGGCTGAGCTGCTTTGACAAGCCAGCGTGGGTAACTTGGTGAGACACGCGTGGCTTGCAGAGCACAGCAAGGGTTTGACACACCAAAAGCCAGCAGCATGCCTGCTTCTACCATCAGGAATATCAGACAAAACAACAGAATCCATTTTCTGGATGTACAGTGCATTTACGTACAGCTGGAGGTTCGTGAAAGAGATCCTGTGTAAAGTCCATGTGAATTATGTACTTAGAGAATCACAGAATGGTTTGGGTTGAAAGAGACTTTAAAGACCATTGAATTCCGATCCCCTGACATGGGCACAGACACCTTCCACTACCCCAGGCTGCTCAAAGCCCAAACCAGCCTGGCCTTTAACACTTCCAGGGATGGGGCATCCACAGCTTCTCTGGGCAGTCTGTTCCAGGGCCTCACCACCCTCACAGTAACGTATTTCTTCCCGTTATCTAACCTAAACCTGCTCTCTTTCTGTTTAAACCCATTCCCCCTTGTCCTATCCCTACATGCCCTCACAAAAAGTCTACCCCCATCTTTCTTGCACATGAAAGTAGGTTAATAAGTCTTTCCAACAGGTTTTTTTGCAAACTTGATGTTTCTTCCTCTCTGTTTTCTGACATGTTGGCTCCACCTCTCTGACAGTAGCGAGTGTGGGCGTAACACAGGCACAAGGGTAGGAAAGCACAGCTAGATCTGTTAGAGCTTGAATGCACAGACCCTCCTGGAGCTGCTGAGTTATGTAACTGCCTCTCTGTGCACACGTTTTTGGAGCACAGATGTAGTAAAAGCCTCACTCCCCCATTAACATTTTAAGTGCAAAGAGCAGAGATGCCTCCCTGAAAAAGCAACATACAAGCACAGTGGGTTGCACTGAGCTGATTTATTGCTGCTCCATTATGCCTCTGCAGAGATGCTTCTTTTTACATTAGTTTTCCATAACTCATAATAATTCTTGTGTACAGTTATACCTACTACACATGCACCTCTATGCTTTTAGATACATAGTCACACTCCTGTATATTCATATATAGGTCAGCACAGAGATACATACAAGATCTAAGTGGTATGGCACCCTAGATGACAGTAAATTCTTGTACATTCAATAAGGAACACTTGCTTTTATATACTTACTTTATGTACTTATATATTTTTTAGAACATAACTGCAACTGCAGATTATATTTTAGCATTAGTAAAGTCACATTTCGTAGATACACTATAAAACTCAGAGTAACAGGTAGGATTTTGGACATTTTCAGCACAGACTTTTCCATGCACTGCATGTTTCTGCCTGTTCCCAGACTTACAATTCCCACCAGGTACATGCCAGGCCATAGCCAAATAGATGTGACTGAGCTCTTTCCCCTCCCAAAAAAACACCAATATTTAAAAGATGCAGATGCAACATCTCATTTCATTTGGAATTGCAGAGCTTCACAACCCTGGGGAGGCAAGCAAAATTCAGCTCAGATCAAGAATTCTAAATGCCAAGATCTTCAAGTAAGACTATAGCTGGGTGCCTCAGCTTCCACTGTAGTCACTGGAGATGTGGGGTCCAACCTCAGTGTCCACAAGTAGGGACTTTTGTGGTGGTATTTGGGAAGGACTCAGGCATCCAGCATATCCTCCAGACACTCTTCCAGAAAGCTCCAGGGATCATATATTTTGTGCTATATATGCCAGTCTCCTGGTGCAACTCAGATCCTCAAGGATGCATCAGGTGGCACTAGAAACCTATTTTTAAGGAACTTAGTCTTTGTCTACTTTCAGGTGAGCTGAATTTCTCCCCAGATTCTTTCAATTGTATTGACTAAGGGATCACTAAGTTGTAAAAAAAAATTGTAAAATCAACCCACAAGTTAAGAAAATTATCTGTATACAACATTTTTCTTTAATGAGGAATTCCCTTATGTCGAAGTGAGTTAAATACACTCTTGTTGGACCTACCAACCTGGGTGACTCAAGCAACTGAGAAATTGTCCCATTAGTTTACTTGGAATTTAGACAGCAGATAGCCCACAAATAACTGTGCACGGTATTTCTGGTCTGGTTAAATAGGAGAAATACAAGTTGTTCAGAAATCACCTCAGCAAAATCACTGTCCACAAAGAATGGCATTTAGACAGTCACCGAAGTATGGCATCCCAGAATAAAAATTTTACACACAATGCAATTTAATTTTCTATAGCTTGGTTTGAATCTTGCCCTACTTGCCCATATAGTTCCCATGTTTGTGGCGTTACAACTAAATACCAGAAGATTTGCATCACCTCCACAGATTTTCTATTTGCTAATTGCATAAGTTAAATCAAACACATGCAGTGTGTGAAAGTGCAATACTTATAATTTTATGCCATTTTCATGAGAAATTACTAGGCGCCAACTATTTCCCTAAGTCTTGCTTTTAGAAATTTATGACAAAACAGTTACAGAAAAATAAGGAGTTTTTTTAGTCTGTCCCAGGGCAATGGCTACAGATCTCTGGCTCCTCAATGAGACTCCTGTGCCTTTAGCTGATACTTTGCTTAAGAGGGCATACCCATGTCTTGTTTCATTTCTCTAGAGGCAGCTGATCATTCTGCAGCAGGAAAAGCAGCCAAACATTTTTAAGTGTTCTCACTATAAACCTCTGAAATCTTATCCTGAAGCATCTGAGGGTCATTTTAATTGCAGTCGCTCACTCCCTAGCACAACAGCCCAAGGAGTGCATGTGGTTTATTGGATCATTCCTTCAAACTCTGACTGCAGCTCCCCAAAAGTGCTTGTTGTCTGAAAACTGACAGTAAAATGACATTTTAGGTTCCTATATATCTTTTCCCGATGGATTCCAGATCCAATTTTCTCAGTTCATGAGTGAAAAGAGGCTTATTTTCTCTTCCCCCTCTCACAAACACAGCCTGCAATCTGAAAACCAAGCAGGGTTCTTTTTACTTCTTGCCTCATTACCAGTAATAAAGGTCCTGCAAGCAGAGTTTTACCTTTCTAATGATGAAAATACATTCTAATTTGGTCTTCACTTTTGACTTTAATCCTCTAATCATATCAAGACTTTGTCCTGTCAACAGGATAAACATAGTAAGGGCCAATATCTGAATAGGAAGAGGTCGCTTTTATGAAGCCATGTGTCAAAGTATAACAGCATTTCACAGAGACTTGTTAATGTGTCAAGAGAAAATTGATATGTGGAAGATATTAAAGTTTGAGTTTTAATTTCTTGGCTTGAAATATCAGTTTGAAATAGTATCAGAACTGGACTCTAATGCCAGCAGGATGTCACACTGCTTTGTGAGAATACAAGGAGAGAAAAATCTAGAAGGAAAAAAAAATATGAACACAAGCGAGTACAATGTTTGGCTTTAGACCCTCGACAGCCTCATTTTTATTGAACCAGTCATAATTTTTTCCCCTATTTTTCAATGAACTAGTGTGGAGAGCAAATGCTTCCTTTAGGGCAGTGTGAGGTAGTCAACCAGGATCACTCTAATGGGATTGCAAGTGACATTTCACTGGCCCTCATTCCAGGTAGATGTTTCTGCATCAGCAGGTTCTTTTCAATGCCCCTCTCATATCTCAAAAAGCCAAGAAGCTGTTTCCAGCAATTACCTTGACCATATCTGGCCAGGCCAAACTGTAATCAGTTCATATTACTCTGTCATTTTGAAACTAGAGGTGGGAAAAAGTTGGATTTGAGAGCGGAGGCAGAGAGAACGTAAAAATTATTATATCATATTATTATTAGCAATAAAACATCAGCCAAATATAGTGATCATAAAATAGTCACGAACTGAAATCAAGGGGTGTGAAACACATCCTCTAATCTTCTTGCTTCACATCACACCATTGTATTTTCTGGTAGATTGCACAAAATGCTCTTTGTGTTCCTGCAGTTGCAGGACTTTTTTTATTATTTTTAATGTGTATACTGCTGTTAACCTCACCAGCACTACAAAATCTCATAGTTCATTGCAAAATGTAGTGTAATGCATTTCACTATTCAGATTAGATATGGGTGATTATAACAATAATCATGTGCATGTGCTATACATCTGTACAATCAAGCCATTCTTTTTTAAATATTAAATGGCCTCTCGGGGCAAAAAGTAGGTTAATCAAAATAATACTGTCAAGTAGAGAGTACAGACCTTTTTACAAAAGAAAATTAAGTAGAACTGGTAATTATAAGTAGTGTACAACCTTTCAATGTAGTCAATAAGGAAGTCAATTTGCTTAAAATAATGAGGTATTCTGGCATGAACAATCTGTTCATACTTTGTTCCCAAGAGCCTCCAGAGGGAATCAGAGCCCTAGCTGACATTTGATACTTTCTGTCAATTTATCAGCTCGGTGTCAGTCTGAGTTTGTAAGATGGTGGAAGAAGCATGCTTGGGGACTGATACGAAAACTGGGAAAACAGAGTAGGTTTCTAATGCCTGAGCTTATCCTTATTAAAAATAAATAAACCCCTCACATTTCCATCCACGCTCCCTTCAAAATCAACTTGGGATGTTTAGATATGGTGTTAAACTAACAAGAATAACTAGGGTAGTAATAATAATAAATGTAAGCAATATTTGGGAGAGCTGAGGAGATCTTAAGCTTTGGGATTGTCTAATGGAGATCTGTTTGAAAATTAATGAGCACAGGAGAAAAGAAATTACCTCCCATTTTCCATTTCTCTCTGAGGCTGTTCCTGTGCTGCCAGGAGCCATCAAGGGCTGGTCTTGGTAAGACAAGATACTAGATGATGTCATTTTGGTGGCCAGTTCAGAACATCTGTGAAATTACACAGATTTAAGCCCAAACCATGAAGGCTTTTGTTCCCTTCTGCTGCCTTGCCTTCAGACACATTTGCCTTAGGAAGTTTTTCTTGGAGAATAGAAACAAACAGACAAATTACTGGTGAAGGCTTAAGGTCATATAAATATGTGCTTATGGCAAGTTATCATTCTGGTTTTTCTCACTGTTCATGGCCAACCTGGAGAGATTTGGGTACCCCATAAATCGATGGTGCTACATCAAAAAGCAGTATGAGCAGGACATATGGTGATGGGACAAGGGGGAATGAGTTTACACTAAAAGAGGAGAAATTTAGATTAGATATCAGGAAGAAATTCTTTACTCAGAGGATGGTGAGACACTGGAAGTCTAGAGAACAAGTTGTCCAGAGAAGTTGTGGCTGCCCCATCCCTGGAAGTGTTCAAGGCCATGTTGGATGGGGCTCTGAGTAACCTGAGAGAGTGGAAGGTGTCCCTGCCCATGTCAGTGGTGTTGGAATTGGATGAACTTTAAGGTCCCTTCCAACCCAAACCATTCTGTGATCCTATGATTCTGTGACTATTAGGGCAGAGGTCTGGAAAAGAGATATTTATACATGTGCCACATAGAGGTCGCAGCTAATTAACAGTTTGTGGCTAATGCAAATTCATGCTGATTCATGCTAATATTTACTGGTTCATTAAAATGTGCTGCCTGTTCAGCTGGTTTGTGGAATTACTCATGTCTGAATGGAGATGATCTTCAGATCACCAAAATCAGTCTTTCAGCTAAAACAGCCACACAGGAGAACTGCTCAGTGAGCCAGACAGCCAAAGCAGGGCAGTGGCTGGTCCATAACCTCAAATCCTGCTCAGTTTTGGCCAGGTGGGAAGGGTCAATTGTCCTGTGCAGAGAGGACTCATGGTGGAGACCTGAGGACCAGAGGATGTGCCTGTGAGACCTAAAACATAGCATCACATTTCTGCAGTAATGGAGATGTTCCTAGAAAAAGGGTGTTTCGGTACTGGGGGTCCTTTTGACTGTGACACAGCTTAGGAAAAAGCAGATACATCTCACTGAGGGCAAAACAGGGCTAAAGGAAGAGTGGAGCACAAAACCCTGAAAGCTGAGAGGACTGCAAGGTCATCTACTCATTCCCAAGTCTGTCTGAGCCAACTGAGGAACTGAAGTGTCCTTCAAAGAGAAACTTGTGTACATTTGCAAACAGTTCAGGGGAAAGCTACTGAAAGCAGGTACTTCAAGAGCAAAAAGTGGAGGTTTTGAGCTCCTTGTGCAGCACATCCCAAGCATTGCCAGCTTGTAGAGAGCCCAGTGCAGGACCTGGGATCTGGGGAATTTTCTCACTTCATGACAGGAAATCCTTGCCCTCACTAGTGCTCTGCCATAATTGAAGTAAAAAGCTGCCCAGTTTCCTTCGATCTCCAATGAGCTCCATGGTTTGTTTATCCTGGCAAAGGAAGAAGTAAAGGTATTTGTTTTCCCAGGCCTCCCCCCAGGCCAAGAGAGACATGCCAGGCATTCCTGGGAATGTGCAGAGCCATGCAGAGCCTTGATGCTTTTGACCTTCTCTGCATGGATGCAGAAATTCTCCCTGAGACATCCCTTCATGAGATCACCGCTTTCCCCAGAGACATTTCTGTGTTTCTCCTGGTCACAAATGTGGATGCAGTGTGTCCATTGAAATGGAAATGCTCTGCAAAGTCACAACACCCAAAAAGCTTCCCTCAGGGAAGCTTTAGAAACACCTGATTCCTAGCACTGTCTAGCCTATCTGGAAGGTAAATATTTGGTCCTAAGAAAGGTTTTTCATGTTTCCCAGAATTGAATGTTATCCCTAGCAAGGCCACTAGCACTACTTTTGATTTGGCTAAAAAATAGATATATTACAAGTTCTTTCCAAGAACACTCAGCAGCACATCAAACCAGTCTGGTGAGTCACAACAGGCAGGACAGTAGCAGCCTGCTTTAAAGGATGGAACCAAACAGTCAAAGAATAGTTAAAGGGTCGAAAGCTTTATTAGTCTCTAATGTAAAACAGAGACAAGAATTTCCTTACCATGAGGTTTTCCTGAAAGAAACATTTGACTCCTTTTCCAAACAGAACACTTAGGCAGACTGTGCAAATTTCCAAACTAAACTAAAAGAAAAAAGTACTCACTTTAATGTGTTACATTTCAGCCTGTCAGCATCCTCATATATTTTTTTTCTGGAGTGACCAAGCAGAGAAGGCATCAATCAGCAAGTTCTTACATTTCTACAAATAAGAAAATCTGGGGGGAAAAAACCACCCAGATTTCAGTCTAATGTTCCTTTTAAATCTTTTCACTTAAAGAACCAGCTAATATTAAAGCGTGAAATGAGTTGCAATGGCAAACACAAAGTCCTGGTGCTGAAAACAATACTCACTGCTTGCACTGCTCTACAGCCACCCATGAACCTGCTGTGTCGTGTACCATCAACATCAGACACCCGAGCATCTCCTCTGGAAACATGTCATCAAGCAAGGGCTAATTACTCAAACTTTCTTAATTAATTCCAGGGAGAGGCTAAAGTTTGATGGGAATTGAGGTGATAGCAGGAAATATTTCCTACATTCCCTGCCATGGGGTGTTTAAGAGAGAAAAGGTCAAAACTTCTCCACTATCCACACATGTCAAACACAGACCCTGACTCCTTAAAAATGCAAGTGATGGAATTATTTTCTGTGAATGCCCATGGAGTTATTTTTAAGATTAAACCAATCTTTTACTATGAAAGTTCAAATAGATGGAAGGCTGTTTTTTGGTTTTGTGATACTGAAAATACAGGGGAGATTTTCATACAGATAACTGCATAAAGCTGGGAGTAGTTTCAAACTCCAGCATCCCATTCCAGGGTGTATTTATGCTCTTAACTGGGTTTATGTGCAAAATTACAATGCACTTGTAGAATCTGGACTGGTTTCATCTATTTGCCTTAAATGAACTTGGTTTTTTGGCAGACCACCCCCTGGTGATTGGACCCCACTGAAGGATCTGAGAATACAGTAAATACTAATTGAAAAGTACAAGCTGCTCCTGAAAGTGTTTTCAGGGTCATCTATAAGACAAAAGAAATGTAAAACACTGGGCTTTGTTTTTCACTATGTGTGTGTTACACAAGGTGGATTCATCCAACCACACAGGGGTTTCTGGATGTACACAGACAAATTGGTTTCAGCATTTCACCAACTAACTCCAAACTCCCTTAGTAGTTAGAGACAGTCAATACATCCAAATGTCTCATCCTATTTTAGGCAGCTACATTTCATTAGACAAGCCTTGCCCCTAATCTCCACTGACTCTCATAGAGCCCAGATTCTCAATGCTCCAAAGCACAAGCTCAGACAAAAACTCACCTTTTGTCAGATCAATCCCACTTTTGAGTTTCTGACTCTACAAATCAACATATTTCTAATCTTTAAATTTAAAAAAACATTGCTTTTTCCCCCTGTAGAAATTAGAATTTATGCTGTTTCCCCACAGTTAGAGTTTTCTAGCCCTAAGGAAAGACAGTTCAAACCTGCCCACCCTAACAGGGAATTCTTCATGCTGCCAAGAGCAGCTGGTCATGGATACACCAGTCCTCATGTGTTTGAAGGTCTCATCTATTCAGTGTGTCTGGGTTTCATCCCCACACTAAAATTGCCCCCATCCCTCAGTATCACATGGACTGATTTCAGCCTTCTTCTCTCCACCTTTCCTAGCCCCAATATGTAGATTCATATGTAATTCTCTGCATTAAATATGACACTAATTTACCAAATTTCAATGGCTGCTCATACAGGTGCCTTGTTAATCATAGGTTAAGTGATTTCACATGTTCACTTAGTGAGTCAGTGGCAGAAATCCCACATCTCTCCATTCTCCATCCTCTGCTTCTGACAGCCAGTGAACTCTGCCTCTTCATGGTATGATGAACACAGGCAGTGAGCACTAAGAATCATTAACTGCATCCACAATCCACTCCACAAATGTCTTTCATTCAGCTAGATCTCACTGCTCAGTTATAACCTATATTTTGCAGCTCATCATCAGAGGCTTCTTATCACATGTGGCATTTGCTCATTAAGGCTGAGATGTTATTCCCAGGATTCAGGCAAGGGTTAACATCAGTACGAGCTCCATTCTCATTCTGTAAAAATGTTCTTCAGAGGCATGACTAAACTGATCATCTCCTGTTAGAAATTTGCTTCTTGAAGAAATTAAAGGCTTTGTCAAATAAAAATGAAAACTTCCTAAGTTTGCAGTTAAACTGCGTGCATTAAATCAATTAGCTGTAAAGAGAACTAAAGCAAACTTCCTTAAACTCTTTCTTTTATTCATTTTTTTTAAACAGACCACAAGACTAACCTTTTCATTTCTGCACTGCCTGAATATTTAGTATATTCACAATGCTTAAATATCTGGAGACACATTTCTAAAAACGAGTCTAAGTACAAAATAAAAACCCTATATTTTTGTATGCTCTCCTTAACTATCTTTTATACATATTTGACTTCTCTAGTCATCATGGTTTCAAAATCACACTCACATTTACCATACTTCTTGTGGGACTCAACGCCGTGCTGTGTGGAGAAACTTTGACTTGTGTTGGACTGCTGTAAAAATCAATATCAAAGCCCTGAATACACTGCAATGGGGAATGCTTATTAATGTACAGTTGAGGGGAGTAGTGAAAATGACCCATCTTAATGCTGTTGACAGCACATTTGTCTTGGTGTCTTATTGGTTTTAATTTGTCATCTGATAAATGTCCATTTATGTAATGGAAAGTTAAGTGCTCATTAGATTACATTTAACTTTGTGTCTAGAGTCAGGTCAGGCTGCTGAAACTGATGTTATGTGCAAGCTATTAATAGTCACAAAAGGTTAATTCAATAAAAACAACTGAAAGGAAATATTATATTTGTAAGAGTATAGATAGATTCATCGTTTGATTTCTTGACTGACTCCAATGTCAACAAAATAGTTTTTCTTGAGTTTTTTCAGATTATGTGGAATTTCATACCTCTTAATGTCCAAGAAATTCTGTATCAAATGTTTACAAATCAATTTTTGGAAATATGAAAACAAATCTATAACTTTTATTACTTGTGAGTGAACAAGGTTCTACAGTTCACATGTAAAATCATTAATTTATTGGTGTTATATGGTCTGTAGTGAAAAACCACGTATCTTTTTCCTCTCTCAGTTTTTATTTGTGTTTTCTCAGTCTTAAAGTGGAGTTATCAATGCTACTTATAATAAAGATGTAACAATAGAAAGCATTACTTCCAGGGCTTTCATCTGGGACCTGCCATAAAACTCAAGGAAGGCATAAAAATTGCATAATCCAAAATCATTCTGCAGAACTGGTCAGGAATTTCACTCTGAAATGCATGTTATATCAAGTATTTTATCATCTTTCTCAAAATATCATAATGAAAAACAGCTGGTTTTGGGGGGCATGGAGTGAGAATGTGCATAAAGTCAAGGTGACTGTAGTCTGGGATAAAGAGTAGAAACAGAATTCAAATCCAAGGGCTCCTAAACTCCTAAACCAAGCACGTCTGCTCTATGCTCACCTATTAAAGTCACCAAATCTGTTAAGATCCAGTAA
Organism: Promerops cafer; assembly: GCA_013398275.1. Lineage (NCBI taxonomy): Eukaryota > Metazoa > Chordata > Aves > Passeriformes > Nectariniidae > Promerops > Promerops cafer. The sequence goes on from VZSE01011968.1 coordinate 242,616, forward strand.
AACATCTTTGATGCTACCTACCTGGAAATTTTGCCTTCTTCCAGCCTGCAACATCTTATTGCTTTTCTGTACATGTGAACTCTGACTCGTGCAGCTGGAGTTAAAATATCTGCTCTGAAATCCCTTTAAACACAGGAAGACAGGGGAGAGCTTAGTGCACAATGCACAACACTGCTGACACCTTAAAACAATACATGTTATTCTTTAAAAGTAATCTTAGGACAAGCTACCTTCTGACTTCAAATCCATTCTGTGGCTGTGTTAATCATATTGAAAATGCCAAGATGCTTTTGTACAGCTTCAAAAGGTGAAAAATGAACAAAGAGGACAACAAAATGCAGGGAGAATTACTTTTCATGTGGTTGTTTTTTTTTTTTAATCTAAGCAAAGGGTTTCATTTAAATGACCACTTCAGTTAGTACCACAAAGGTCAAGTCCCAGCCTCAGTTTTCCCATTGATTGAATCTGGTTGACCTCCTTAAGCTACCTGAGTTTTCCTTGGTGAAAGCCATAGTGTAAGAGCTGTCTGGTGGTGTTTTATATCCCACCTGTGCCCTGTGCCACTAATCTGTGCCTAATGAGTACCTGTATTAGCTTTCAAATCTGGGCCTTTGGCTTCATTTCTCTGCTCGGGAGGTTTTTCAGCCTAATTCCAAGCAAGGGCATCATGTGGACGTCATGCTTCCTGTCTCTCCAAATGCCAAGTTTTCTGAGGTGCCACAAATATCTCTTCTCAGGTGACTCCTGTTTCCCAGGGAAAACAATACCCATGAAGCAGGAACTGAATGATGGAGAGCTAAGCCTGGACTGTCAGAGTAAGAGTAAAAGAGGATTTTTTTCTTGAAAGAGTCCAATTCCTTCCAGGGACTGGTGGAGCACAAGAGCACCTGAGTTCAGACACAGGATGGCTTTGAAACAGTTTTGTGCTGTCAGCATCACTTCTTCCACCCAAATCTGGCACCCAGTTGTGCTGGGGTAGTTTGAGGTGCAGCCACGATGTTTTTGGAAGGTAACAGAGTTCATCTGGATGGAAATGAGCCATGCAGTGCTATCTGTGCTCAGGCTGTCCTAAGTTACCAGTAGAGAAGTCACCAGAGAGACACTGGGGACAGAAGGAATTATCAGCAATCAATAACCATTCCTAACATTCCTGCATTGTGCTGGAATTACTGTGATCTGGATTCCCAGCTTGAAAAATGGCATGGTAGTTTATCTTTCACAAGGTATCTCTCATATTTTTCTACATTCCTAAGGACCTCAGTGGTTTTACTACATTCACAAGTTTTTGTTTTTTAAAATTGTGCCTGTTGGATCTCAAAACAGTTCAATACATTTTTAATCACTACTCCTAAAACTGAAAGGCAATACAAAACAGGTTTAATTTTTGTTACAGCTTTCACAATCAATTTCTAGCCAGTACTAGCAGTCTATTCATATCTGTTCAAAAAACAGGAAATATTCTGCTTCGGAGACAGAAATGGAGAAAATAAAAGTTCACAACCTTTCAGAAGTCCAAAGAGTTTAGATTTGAAGATAAAACTTCTGGCTGTTTTCTAGAGCAATCCTCATCTCACAGACACCCTGAGCTGAATCTCTAAACACACAATATTCCTCAGACAAACACGCCATGCCCCCAGCCCCCACACCTTATCAAGTTTCAATCCTTCAATAATGCTCACAATTTCATGGGAAGTCAGGACTTCTTCGGAGAAAGTGGAGGGATAAGCTGAGGTTATTCGGTTTGCTGAAATCAAAATGTGAAGCCAAACCTTTCCATGAACTAAATCCCTTTCCACTTCTTCTTTATAGCCAAAGTATTTAGGATCAATTCTTTGTTATAAATTCCCTTTGATAGGTATTTGAGGGCATAAATTTAGTGCATAGAAGATGAGAATTTTTAATTTTAAGCTTGTATGGTTCACAAGGCAATACTGATACACTTTTTTCTTGCTGCCCTCAGTCATTTAAGGTATACTCGTCACCCTCAGGGATTATATATTATACACCTTGACTGGCCCATAATCATATAGAAAATAGTAAACAAAAAGTAAACTCTACTATTCGGATGTATCTTTTATTTTTTTTTTAAGTTTCAGAGATGTGGTGTTTAACAAACATTATCCATTTCATTAATTATATGTTGGGCAAACACATTTACCTCTGCCACTCAAATTCTTCTGATAAATATCAAAAAAGCAGCCAAACATTTACTACATTATCTGCAACATCCAATAATGATTCTCTATAACAGTTTCTGTATTGTATAATATGTGAGCTGGGCAATTAGCTGTAGGTAAGTCCTCATTATCATTTTCCATGTATGTGCAAATAGTTTGCTATCTCTTAAAACAAAACATCAAGTATTTTTAAGGACCAATTTATAACAACAGAAGTGTCTCTAATAGGGAAATTTTTCTTAGAAAATAACTGGTCTCAGGCTGAAAAAATCTCTGTGTTAGAGCTAACAACAATATCCAGATTGCATATTAATTTCACTGAATTAAATTAAGATAACCAATCAAATAAAGCATTTGAGAGAAAGTATATTCAGTAGTTATGAAGTAGAAAGTGATAGTAAACTGTGAGGACTGTTAAAACAACAACACATCAACCACTACAACATGGAAAATAGTCTTATGTAAAATGGAGAGCTTGGAGCACAAAGGCAAGATTAGACAAAGAAAGCAATTATGTTCTTATCTACTGACAATTGCAAAAGAAGTCAAGTATAATATCATGTATTAAGAGGCAAAGTACCAAAGATGACTCCATAGCCTTAATTTTTATTTCAGATGTGTAATTACATGAAGTTGTAATACAACACAAAAAATAAACATTTTGTTTTTCCAGCTCTGTGATTAGTTCTTGTTAAATCACCAGTTTTCTTTGGGATAAATTCTGAATGGAATAAACATTTGCTCGACTGCTCCGTTGCTTAGTTTTGAACTGTTAAGTTTTGGTGGATTGATTCAGCTTTCCCCTTATCCATGCAAGAAGTAAAAAAACCACAGAAGGAAATTCAAAGAAGATTCAGTCCATTTGAGTGAGATATAAGTTGCTTTATTTGGAACACTTTTCCAGTGCTCTTTGGAGTATTTTGGCTAAACAGTTACATTCCTGTTATTATTAATTAAGTGAAAGCTTTTTAGAGATTTTAATGTTCCTTATTCTTTTTGCTTTGTTGAATAAGAAAGCTTCAAAATAAAAATTGTATGACACATGTTGACTTTGTATTGGAGTAGTACAATGTCAAATCTGTCCTTTATTTACTACCCAGAAAAAAATAATATTTTGGTAATTGCAATTGGCTTATATATATTTTATTAAAAACATTAAGTTGTGGCTGGAAGTGTCCAAGGCCAGGTAGGAACAACCTGATCTAGTGGAAGGGGTCCTTTTCCATGGCAGGGGCTTGGAAACAGATGACCTTTAAGGTCCCTTCCAGCTGTAACCATTCAGTCAGTCTATGAAGATTTTTACCTTTATTTTAGTAATGGAAGGTCTGGGTAGATATTTGAACCAAATCAGCATAGAAAGAAAAAAGACAAGGTTTTGTAGGGGGCTGGCATAGACTGGTGACTGCAAATACTTAACAACACAGAGAAATAACAGGACAAATGTGCCAGTTCACGAAAAAATGGGATTCAGGCTCCCACCTGTGGGTACAAGTAACACCAGTAATGATGGTGTTATAACAGCACAGAATGATATTCTGAGTCACTGCTGAACATCCCGAGAACACACAATGTCACTGCACAAAAGAAACCCACAACACCAAGGGCTCCAGTTCTGTAGAACAGAAAACAAGTTGGTTTTAGTTATTTTACTGTGTTACCCAAGAGTCCAGTGACAAGGATGGGACCCCATAGTATTGGTCTCAGTACAAACACAGAGCAAAGAGGTTGCCTGGGTCAGGAGTTTACAGTCTAAATATAGCTCTTGGTTTGTGGAGGGCAGGGTAAAAATTGTCTGCTCAGTCTGGCCAGCACCAGTTTAGCATGTGCATCACATTCCTTTTTCCATTCTGCTTTCCAAGACCAATCAGAAGGGATCAGCCAAGAAGTGTAGTTCAGGCAGAATAGACTTACTATTTTCATTTTCTTCTACATAAATAATGCAATGTTATTATGGAAAGGAATAGAAATAGATTATCCTCTTTTTAGTTCCAGTCCCTGGATGAAGGTTGAAAAATATATTATTGTAGTTAGCAATGTTACACTTGCAGAGAGAATTTGAATATCAATAAGCAGAGAGATATTTAAATGGATATTTACATATAATATCACTGTATGTTTACATTTAATATCATATTGGATTTAATTTTATTATGTTCAAGAAAGCAATTGGGTGAAGAATAAACACTGTGGGATGTTATCTCATTGATATGCAGAATCAATATGATAATCAAGTTGCTGATATAAACTCATAAGAAAAAGCTTCTGACATTTCATCTAGGATCCCTAATTTCATATTTACAATGTGGTGTGAGACTATACTGCAGTCTTAGTGTTTAATTAGGAAGATAGTCTTGTATCCATTTTTTTTTTTTTCTTTTACCCACCTTTCAAATGATGAAAGACTAATACTGGTTTCTACAAAAGAGTCATGAAGACTTTTTTCTTTCAAAAACAAAAAAGTTTAATTAACAAATGAAAGGTGAATTTATAAAACCAAACATCATCCTAAAAATTTCCAGGGCAGTCTACCACCCTAAAATCCTTGTGAGAAGTGTGAGAAGTGTGTTTGTTTTTATGGGTTAGTAACATGAACTTCCAACATCCCAAATGAGTGTAAGATGTTGAAGTAAACTGAACTGAGTATACCTTTCATTTTTAGCAAAAAAAAGGCAGGCATGATGACTGTGAGCTGTATTTTAGGGGAGTCATTTCTCTTCCCTATTTTTACTACTCTTTGAGTCATTTATTTAACGAGTGAAATTATTCCTTTCCTTGCATTTGGCCAAATGAGTGTCCACGCCGTTAATGGGTGGCATGTTAACGTGTTCACTATCAGGTTGGCTGCCATGAGCACTTCAGGCAAAGAAAACAAAACAAAACAAAAATGTTCCTTCATGAAGTTCACGGCCAGCACACACAGACTGGGCTTGTTGCATGAGCTAAGGGTACAAATATCATCCCTGCCATCCACAGCCAGCTGCAGCAGAGCCTGGTGCAGGGAACACGGCAGAGCTGGGACTTATCGTGGCTTTCAGGTAGAGCCCTGGAGTGCTGCAAGACTGGGGAACGTTTTGCTGAAGATGTTTTATATGCTTAAAGATCTGGGTGCTGGAGTAGATGAGAAGCAAATATTCTCATCTCCTTAGACCCACCCTTAACTGCTGTTAACAAGTATTTCACTCCCTCCCAGACCAGAATCTCACAGAGGGCAGATGTGCTGCCCTAGCAATGGACTGACCAAAGGCAGCAGTGACAAACAGCCTTTCACACGTCTTCAGTGATGTGAGAATACCTCATGAAATATGTTTCTCTGTCGGAATTAAATAAGCTTATCCTTTAGCAAACTGTTCTATAAAAAGTTATGAGAGCCGAACGTCTCTAAAACTGAGATATCATTAAAGCTTCTACAACATTCCAGGCATTGCCACCAGTAATTTTATGAGTTAGGATTGATTGGGTCTCTATTCAAGAATAAAAAACGAGCAGCGTGGCAAGAATGTTGACAAGGAGAGATATGAATCCAGTCTTATCTCAGTGTTATTGCTCTTGCCAGTCACTATCTTGCTATTAAGATAGAGCAAGTTAGCCCAGCCTGTAAGATACTGATTGAAGGCTGGATAATGATTTCTGGATTTCTCACCACTGCTGCAACATTGGAAGGAGTCTGGAAGAAGATGGATTGACAAATTGCAAATTTATGTTTGAGAATGTGCACATAAAAAGCAGTTTAATGAATTTACATACCTGTTCATATATGTACTTCTCCCTGTCCTTCACTGGCATAAACAAATGGCACCTACTTTTCATAAATAGTTGTACATAAACATGTCATCTCTGCTTGGTGGAGTGGCATTTAGATGTGCAGAGATATTTAAATATAAAAAAAAGTCATTATTTCTATTCTAAGCTGTTCTGTTAGACCGATATATATCTCAATATTCAGGAAAAATTGGTGTAGCTTGCATATTGTGTATCTATAAGCACTGTATGCATATATGTGAAATTTATCTGTGCACAATCCCACCCCATAAAATGTTTCATGCTTTTAAGTGGCTTTTGGATCAGTCCCAGTATATATTTCTTGTCTAGATGCAGCAGAATTTAATACTGGTTTGGGTTCTTTTTTCCTTGTTGGCTGCCTGATAAGTTATGGTTACAGCCAGCAGGAGTTGTGCTCGGGGAAAAAAAGTTATGAGATTCCAGAAATTTATGTGTTCCAAACAAAAATTAAACTAAGACTGTAAAGATTTTCAAAGACATAGAGGCAGTCCCCATAGGACATTAATAGGGTATTCCAGCAAGTTGATAAAAGGAATTTTTCCCTGTACATAATTCAAACCAGGAATCTGAACTTTAATTTTCATAACTCAGATTCATTCTTAGCCACCCAGTTATTAACAGTTTTGGAGTGACATTTGCTTTTACCTGTTTTATGACAACATCTTTCCTGTCAAATCTGTCACGTGTTTCAAGAATTCTTGTTTCCTTGGGAAACCTTTGTGTAGATTCCTGACCAACTCTGCAGCTTTCAAAGTTGGATATCTCCCAAGTTACAGTGGTCCATCCTCCAATCTCTGTGGTGAGGCCAAGGTGTGCTCAGTGCCCTGTGTGTCTTTACCAAACATCAAACACAACGGAGCAGTTGGAGGAGGACTGTGAGGCTTTCAGGTGTTCACATAAATTTTAAAACTCACAGAGATTATTACTGTGGGGTTCTCTGTGAATTCAATGGACAGCAACAAGCACCTCAACAAAATAACTCACTTAAACTCTTGTATGGAGATGGAATTAATCTTCTGGAGATACCTTTTGAAGACAGTCTTTCCAAACACTATCCTAAAATATCTGCAGAATTCTTCACCCAACACACACATTTATTCTCTTTTCTTCATGTTTTCCTAACCATTTATATTTGGGAGTATTTTTCCATGCAATTATGATGTATTCACTTGGAGAAAAAGCTACATCTAAACATCTTGAATGTTAAGTTTGTATTGACTTAAAGACCTATCAACAAATGTGCACTATTTATATATTCATTAGATATTTGCAACCCACCATCCTCTATAACTGACAAAATCCCCAAAACCAGAGATCCTTTTCCTCCCACTATACTAATTCAGGTAGAAACTGCTGCTCATATTTCATGATAAAGACTTCTTGATGTCATGATTATGACTTCTTTCTTTGTTTCACTATTTTCATGAGCTCAAATAACTGAATTACATAAAAATTTAGTTTGTTTTGGATTTGTTTTGCTGGGTTTTTTTATTATTATTGGTTTTGTTGGCTTTGTTTGCTTTTTGTTTTAAATATTACCTTGTAACTATGAAATCAAAGCTGTTCTACTTCATAGTCCTGTGTTAGGCAGTGGACTGGATTCTCCTTCAGACCCTGCCTGCAACAGGCTTTAATGTCAGTGTCCACTTTTTAAATAGAGATAAAAAGCAAATACTGAATGAAAGTATTTCAGACACAGCTAAGGGATTGCCAAAAACCTTGATCACAATGACAGCTTTTGGATTTATTTTAGTAACTGATTGCATTAAAAGGTTGTCCAACCTAAGTATTTTCCAGGGTTTTTTTTTTTTTTTAATTGTTTTTGGGAAAACAGTAATTTAATCTGCACTGGTTCCAATTGTAAATTTTGGTGTGAAATTCAAGAAAGGAAATTAAGGCACTGTCTACCTACAGGTGTAGTTCTAAGTATTTCATGAAGTCTTATGTAGGCTCTGTTTATGTAACATATATCATTGCATAGATCATAGTTCTATAAGCTGCCATCCTCTCCTGGCCTCAAAATCCCTTGTAGACTATAAGCAAGAGTATTATCTCAATTTTTTTACACTTGGAAATTTAAGCATAGAGGCTAATCTGAAGTTCTGTTTATCATAAAAGCTTTCCATCCAAAGCTTTATATTAGCTGCTTCTCTCTAGTGTGTTGGTATTTCTAAAGAATAATACATATATTATACACACAACACTTGCAAGAATGAAAATTTTCCTTCAGTCTATACAGAGAAGCTGAGAAATAAGAAAGAAGAGTGACATTTCTAAAGCTGGCCAGATGATGTGTGGCAGAATACACACCCAGCATCCTATAAGTCTCCTTCTCATCAGGAGTGGAATCCTGGATTTTTTCTTACCCTTCTGTTTTAACCAAGACCAAAACCCAATTACCTTCTTATTTCATTGTTAAATAATGACAAATGTCTTCAGATCTGAAGATCACTCTTGTGAGGAGCTTACTGTCCGAGTAAGCAGTGTGAACTGGAATGCCTAAATCCCAGTTCCACCTAAATTAGAACTACGGCTTCAAAAACCTAAATCCCACTCAGTGATCCAGTCTTCCTTATTTCCAGGGAGTCTACCAGAAAAGAAGACAATATTCATCAGGTATCTCCTCACTCTGTACCTGACTTTTGCCCAAATATGCTCAGAAATGCTTGCTGTGCAGTGTTGGAAGACATCCCTTGCTGTAATTTCTGGTTTTGCACTGTACTCATGTGCCCAGAGAGACCCCAAGGCTGGGAATGGATAACTTGGGTGCCTCACAGCTTTGCATGATGTCAGGGTGTGAAGCATTTTAGATGAGAATGCCTTTCCATTGCTCCATTTACATTACTGTAAAAACAGAAGGCAAGAACAAAAGATCCCAAAGCAAGGTGGAAATCCCTTGGCTCATCACTTTCCACTGTCTTTCCTCATAAACTCTGATTTCTGGCCCATGACTTGCAGTAATAGGTATAAAGTGCTTCATCTTCAAGGTATTCTCACTTAGAACACTCCAAACTCTAAGAATTTTGCATTTAAAGTTGAACTTGGCTCTACATTTTAAGGGGCATCAATCTCTCCCCATCAATCATACATATTGGGTACAAACTAAGGTGGATTTGCTTTCCCCTCTTCTCCAGTTTCTTTTTTTCCCAGGGTTTACATTCCCAAACATTCCATAAGGCAATGTTAATATTTGACATAGAAATCCTCAAGTATCCCTGAAATCTCACGTCCTGTCATCTGTGATTTTTTGGTGTTATCTGCTGAGACCTCTTATTTTAATGATTTGGAATAGCTGCTTTTAAGGATGAGCCTTGGGTAGAAATTTTGAAGGGGACAATGTGGTTAAACATCCTTAGCCTAAGGGAGTTCAAACCTACACCACAGAACTCCCTAATTATTCAGGTTTAGAGTATTCTAAGGAACAAAATATCAGATTGGGCAGTAACGAGAAAGCAAGGTCTTTAAGGCAGAGCAAGAAAATACTAATAGGAAAGGACAACAGAGATGCAAACAGCACTGAATTTGAAGCTCAGAGAAACTCTGAAAGGATGATGCTCACTGGTATCCAATCCATATCTCATTGATGTTCTCTTATTTTTTTGCTGTTGAAGTCAGAAGGATCATAATATGCTGATATTTGAGAGTGCTGCTGATTTTCTGCTCAGGCTGCAGCCTTCCCTTTACAAATGTGCTGTAACTTCACTTGTAAACTACTGATTATGAAACTATGCTATGCTATAACTATCATGTTAATGCAAAATTGTATCTGTCTGTACTGATTTTTATTAATCCAGCATACATATGTGCCTAAGCCAAATTAAAAAAATATGTCTCTAGTCTCATTGATTTACAGTATGAATTACAGACTGTCACAACTCAAGTTACTTCAGGGTGTGCAACAGCGCTCGGACTCACAGTTTCATCATTCAGGATTAGTCATTAAGGTACTGAGATAATTCTTAAATTTAAATACCACATGTGTGCTGATGAGATACTTCTATAGGGTGATGTGTGGTGTAAATGAGGTAAAACCAGAGCAAAGGCTGTAAATCTCCAGGAATTTTGTATGCAGTTAGCAGCATGTAGATCCCTGAATGTGATTAACAGTCTCATGCAATGAGGCAGCTCCTCTAGCTGTCAAGATTTTCACAAAGCAAAACCCAATTACACATAAACAGATCTTGAATTTTCCCTCTGGGCTTGTGTTTCTCTCAGCTATAGATTTTCATTCTTACCTCTTTTTTTCCCCCCAGAATGTATATTTAATACATCTAAAGGTTGCAATTTTATTGAGGAATTCAGGCAGCACAATCCCCTGGGTGGCTTTCTTTGGTCATATGTTGTACATGTTAAATTGAATATATTGACAGCCTATTATAGCATGCTTTGTCTTGTAAATTAATATTCAGTTAGTTTTTAATGTATGTCAAATATGGGTGGTAATCAGTTCCGGTGTTTGTCTTTTAGTGTCATGACCACTTCTTTCATGAAAGGACAGAAACCTTGTGTGAATGGCTTAGGGCTACTCCCAAGTAAAGCATGTCATTTTATCTCAAAGGGTACAAGTGAGGGTCACAGAGGACAAAGTTGGTGTTCCTTAAATCAGGTATCTATCAATTGCTTCTCTAAACCAGGCATGTGCCCTGCACAGTCTACAGAAAGAAAGGACAGCTTCTTAAGAGTCAGTAATTTTCTGCAAAACTGTCAAACATTTTAGGTCGAAGGGATTATCTCGTGAAGGGGCCCTTTCCTCCCTGGTGACTCCAGAAAGAGCCTGTATTGCCTGGCTCAGATCTCTACAATTCACTTCTCAGATGCACCAGGTAGGGGTCTGTTGCTTGGAAAGACACTCAGGGTCCCTTGAGATGCCCTTGGGTGCCCTTGGGGCAGCAGAGATGGTGCAGAGCCTACAGCAGGCCCCAGATCTTTGAAGCTACCAGTGTTCAGGGACAGGCTGGATGGGGTTTGGAGCAGCCTGGCCCAGTGACAGGTGTCCCTGCCTATGGCTGGAACCATCATCCATTATCGGTGTTAGAAGGGAGAATAAGACAATTTAGGGATTTCTCTTTTCGTTGTTTGTGGGTGTGACACTTCTGCTGGAAGCTGTTTGACTGACTTGACTGTCCTTAAAAAAAAAATCAATAAATTAACAATATTGTGTCCTTTAAAGCAGCACTTTCTCTGCAAAAAACCTCAGAAAAAAACCGCACAGCACTAAAGAAACCAGTTAAATACTAGCAGCAAAGGAATTTTCTGTTCAGCTGCTCAAATGAACAGATTTCCAAGTAACTTGAATCACATTCTCTATTTGTACAAGTACTTATGCTGAGTTTGACGGGCCTTTAATCTAGCAGACAGAGGCAGGAAAAGGTCTAGTAATTGCATACTGAAATCAAAAAGTTCAAACTAGGAATAAAGGGGAACTCATTTATTTTTTAACTGTATAATGAGATATGTTACTGGCACAAATTACTAAGTATTATTGTAGTCCTTAAATCAAGATCACATGTGCTTATAAAACATACATCTTAGTTTAAGAACACAGAGCTGGGCTACAGACAGAAATCCCTGGATGAGGTATGACCTGTGCTGTGCAGGAACTCAGACTAGGCAGAGCTTGAACTAGTTAATCATAATGGTCTCCTATGGTTTTAAAACCCACAATCCTATTAATTTCAAGCAATATGTAAGATATGCTCCTGTAAAACTGAATTTCCTAAGAGTTTTCAGGGGGACAAAAATATCAACAGAGACCCAACTAACCACAGAAGAATTACACATCAGATGAGATGTCCTTTAAAATGTAAGTGGCTTAGCATCTTAGCAGTTGCTTTTCTGTCCAAGAGAGAGAATTAAACTTTTCATAGGAGCATACTCGTGCCAGTTGTCTAATGGATGCCTGGAAAATCAGATTAAAAAGAGTCTTTAAAACAATCAGCTTTGGTAGCCCTTGGGTTCTAAAGTCCATCAGCAACCAACTTCAGCACTGGCTCATGATGGGAGAACAGTGGCTTGTGATATATATGATGGAGAAAAATCACATGAAAAGAACAGCAAGCCTGGATAGTAATCTGTATGTCTATTTTAATGTGACCTCTACCTTGGAGAAGAGGGAATTATGCAAGAAATACAGAGACACTGCCATTACCAATGTAAAAAGCTCTTACCAATGTATCAGCTGGGATAAGCTGTGCTCAGAAAGACCAAAATCATCAAATGTTGCTGCTATCAGGCACCCTACAGTCCATTTCTATATGTGTAGTATTTTCTGTCAGCATCAGTAGACTGCATTTTGGAGTGTGGATGCACTGTGAAATCACTATGCATTATATTCATGGTTTTGGATACAGTACTTTTGGATTTTGTGACTTTTATGCTGCAGAATACTCAAGAATGACACTTTTCTGCAATGGAAATGGGAAAGCAAAAAGAGGTCGTTTTCACTGCATGCCTTTGGTCTTAAAAACATGTATGTGCAGGAGGGGGAGACTGCATTTGTCACTGTAGCCACGTCTTTCACTCTGAGAACGGGGATGCAAAGACAGCACTTCATTTCCTGTTAATATCAGTGGGTTTCCCAGCCATGCAGGAACGTGGCACTTTGCTTTTCACAGTAGCCAGGACTGCACTAGGAAGACAGCAATTATACTAACTTCATTGTTAATACTTGATTTCTTGCAAATCACAGAGCCACCAAAAATGAAATCCTACATCAGTACTTTTTTTCCACAATTTCTGCCAGGAATGTTTATTTTTTTGTGTCTCACCTGATTTGGTCCACAGATTTCCTACTGAGTTCAGGACAATTGGTAACAAGCTTATGCAAGAAGTAGGCAGCATACAGGACTTTTGGGGACAGCAAATGCTGAACCTTCCTTTGCACACAACTTCCTTTTGATAAGTGAAAATTCAGTTCTGTTTGAGCAGATGAGAAATTTTATTGGTTTTGTTCATCGCACACCCAACACAAGAATCAGGACTTTGCCGCTTTGTTAATTTTGTTAATTTTGCAAATTTCCAACATCTGGTTCTGGTCATGCAGATGTGAGCTGTAGGTCTAAACTGAGATAAGTCAGACATATTTGCTCTGAAATTCCTAGGCACAGATAAAAATTTTGGTTCTAACCAACACATTAGTGACTTTAGATCCTGGAAAGTGTCAAGCCAGGATCCATACATGTCTTTGGAATTATAAGTTCCATGGAAGCTATGAGAACTAGCTGTCAAAATGCTTTATGTGTTTGGGCCATATGAAAATATAGTTTTCAGGTTATTGGGTTCTCATTGACTGTGAAAGATTGTATTTTTCTCTTTGAAACTGTGCAACTGGTTGTATTCTTTGCTCTAGATGAATATTTCGTCTGTCCATGGCTTTTAATTGCTTGTGAATTGCTCCCTGCCATTTATCACTATCCTTAATTCAAATATGGGCTGAAAAATATTTATAAAGAGCTCAATCCATCATCAGAAAGACAGTTTCTAAAGGTAAGTCCACATGGCTTGCTGGGATACAGACCTAATAACTGGCTTTTCAACCTGCAATAAATATTCTTTTCCCTGTCCTCTTCTGATTGCTCCATAATTAACACTAGAGAGACACTAGATTTAACTATCTGACAGATATTTATTTAAAATACCTTCTGCTGAATATATTAACATTTCTGTAGCTACTTTTTTTAAGCAGCTTTGAGTTCTGCAATAAAATCAGATCCAGAGTTTGGTTATGTTAATAGCCTTGCATGGTGGTATAGATCAATTTGGAAAAAGCAATGAATCAGTCATCTGCAATATAATTGTATGTGTTTACACTGTAGAAATATTTTTAGCATAAAAACACAATAGAAACATATGAGTCACATCAATATCACTTAAGTTGGATAAATTGTGAGAGGAAGTTTGCTGGAAAGGAGGATTTAATGCTCTCCACATACGTGTATATTTATGTATTAACTGAGTTCTTCTCCTGAGACTCTGCAAAAAGGCAGGACTGAAAATAGCAGCTACCTGTGGAACTCACTGGTTAGTGAATGCAGATGTGCCACTCGAAAAGAAGGCCTAAGTGCATGAAGTTAGTTTGATTGCTGACTCTTTTGCTAGAAAAGTCTTTTTGTCCATTCTTTGTGCAGATATAATAGACTCAAAGAACCACAGAACACCCTGAGTTGCAGGAAATCCACATGGATTATATACATGAAGATGCATCTGGAATAAAAGAAACTATTATAGATATGTTCTAATATTATTATCACAATATCTGGGTAGTTTCATATCAAACCTTAATGCCCTTGGTTAAGATCTGCTATTTATTGTTCAACTTCTCCTAGGGAAGGATCAAGTGTGACATACAATGCAGTGCTTTGAGAGGGTTTTATTTTGTTTGGGTTTTGTTTTCAGCGTATATGCTGGGCTCTGACAAGATGAACACTGTTTTCAAAAATAGCCAAGTTGCAGATGGAGGAAATGATTTGTTTGAGGCATTCTCTATCAAAGAAGTGTCACAGATAGATGGGTTTTACTCAAATATTAGAGTTTTCACCCAGTTCTCTGATTTAGCTGGGTAATAAGTATATACTCAAGCAGCAAGACAGCTTGGTGTTGGCTATGTGTATCATGCTCAAAAGTACAGAGAGATCCCAACAAAGCCACTTGTAATTTACACTCACTAAATTGGATACAGATCCACCTTTTTTTTCCAACAGTAGCCTAGAATAACAAAGGTTTTGGGAAGAATGCCTGGTTTTGGTTGAACGTTTCTTCTTGCTGGCTAGCTGCCACCACAAACACAGAGGGGATATAATAACAGTCATTTGGAGTTCTGTAAACCTTGTCATCTGAGGACCTCAGAAGGCTTTCCAAGTGTTAATTAAATCCTCACAACATCCATGTAGCCATGCATAGCAGACTCCAGGTTGCTGGGCTCTCCCTGTGACCACAGTGGCTCACTGACTCTGCTGCTCTGGGAGGCTTCAGGCCCACAGACACGAGTTCCATCTCAGCCAGCCCAGACTCTGGCACTGTGCTTTCCACCTAACCCCTTCAAAGCAAAATGAGAGGAATTTTTCAGAGAAGATGAACCCCAAGACTGTAATTGCAGTGGAGTTTTAAAGCATGTTAACTTGTTTTCTGAGGATAATGTTTTATTAGCAGCTTCAGACACAGCAGCTTAAAAAAACACTCAGGTCAGTACAGAGAGAAATCACTCCTTAGCACTGAAAAAGCACACAATACCTCCCCATGTTGCTGACTCCAAGCAATAAAAAATCATGAGTTCACTCCAAAAAGTTATTTTAATAGTCTTTTTGTCTGCAGGCTTTTTGCTCCCTTCCCAGTTCTTGAGATATTACAGTTTTAAAGTTTCTTGAGGTGAGAAAAGATTTTTCCCACAACCATAAAGAAATGAAAACAGATATTCTTTTCAAGTCACTGGAGTCATTAAGCTAAGGGGAAAAAAATCAAATATTGCAAGGCCTGATATAAAACCATGAGGGTTAGCACAGTTGTTTGTTTACCTCTTTAACACAACATTATTTTCTCTTGTCAGTTCTGAAAAGACACTCAGGTTCAAACCTTGTGCAGAAAGAGCTCTTTCTCTCTTACTACACTCTAATAAGCATCTTGCAATGTGTCTTTGAATTTACCTGCAATGATCTCAAACAAAATTCCATCTGAATTCTGGTTTCATTTCTTCCCCCATCCTGTGCATATTTCTTTAATTTACTGAGTGTGTGGAAATAAGTCCTGCACTATGCCCTGTGGAGACACAGGAGTGTCCACAGCAGGAAAGCTGGAACCAGATGTTCTTTAGGGTCCCTTCCAACCCCAGCCACGCTGTGATTCTGTGGCTGCAGCACACACAGAGCTGTGCCTCGACACCTCAGGGCAGTCTGAGTTCTCAGTTCTGATCATCCTGTGTTCAGATCCTGGTAAGTCACCTGTGGACACAAGTATCACATGCAGGTAACACTAAATATTCTCCAGGCAGCCTTCTAGTTTCTTTGCCTTGAAATATCAATGCACAATGTTCTATAACACCAACAGTGCACTCTGAAAGACCAATAACTCCTGTCTGCCTTGTGACCATAGGGGAAACTGCACAAGGTTCTCCTACTGCAGAGTAGAAATACAAGAAGTAGCCTTAAAATGGATCATTTGGGTACCATAACAGCCCCAAAGCAGTAGCCTAGACCTCATTTGCCCTGCCAAGAAACTTCTTCAGGCTGTATTGCACATGCAAATCATAATGATATTTCTTCTGTGTTCAGCAGAAATCTGTGCAAACTGAAGGGGGACTGAAATAGTTCTCTATTCCACCTTATTACTCAAGACAAACCAAGTAACAAACTACATGTCCAGAAATTGCTTTCTCTGACATTGTTGTGATGAATAAGCTTCAATAGTGTCACATACAGCACCTTTCTAGGTTTATAATTAGTCCCAAACCACTAAAATATGTATTGTCTAGAAGCAAATATTACTTTCTTTATATTATCTCTTGATGATTGGCATGAAAGTTATGAAAGTCTCACTGGGTAACAAAATATAACACTTAAACATCTTGATTTTCTTTTAAGGACTAATATAATTTTCAATTCATGGTGTTGTATCTTTGGCTATGGCAAGGTCTTCCAAACTGTCTTAGACAAACTTGAAGAAAATTTCAGTTGCGATTTTTTTTCCCAGGGAAGTTTTTCTCAGAAAACTCCAGCTCCATTCATCTGTTACAGCACATCTAATATAGTATCTGAGAGCCTTCCAGCATGCAGTAATACAACTAACTTTTTCTGTGTGTTTTGTGTTCACCCCCTCTCAGACTTATAGGTATATGCAGTAGAATGCTTTGCAGTGTGCACGTACAGGAAAAATTATTTGTATGATATATTTGTTATTGGGGCAAGTTCAAAGAAACATACACTGCATATGGGATGGTTCTTGCTCCTGTGGGATTGTGATTCAGATATTTAACATGAATATCCATGAATGTCCATCTAATTGATGCATCCCCCAGGTGTAACTTTCAGACTTATTAATGATGGAGCATCATTAGTAATCACAGTCTTTCTTGTAGCAGCTTCTGTTGATTGCTATCTTTTAAATAATGATCCTCAAAAAAGCTAAACAGCTCCTAATTTCTTCCTAAGGCAGCCCCAGATGTGCTTTCCATCATCCTTTTTCCTTACCCAGCTTATGACAGGCCAAGTGGCAGATCCCTGTCACTCTGCAGTGCTCTGACCTCATCCATCCTATTTGTTTCTCCTTCTGAACAGTCTTAAGGAGCTCCAAGCTGCTGAAGACAGCACCTACAGTATCTCTCACCTTGTTATTCTCTAGGAACTATTTAGTGGAAACACACTCATCCAGGTACTTACGAATGTTAGCATAAATTCACCAAGCAGAAATTGTGTCAAAACAATGTAGATGCCAACTGCTGTGATGGGAAGGTTTGGGGACAAAGGGGAAGCAGTTGAAAGCAGATCTTTTGAGTTTTTGTACTGTTTTTGACATTGTTTTATGTGATGTTCTCACAAGGAAAATTAGGAGAGGAAAGGGGCAATATCATTTTAGTTATTCATCAACAGCGACTTGTTATCAATTCAGAGTGAGATAACAAGCAGAGTTTTCAGGGAGTTCTGCCCTGCTTTAGATTGTATTGGGAGTCTCCATTAAAACCTCAGCAAAGGAATAAAGTTTGTCCACTGAAACCACGGATGACACAGCTTCCAGAGGGACAGAAACCACTCTGAAGGACAATATAATACCTACAAAAATCTCAATTGCGGTTCTTTGGCTGGTTTTAGTTCTTCTGGAAAGATCACAAAGAGTAATGACAGCAATATATAAATTTTTTCAGCTTTATCTAACATAAACTCAAGAATTCTAAGGGGATATGGGAAGTTGTAAAGGTGTGAAAGGCTATTAGAGACAGAAGCTGATGCAGTGGACAGAACAAGGCATCCCAGGCTTACAGTATTACGGCCCCCATCCAAAAGATAATCAGGAATCTCATACCACTGACAGACTGGTGACCCTCTGTAAATCCAGGTCAGTACTAGGAACTTATTTAAGTCTCTTCTGTCCATTATAGCATCTGAACTGCATCACTGTCCTTTGTTCCATTTCATGTCCCAAGAGTAAAAACAGACAATTCCTCTTCTCCTAACCTATCACAAGAGTGTGCAGGCTAGAAGCACCGTGCATGAAACAATGGATCTAGTAAATACAGTCTGTAAACCAATATATAGGTCTCTTGAAAACTTTACACCACTTTTCAACTTTGATCATAATTTAAAAGGTGGCACTTATGTGTATCATGACTGCTCTCCTTTCAAAGCCTTGTTTCTCATGAAAAAGATGTCTTTGAAGCTAACAGCCATCAGGGTATTGCATTAATGCTATATTGACTCAGCCTTCATCCTTCCAAGGTGTATAAATTGAGTTGCATGCAGGCAGATATATGATGAGACCTTTCAAAGGAGATATCTGTGTGCTCATTATGATCACTATTACGCCATGTGTCCCAGAAAGGCATCATTGTGGGACATAGTAAAGCACAGAGATGAGAGACTTGGGAGATCAGATTGATGTTTCTGTCATGACCTTGGACATGTAATTTTCCCTTTCTGTGCCTCAGTTTCTGCTTTTATAAATTAAGATAATGATACTTTGCAGACTGCATTAATATCTGCAGATGAAAAGCATTGCCTGAGAGACAGCTATTGCTATTATCTTTATAGGTATTTTATTTGGGCAAAATATTTTCCACCACTAGCTGCCAAGAGCCTGCAGCTTCAAACGGGAAGCTGAAAGCTTTATCCTCTTTCTAGAGAAACAGAGACACACAAATCAAGCACAATTCCTTTGGTCACAATGGAAATTTGTAGCTAAATTGAGGATCCAATTTGCAAGTCAGCGTTTTAAGCATAGGCTTTTTCAGGTGTTCTCCCTGGACATTAAAGATTTAGTGGGAGTTTTCATGAGAGTGGATTTGTGCCAATGTCCATGGCTAGAATTTTTCCCTTCCTCTCAAGTTATGCAGAAAACTGTTTACTGATCGTTTGCTGGCCTGCCTGACACCCCAGAGGTGACCATAGAGGAGTAAAGCTGCACAGGTTGTAAATTATACAGACCTTTTCATGCTTTGAAACAGCAATCAATATCTTACACATCTTTTCCAAGCATTTATTTAAATGGAAAGTGCACAAGAAAGAAATTCAGTACCTGCTGCAAAGTGCCAGGGGTTTAGAAAAGCCCCAGGGACAAAGCATGGTCATTCAGATGAGAGGGAAGACCAAATTTTGAAACTGGATCAATAGACTGGGGTATAAACCATCCCTATTTTTCACAGAAGCTTCCTTTCATTGTCACTCTGACCAAGGGGCAAATCTGGCACAGGGTAGCAATTGTACATTTAACTGCTGTTACAACCACATTACACACCTTTCCTCTTGGCTGCTCTTTCAACTCACCACCTCTTTCTTCCTACATCTTTTGTTTATGAACTTCTTTTCCTCCACATTTCATTCCCTGGTGCTGTTCTACCTTTGAAATGTAGTGGGCCAAGCCCCATTCTGTTCACCACAATAATCAGTGTCTGAATAATATGATTGATACTGAAGTACCAGTATAGCTCCATCACTTCCTTTAAGATTAAGCTAAGATTAAGCTAACAATGGTATAAGGCTGGGGTGCTCAGATTTCTGACTCACTGTTTCAGGCTGCTGATGTGTGTGAATTCCAACAGACTATTATCACCATCTGCCTGCCTTGCACGGAGGGTTGCATTATCTTTGAAGGCTTAGGTCTTGAAGGTCAGATAAATATAGCAGGTAAGTGGATCTCAGCCAGGAGCTCCAGGTGGGCACCAGTACAGGCTGGGAGCTGACCTGGGGGT
Organism: Promerops cafer; assembly: GCA_013398275.1. Classification (NCBI taxonomy): domain Eukaryota; kingdom Metazoa; phylum Chordata; class Aves; order Passeriformes; family Nectariniidae; genus Promerops; species Promerops cafer. The sequence goes on from VZSE01011968.1 coordinate 262,461, forward strand.
CCAGGGGGCAACAAAGCTGTTCAGGAGCCCTTGTGGCCAAGAAGGCCAATGGTATCCTGAGGTGCATTAGGAAGAGTGTTGCCAGCAGGCAGAGGGAGGTGACCCTGCCCCTCTACTCAGCCCTGGTAAGGCACATCTGGAGTGCTGTGTCCAGTTCTGGGCTTCTCAGGACAAGAGAGACATGGAGTTCCTGGAACAGGTCCAGTGGAGAGTGACAAAGGTGATGAAGGGACTGGAGCATCTCTGTGATAAGGAAAGGCTGAGGAGGCTAGGACTGCTCAAGCACAAGAAGAGGCAGCTGAGAGAGGACCTAACCCATGTCTATCTGCAGTGAGGTGTCAGAGGATGGATCCAGGCTCTGCTCGGTGGTGCTGAGCCATTGGACAAGATACAAAGGACAGAAACCAATGCCCAGGAAACTGATACACAGGAAGTTCCACCTGAACACGAGGAAGAATTTCAGTCCTGGGCAGTGACCAAGCACTGGAGCAGATTGTCCAGAGAGGCTGTGGAGTGTCCCTCACTGGAGATATTCCAGAACTGTCTGGGCACAACCCTGTGCCATGTGCTCTGGGATAAGATTGCATGAGCAAGGAGGCTGGACCAGATGAGTCACTGTGGCTCCTTCCAACCTGTCCCATTCTGTGGTTCTGTGATTCTGTAAAAAGATCGAGAGAGCTGAGAGAAGGAAGTCTCAGTGAAATACTCTTCTTCTTGGGGCAGGTGGGACTAGTTTCCAAGCGAGCTGACTGAAACATTTTATTCTCATTTTATTGCTAAAAGCTGTGTGGACATCCAGTATAAATATAGGAAATGTCCTTTAGGTCCTTTAAATAAATAAAACATAATAATAATAAAACAAAACCCACTTGTTTTGGCACGGCTACAAAATGAACAGGAAGGAGTAAAGAGTATTTACAGGCTTTTAATAACACAATGTTGTAATTTAGGTTTCCTTTACAATATAGTGCCCAGTATCTACTATCTCATGATAAATAGAAGCTGTACCGCATGACACTTGTGAACAATGGGTGAAATGGATATTAGAAAAATCTCATTTATCTTCTGCTTTATTCTGTGATAGAGGTCCTTGTCACCATGGCTATTATGTGACTAGCCTCAGAAAGGCCACGTCATTAGTTTTCTTTATCAAGATAGCAAGGTCTCCTTTAAAGGGACAGCACTTAGATTTTAGATTCAAATAGAAAATAGATTTCATTGTGTGAATGTTCCTATCTCTTTTTTTGCTGCTTAAATACATAGATTGTTTCCACAGTTGTCAACCAGATGAAATTAGCACTCCTGTGATGAGGAAGGTGTTCCTGAAACAGAAATTTTAAAAAATGGAATTTTATGATCAGTTTGCTTGTATTTGTCTCATACATTTCTTTAGAGCATGTGGCATTTCTTAGTTAAAAAAAAAAAAAACACACAAAGGGTAAAAAATAAATGAAAGCAACTTTCTGTATATTCTGTAAATCTATTTTCCCTTTTGTCTTTTCCACTCACAAATACATCTTCCTCTTGTCTGACAACCACTTTGAAAATTTTCCTCTATTGCCACCAAAGCAACCGTGTGAGTGTCAACAAATCAGTAATGATTTAGAATATGTCAAAGGGAATTCAACATTTTTGTCTCTTTTCAAAAATCTTAATGACAGGTAGATAAAGTTGGACAACACCATCTCTATTGGCTTTCTCTGAGTTTTGATGGGCATTTTTGAACTCTTGAACTCTTGAACAAAAGAGCTTGCTCCCCTTCTGCAGCAGGCAAGGCAGGGGAAGAGTAGCTGCAAAATCTGATAGTGCCACATAATTGTATTAACCATGTCCAGTTCTCTGCCTAATTAAGAATCTTTTGGATTTAATGATATAGAAGATCAATGATTATGAAATAATTTTGTTTTTTCCTTTGTCCTGAATGATGATATAATAGCAATTAACTCTCAGGATACTCTCCTAGCTTTAAATAGGTGATTAAAAGCACCCTCTCATTTGCTAACTCAGTAGAGAAGAGCCTTAGAGGTAAAAGGAGACTGCATCTGTTAATACTATTAGCTTACTGTATAAATCCCAAAGACTTCTTTAACTGCATTTTAAATTAGAATAAAAATTTAAAATGCAAAAAATAATTGCATTAATATGACATTAAGGTTAGGAATTTCATGGCACAAGATCAGGAAATGAAAAAATAAGGCTCCTTCAGTAATAATCCGTATCAGGTGTCTATATTCAATGATTAACCTGAGTGATAAATGTATCTGAGTACATTGAAAATATCCTCAAAATAATGTGCCAACTACAATTGCTAGGAATTGATTAGGTATGGGGGGATTGAAAATCCTGTCTTTTATCTACCATTTTGAAAATTAAAGAATTGAAAGGATTTAGTGGTTTTTCCTTGAAGTTGTTGCATGTCCTACTACAAAACTTCTGGGAGTAGTTTATCTATGTGTAAAGAACAGGAGCAGTCACATTCCAGATGTTTGCTACAGAACTACCAACAAAAAAGTAGAGGGTGGTACTTCAAAGAATTTGCCAGTTCAGTATCAGAGTTAACAGAGGCAGAAGACACCAGAAAAGGAAGATAAAATAGATATCATAGTGCATGGATAGCCATGGACTCTGAGCCCCTCCTGCCTGGAATCCCTTGGACAAGGGACCTGCAGGCTCTTTGATTGGACCACCAGTGCAGAGATCCTTGTTAGGCTGTTTATGCCTAAAGTGAACTTGTGCTCCTACAATGACAGTTTTGCTACTCCCCTACTATGGGTGATTTTCCTTTTGGAATTTGCTCAGTGCCTAGGAAATAAATCTGTGATAGGAATGGAAAATGAAGATTCTCTAGCACTTCCTTTCTCAGTCTATTCCTACCTTTCTAGTGAAGCAGATGTTTTCTCAAGGTAGTTCTCTAATTTTAGGGCCCTTGAAATTCACATTCCTATTCCATTGGAGCACAGTCCACTCTGGAATATGTTTTGTGCCAGAAAATACTCTGTCACATCAGTAACATATTTCACATTTGTTACTACATTGTGCTGGTCGGCATGTCATTAGTAACGGCTGCACATGAGCTGAAGAAATCAAGGAATCGCCTGAACTTACAATCATTTTTAATTCCTAAAGGATATTTCTTTTCAAGGCTCTGAATATTAGTTTTGGCTCAGGCCAAAGCCTCAACAGCAGCAAAAGACAAGAGCTTGTAGGAGCTCTAGTCTAAACAAATAGAGCAAAGTGGGGAATAAAAGCTGTGGAGGTGGAATACAGATGTGGAAAGATGAGGGGAATAGCTTAACAAGTAAAGATGATGACAAAGCTGGGAATAGAATCAACTTCACAGACTCCCAGGTGAGGGCATAATCTAGCACGTTTGGTGGGTGGCCATACTAGGCCCATAGGTGGGAACCTATTCAATTTCTTGATCTATCACAAGAAGGTCAAGACTGGGGGAAAAAAACATCTGTGTTCAGAACCACTTGTTAGAAATAATAATGCTGCTGCATGGGGGGAGGATATTTTAAAAGTCACTGTAACCCAGTATTGCATGTATTGATCATCCCCATGGTCTGGACGACCACCACACAGATCAGATTGTATAATTACCATAAGTAATCATTACATAACAAATCTTTTTCTATCTACCTTTCAGAATGTTAGATTGATCTCCTCTGAACTTTGGACTTTTAACAATCATAAATATTATTGTTTTCCATTCATAGCAACTGCAGACATACCAGGGATACTGCTGATGGAAAGACCATGACCTTATTTATTATACCACCTGTGTACTCTTGAGAACCTTATAATTGAAACGTTACATGTTGACTCACCTTTTTCTCATGAAGTATTGTAGCTTCTCAAGGCTAGAGTTTTCAATCATGGATTTTCAGAGTTATAGGAGTGAAACAGATTTTTAATCTATTCTGCTCTGAGACAAGCTGGTTCTTCTCAAGAAACTCTCACTCTCTCCCAGCTATTTTTATTTCATTAAAATGAATGTTCTAAAAAATTCCTTTTTCTCCTACAGTCCAGTTTATTCTTCAATAAAATTTTGCTACAAGGTTTTCTATTAAGCAGGAAGGATTCAATAGTGTAGAGGAGCCATTAAGGACTCCAGCACTGCACACCCTGTTCCCCCCTCCCTCAAAGACCCCTAAACTTATACGTAAAATAATCTTAATGATAACCAGGCAATGTTTTTGAGCTTCTGATCACCCTGGCTATTTTTTTTCCTATTTCATCACTTTATGCTTGTTAATTGCTAGTTTAAAACCGTGATGAAAATCATGTCACCTCCTGTAGGAATAGCTGGGGATGTCACAAGAAGTTATAGAGGAAGCTACTCACAGGTGAGAAGGTTACTCTTAAGGGTCTCACACACTTTGAAATCCACTAAGGTAGATCAAAGTAAGGAATTATTATTGACAACCATTTTGACTGGAAGTATTTAATTCCCCTAATTCTCTGAAAAAATCTCTTATTTTTGAGAAGGCACATGTCATTCCTCACCTAAATTTCCTGGCATCATTTCCAGCTTCTTTCCTCTTAATAAAAAGAAGTTCCAGAACATTGCCTCCATATTTTACATATTTAAATAATGAATGTCTACTGAAAGAATGCACAAAAATTATTCTTGGCTTTGGTTACTAGAGAAGTTAGCATAAGCTACTTAGATTACTATTATAAAAATGTTATTCAAATGTTTTTACTAATGTAAGTCCATATTGAAAGCTTGATCATGAATGGCTTTTGTTCTTCAAGTTCTTCTTGACCTGCATAATCCTTTGGTTTGAATTCTTGAGGGGAAATAAAAGTGCATTAAAGAAATCATGCTCTGTATACAAATAATTTTTTCATTATTTGCATAATGAAGGAGTATTCCTATTGTGCACTGCTTTCTTCTTACACTGAAATTTCTTCACATCCAAAAAATATAGAAACTTGAGTCACCAAGGTCTGAAGTTTGACAATGTGTTAGAGTATTTTTACTGCAGTAATTTAAAGTAGGCTGCACCAGTTGCTACTTTTTCTGTCATCCAGAAGGTTTTTCCAAAAGGAAAAAACCACACCCTGCCTCTTTTGCTGGTCTATGAACAATTTCCCAACTGCTTTCTATATAAAAACTGAATGGAAGTCTAAGACAGTAACAGAGAAATCCACATTCTACTGAAGAGATGACAAGGTATTTCAAATTTTGAAGAATGCTGTGCTAACAAAGTAGCACAACTGGCCTGAGGAAAGGCAGGAGACCATTAGCATGTCCATAGTGCCATGGAAATCTTTCCTGCCACAGTGTCCCTTTTTGCCTTCGAGAGTTTATCCTGCTTAACACTTTTGGTGACTGTTCTGCTGTTAGTGATGAAGTTAATGGTTCTTGTATCATTAGTTAATCAAGTGAGATTCCCCTTTTCAGATATCCATATTCATTCTCGTAGACGATTATTCTCAGGAGTTTTATAATGGTTTGTAGTCATCAGCTGATGGTAATTATGGAAGAAAAATATTTCAGATGAAAGAGAGATGGAGATTGAGTGGATTGAGCAAGGTCACTGAAGTGATTTGGGGATTGCTTTCCCAGTCCAATTCCCATCTCCCATCTCCCATCTCCCAAAACATATTCATCTGCAGGATGGATTCTTCCTGAAGGCAGAAGGCATAAATATTACTAAACAACTTTACTGTGGGAGTGTGGTAGTGTACTGCCACCCTCTGCTGGAATATACATGGACCAAGCAATTTCTCCACCTCCCCACATCTATTCAGAAAGAACAGTATGGATTGTATTCTATTTTCTTGTTCAACGTAGGAAAAAACCTAAAGGACGTGAAAGGCCAATTTGATATTAGGCTTAAAAAAAAAATCAGAATTTGTAATAAATTTTATTACAAGACTATTGCATACTAAGTACATTAAATTCAATTTCTAAAACTCCTACAGAGCAATTTGTTCAGGGAGCTTTGATGTTACTGGTTGCAGAGTTGTGGTCCTCTAGGGATTCAACTTTATAATCATCGTGAATGCACTCAGACAACTTCTAGTTATGACTTTCTGCAACACTTTTAAACCCTTCTAGAGAGCCCTTAAAATCAGAAAGAGATACAAGATCAGCTTTTTTGTATGAACCAAGGTCTATCTGGTATTACTCATTTTATAAGCCAGAATTTCCTATTTTATTACAGTGGAATCAGTCTTTGGAGTTACAAAGGCAAACAAAGGGTGCATTGAGATAGGCAAGAGTAAATTATATAAACAAGATCAAGAGATCAACAACTTTGCTTACTTGTTTGCTCTAAAGAGGCACAGCAAGACCATTTTCAAACGCAATAGGTGGAACTCAGCACCTCCATTTCTGCTTGACCACTTTGGTGATTTGCATGCAGATAAACAATGTTCAGTCGTGTCTGAGTACCTAAATTCTCCAAAATATTCAACCCCAACAGGTTGAAAACCCCTAAATCACTCTAAAATCTTACATTTCCATCATCACTAATGCACAGAATGAGTTCAACTTCTAAAAAAAAAACAAAAAAACTGAGCTATTAAGATTAAATTCTGACCATATGGGAGTTACAAGAAGGTCTCAGCACAGGAATATTCCATCATGCTAATTGATTACTGCAATATGCTGCACATGAGGGGAAAGAAGGCGAAAGAATGTTATGAAGATGTTCCAGCAGGTCCCGTCTTTGAGTAATGCAGATTACTGAGGATTTATTGCCAAAGAATTTACTGCTTTTATTCACATTTGGCTCTGATTTAAGGATCTGATCCAGACTCTTGAAACAAATGGTAGACAAAACCTTGACTCTACTTGAGCTAGGATCTTTACAAAATGAAGTTAACTACTAAAAACAACACTTGGCTTATTTAGGACAATCAGATTTTTGCACCTGGCAGTCCATAAGTCTTGGACACCACTGACTAAAATAGCCCTGTGCTAGGATACTCCCATGACCACAGTCTGTTAATGACCACCTAAGGTTTTTTTACTGATAATATTTGATAATTTAGAATTATATTAAGTAAAAAAAAAAAATAGAAAATATCAGCTTGGGGTAATCACCTGTCCATAAATTGTTGTTCACATTCACGTCTAATTTATTTCGAATCCACGTTGCATTCATTATTATTATTTCCATCCAAAAATGCCTTCATTCTTTGTTTGAACCTTAGCTATAACAAGGAAAAAAAAATAGAAGCTACTTTTGTGTAAGCAGGGGAAAAACCATGATCGTTTGGGAGGGAAAGCATAAGGAGAAAGTTGGGTTAACATTAAAGCTCTGTATTTCAACATCTTCACTAATAATTTGGAATTTCAAATAAATTCAAATTACTAACGTGAGAGAGCTTTCAATGAAATCATGGACTCTGGACTTCTGAGGCATCTGTGCCATAAACTGAAGCTTAATTGCATTACTGTGGTCAAAGTGCTGAATTAAAGGGAGTCAGAAGGGGGACAAGGAGGAGAGACAAGAGGTATCACCTCTGAAACCTCTATAAATCTAACCTCCCTCCTTCCTGCTGACATCATTAGATTCCTACTTTGCCACTGAATAGTCTCAGGTAGGGCTTTAGCATTTGACAAATGAAGGCAATTTGAGGGTTTTATACTTGTGGATACACTGTAGGACTTACTGTGGGACTTAAAAGCATTTTCTTGTAAATCAAATATTACCCTGGAAAATAACAATACTGGCAAATGAAACCAGTGAGGTGCCACTCAAGGCTGCAGTCCTGCTTTAGTCATGTTGCTCTCTGAGAATCGAAAGCTTTTAATCATTTCAGGCTGACACATTTTGGGTTAAAATTCATGGGCATTTACAGATATTATTTTGGCCACGGGAGAGTTCACTTACTAATACAACAGAGATTCTACTGAAGTCATGGAAATTTTTGCATTATTATTTTTTGAATGCACTACAATGACGGTGAAGTTCAAACATATCTGAGTTGATATGTGACAAAGTTAATAAAAAATGGACTTAATTTGCAATGATTTTGTGTCTTTTGTTCTTCTATATTTGGTCCATGTGCTGTTTATTAGGAACTTATTCAGTATAAAACCTGAATATTTTGATTGCTTAATATCTTCATAGCAATAGCTTGTGTTGACTTTTGTATTCGTGTTCTAACCTTGAATTTATAAGTAAATAAATGAATTCATACATCCATGCTGTTTTCAATATCCAGTCAAGGCCAACGTGGTCTCATCAGAGGATACAGGCCAACAATTAACTTAGAGATTCATTCAATAAGGTAATTCTTCATTTTTCAGATGAATTATCGACTAAATACCCATGAGATACCAGTCCAAACTATAAAACCAAAGCCACTAGAAACTAGTCTTGGGGTTTTTTCCTCCTAGGTTTCAGGAGAAGCCTAAGGGCTGGCAGCAAACATTAAGGGTAATTTCTGCTTCCAACCTCTCCTCTGCATGGATGCAGTTACCTGGCATTGAGAAGGTTTAGAAAGCAAGAGGGGCAGATAATATATATAGCAGACAATTATAACCAAACAAAATCAGAAAATGGCACCAACTACTTGCTATTGGAAATAACCACTGGAAAGATGTGCTTTACTTTCATGAGCATGTAAGTGTGATTTTACAGAGTGCACTGCATGAATTCCTAAGCCTTTTGAATATTCCTTCAGCAGTAATATTCCTCCTGTTGACAAATCTTTTAAATACCTTAGGCAAGCATTACTTCATGCAAATCAGATTTTCAGAGGTGCTGAGTGAGAACACATGCATCAGACCCAAATCCACCGGGATGCCGGGGATAAACGCACGTTACCAAATCATGGGAAGATCAGAACTGGTTTTAAGAAGCAGTCTTCCTGGAATGCAGATTCATTTCTCCATAACACCATTTCCCAGACAGATCTGTTTCTGAGTATCAAGTTTTTAGTTCATCTTAGTTTGTATTTCTGAACCCATGACTGTCAGCCACATATTTGAAAAGCCATCTATTTCTCAGGCATTTAAACTAACCTGTTCATGGATATGCATGGCTTGTAAACCTCCTTCCATATACCAACCTTAATGAGATTTTGCTCTTCAGCCTTCCAGTTATGGGCAAAACAATCTGGTTTTGTGACTCTCGTGTGTCTGCTTCGAATGTGAAATAGGCTGGCACATTTCTGTCTCTCACTTTTGTATCTGGGTGACAATTTACGTTATGCACAGAGAAGCACAGTTTAAAATCAATAATAAAAATACTTTCATCTGACTTTTCTGGATTTCATTTATTTTCAGGTGTGTATAAGGATAAAAAATTTTACTGAAGTGCCAGCCTAGAAAATGGAGCCCTCAAAAAAAAAAAAAAAAAAAAAAAAAAAAAAAAAAAAAAAAAAAACTATATAATTGTTAACAGCAATTGTGTCCAAAGTAAATCCCATTTAATATGAACTAGAGGATGTATAGGTAATTTCCAATTTAAGTAGAATGCCAAACAGCACAGTAGATTTTATATTTCTCTCCAGGTGTGTAAATTGTTAATTAACCAAATTCAATTAGTTAAGTGAAGTAAAAAGGACTGAATCACTATATTGCTGAGCATTTAACCTTTACGTCTAGCTATGGATTATTAGCAGTATGAAATGTCTTTTGTGCAGCCTGAGAACTCATTCCCGGGCTCCCTGGGTGCTGGCTGTGGACATGCTGATGTGGCTGCCTGTGCCCAAGGGACCACACGTGGCTGACACACTTCTGGCCAGCTGACCCGTGTAATCTGACCTTCTGCACGCTGCACTCTTGTAAAACGAGGCAAATACTCTTAAATCACCATCGGGATAGTTTAACACATTTTAATTTGCATTTGCAAGAGGTGACAAATGCGCTTAGAGTCAAATTCTGTGGAAGTTTAGCAACAAGCCTTCATTTACAGGGAGCAACATGTGAGCACTGGACCAGATGATTTCAAGAGGTTCCTTCCACCCTAATTTTTTTCCCTGCAATTATAAGAATTATGTAATTGAGTGACTAAATTCAATCAAAGATTCTCAGTTAGTGAACTCTGATAAGCAAAACTAACCAGACTATCTCAGTTGGAGTTAGCATCACTGTGCTGATTTTACAATGCATCTTAAAGTCATAGAACAAAGGTTGGAAAAGATCTCTGAGATCATTGGGCCCAGCCTTTGAACAAACACCACCATGTCAACTAAACCATAGCACTAAGTGCCACATTGAGTCATTTCTTGGACACTGCCAGGGAGATAGTGAATCCACCACTTCCCTGGGCAACCCTTTCCAGTGCTTGACCACCCTTTCAGTGAGGAAATTCTTCCTGATGTCCAGCCTGAACCTCCCCTGGTGCAGCTTGAGGCCATGTCCTCTCATCGTGTCACTGGTGCTGCATGGGGTTGTTGTGAAGGAACTCTTGAAAGGAAAAGGATTTCAGGCACCAATAAATAACTAAGGTGCCAAAACAAAGGGGTTATCTTGAAATACCTGTAGCCCAGACTAGCTAACCTGTTATGTCCCTGAACTACATGAAGCTTTTAGTGCTGCTGAAGAATTTCTTAAAGTTTACCTGGAGCAAGAATAAATTGTTGAAGAAGGAGATGTGGGAATGGGGATATTACAGAGCTCACTGGTGAGGTAGTGGTTATAGCCCCAAGCTTTATAGGTTTAAATCTCCAGATTTGTTATCGGACTGTATCTGTTTTATAATAACATGATGATTTTTCTTCACAGACTGGTGGTCTCAGACAGTTAGGAGCAAAAGTCTGTTTGTCTGAACTATGGAGGCTGATTCAAACCCAGGAATTTTCTGATCAGACAGACTGAGAAGCCCAAAACAGACAAACCAGAAGTCAGATGACTCAGAGGACTTAGTCCTGGACCACTACCTTATCTCATAATCTTTGAAAATTACAAGTACACATGCCCTACAAAGTTAAGCCACATTAAAATGGCTTTATTATTGATTTAAAAGATTCTAAAACCTTGGAATCAGATACAGAACACTCACAGAGTGTGTCACAAATTGAATTCATTCTTTTCAAAGAAATGTTTCCATTCAGGAAAAGAAAATCAATTTTTTGAATGTAGTAGGCAGACAGATCAATTTGTAAAGCTGTTGTTCAAGGAATCCTCAGAGTCTCATATTATCCAGGTTTAAAACCAAATTGATCTAATTTAAATTTTTTAAATATGTAAATTATGCTCTCATCTGATTTCTGATGTGAGTTGGTCAAAGACTGGGACTGCATCACAGGAATCAGTTCACAGTTGGTTTGTGGGGGTTTCTTTATCCTGGTTTAACCTTCATTATGGTGGTATTGAAGAACCCTTTTGAGATCCTGGTTCTGTGTAGGCAGGCAAGGAAGGGGATAGACCCTGCAAGAGATGAAAGGGCACAGCAGAGAGACAGGAGGCAAATGGGAAAGACAAGTAATGGATACACATGAAGTGAACAGCCAGTGGGAGAGGAAAAAGGACTTTTGGTTCATGGATCACTTAAATAATCAAGAAAACAACTCAGGGGCACCACACCAGAAGATTTAATTTTGGGAGATTCTCAAGCCACAACAATGCATACCCAAACATAAAAATATAAAAAACCCCACCAGTCTAAAAAACATATGCCAATAATTCTGAGGTTAATATTGCCTTTTCAGTAACAAAATCCTTGGCAGTTTCACCCTTGCTTTTAGCATGCTTAGCTTGGATCACTTTAACACAAACAGCAAAATTCCAAACATTTGTCACTCTTGTAACAGTTTACTTTTCCTGCATTTTGGGACTTCCTATCACCTATGTTTAGCTGAGGATTTTCATGGTCTGCATATTCAAGTAGGATTATGCTTTCCCTGTCCTGAATCAGAAACCTAAAGCTCGTGACTGGGGCAGCCTGAGAGTCTCTACACCACTGTCAAACTTCTTTCTCATATGATCTGAATCTGGAGAGCAGGCACAAGGCTACTTTGTATTTAGATTAATGAATGGAAATCCTTTGCTTTAAATATTTCATATTGACTGAACAACAGTGATTTTTCAGTGTTGCTCATATCCAAATGCCATTCAGCCCCAACGTTCTCCTAAGTAGCCATTGGCTCAGGTACCAAAACTCCATTTCTCAAGTGGGATAATGCCATCCCTGGAAACATTCAAGGCCATGTTGGGCTGGGCTCTGAGCAACCTGATCCACTTGGAGGTGTCCCTGCTCATTGCAAAGGAGTTGGAGCAGATAACTTTTAACAGTCCTTTCTGACCCAAACCATTCTGTGATTCTATGATATTTTCTTCAACAGAGCTCCACATCAGTCACCATAGGAATAGTAACAGCACTTACCTCTCAGTATATGAATAATTTTCTTTCCTTGCAGCTTTGATTGGCAAGGCCTGTGTAGGACCTGGGTTATGGCTATCGTCCTCTGTAGCTACATTTTTCTTTGAGAGAAATAAAATTCCATCCAGTCATTTCATGACACCTTTTGAGTTTCAGGGTGTTGGTACTATGATAATGTTTTGCTTTCTAAACGTAAAGTAGACACATCAAGTGAGTATTAATAACCTGCCTAATGTTTTTATCTCATTCACATACAAGCCTGACTTTGAGCATGCAAATAACTTTTTGAAGTTGGGGGGAATTTGCCTGTGACATCCTACATATGCCTCAGCCCAATGTGCATTATTGGGGCACTTAATGATTTTTGTCCTGACTATTTTAATGCCCATTCTAGCATCTGTCATGCATGAAATTCCTCTTACTGACACACTTATGTGGCTAATCTGGCATTTAACTCCTATCTTTACTGAGTCAGGTGCATTTTGCTTTCATCTTTATTCTAAACCAATATGGTATTTGCTGATTACCTTTATCAATCTCCCTGTGCTAAATTTGAGTATATTCACTGAACAAACTGCACTATAAACAACCTGTTTGGTATGTAGATAAGAACTGGATCCTTGTAATCCAAAATTGTTATTACTTCAGGCCCCAAAAGTGTAATTTAAGATCAAAGCTTGAATTGGTATCATAAATGCAATTCAAAAAAAAAAGGAAAAATCTGAATGATTTTCAGATAAATAAAATCGGGCTAAATAAATGTATATCTATAATAATTTTGCTCACATAATTTAGTGTATTTAATTTAATTTTGTACTTTTTTTGTTAGGTCTACAAACAGAAAGAGCTCTAGGTGTTAATCAGCTGAACAGGTGAGAGCCAAGTTTTCTGTAATACTTCAGAATTTTATAACAATCTCTTGATTTTTTCTACTGGGTATAATAGTATTATATTATATTATATTATATTATATTATATATATTCTAACTTCTAAAATCTTATTTCCTTATTTCACATTCTTTGCTGTGTGTTTTATTTTTCTTTAGACAATTTTCGTAGTTCATGTCCATTACTTCTCATATCTCTAATACCCATTGTTTTACTTATTTTATATAAAAAAAAAAATTAAAGCACACACACAAAAAAAAGAGCAGAATTAGCAAAAAATATTTTTAGCTACTAAGAAAATAAAAAAGAAAAAAAGTCCTACAGTTTGATATGAATTGAAATGTTAATAAGCAATGAAATATACATGATGGACCAGCTCTATAAACAGCCCCAGTATATTGGTCAGTGTTTTGAATATATTTCTGCATTCTCTTGTTTTCACTTAAATATCTACTGATGCAGGCAACAAAGTCATTCATGCAACTTTAGTATAGCCTACCTATGGTCATGCAAACTTATCAACAGAATTTAATAAAGAACTGAAATGGGATTGTGGACTCCCAAATGCAGTTAAATTTTACTTTTTCTTTCTGTAATAAAGAAGGCTTAATTACATTTACAAGATCTGAAGAGCTAGAAGAAAAGTGACAGCTAATATAAATATTTGCTTGACCATCATTAAGTAAATACATTTTTTTTCTTCTTTCCTTAGATATTCAGTTCTTTTCAACAGAATAACAAGGCGTAGGTAAGTTACAATGATGAATTATTCTTTCCAGTTTCATGTTCTATTTATAGCCTTTTCATTCATTAGAGCTTTTAATTTGTCTTGGGTTTGCTAGTTTTCACACTCCCATGTACTTTTTACAAAATAATTTATTACAGTCTGTATTTCCTTCTTTTCAAAATTATAATCCAATTACTTCCTCAGTAAACAAGAATTCCTCCTTTTTATGTAAAATGAACTACCAGCCAAAGCAGTTTCTGATTAGACAAGCTAATTTTGAAAGAACAGATAGAATGAAGCAATGAACTGGATAAAAAAAATAATGGAGCATACCTTGTTAGATAACAAATGGAACAGACTTTGGAGACAATTAATGCATGAGATACTTAAAGCTGAAGTATGTTAAATAAATTTTGTCTTATTTGTTTGCTCCTATAAATCATAGCTAGTTTCCTTAAATAACGTGCTCTAACCACCCAGGCTACATCATATTTCTGTAAATAAGTGCTGTGCTCTTTACTGGAAACCCCAGCACCCTCTGTAGGAGGGCATGTATGTATTTATATATACATAGATATAAATATAGACAGATCAATAAATTGATTCATCCAGTAAGGGAAACTGGTCTAACAATTTTTGGGATTAATTTTGCTGGGAAATACTTGGTAATTCCATCCAATGGATAAATATTATTTCTTCTACTTCAGGTTTTCAAATGAGTTACAGACTGAGAGGTCATTACTTGCTGGGGTTGATTCTGTTCCAAGTCTAAATGCTAAAGTAGCATTTTTTATTGGGTTTGTTGTGAAGAAAGGTGTGTCAGGCCTTGTTCCTCAATTTCCTCCACTTGAACCAATCCTACATCCTTGAGTCTGAGGAGCAGCTCTTTATAGTCCAATTGGAATAGCATAAGGATGAGATCACTTATAAATATGAGAAAACATCTTCCCTCGCTAGCATTGCATACAACTCAAGTTTAAGAGCCACCAAAAAGACTTCATTTTAAATGTGTACTATTAAAGATATTAGTAGGAAGGTAGCAAAAACCACCAGTACCATGAGCAGTCAATCTTTAGCCTTGAAGAAGGGAAGGGAATCTTGAGTCTTTACCTCTTTCTGCAATTCCTGTTTGTATCCACATTATGCAGATTAAACTGTTCTGTGCTCTTATAAGCTGTATGAAACCAGTCCTACTTCTGTTTGTGCTGCAAACTTCAGTTTTACCTAATGCTTTAATAATAAAAACTTCAGTGGTGTTTCTGGAGAAATAAAACCAATCCTCCTAAATGTGTGAATGGCTCTTACTACAAAAGTATTAACCCATTCCATCTGTGTTTCATGCTTCCTGCTTTTATTTTTCAACACTAATCACATAGATGGTAATATTTCGTGGTGAATGGTAGCCTATCTGTAAGCACTGCATATACTGATTTTTTTTTTACTTACTTCCAGATACTTTCTCTTATTAACTTTCTTTCAGAGATTATGCTGCCAAATCCCTCTTGTCTCTCCTGTCTGTATATGGAAATCATCTCTAGCTGCCTTCTCTCCCTTACTCACACAAATTGCACCTTAATACTGATCCAGTAAAATAATTTCATAGTTTCAAAATCCTACTTTCCTTATGAATCCTTGCCTCATTCTGTATCATTTTTCATCTCCTCTATTCTCAGTATTCCAATAAGGACCTTTGATTTCCTCTTGAGATTTCCTACATTGCAAGAAAGTCCTTTCCAAGATCATTACATTCTAGGCCTTGTGATTTCTCTTAGCATACCCACTCCTATCCTGTGACTATATAATTTACCAATGGAGATTATTTTTATATAGATTAGAGCCCTTCTGCATTTTAGAAGTCCTTAAAATGTCAGAGAACCACTCTGCCAGAGAACACACAAATGCAGTTACAACTGCGTTTTAACACAACGTGTTAAAAAAATATGACCAAATATAACTTGGCCTGCCTGTTCCCTCTCATTATATATGTATTCAGTTAAGAACAGAAGTTAAAGATTAAAGAGTCATCTAGGTTAGTGGAAAGGTGGGTTACAGACAAGGCAGTCATCGCATAATTCTGCATGTTTTATTTGTATGTCGTATTTTCGTTTCTCATGGGATCTGCTGCCAGGAAAAGACTTTTACCTTCTCATGTCTCAATCAGATCCTCCAAGCGCTTCATACTCCAGTCAAATGTAACAAAATTTAGTAATTGCTGTCATGTGAGCTGCTAATTGGATATTATTTTCTTTGTGGCCCGGTGTAGGCCAAGGTTTGGTGCTGCTGCAGGGATTTAGCACATAGGTGGATTGTGCTTTAAGATTCAGCTGTCTTGGGATATGCAATGAAGGGATAGAGACAAGCCTTGGAGCACAGATTGAATGTCTCACATGGAAACACAAAGGCTGATGTGTTGCCATTTTAGCCTGAATTAGTTGGAGACACAAGGGTGGAAAGACATCTGAGTGCAGGAACCATGGTGATGGGAGAGCAAGAACCATTCTGAGGAGGAGAAGAATTGGTGGAGGCAGATTGTAACAGGAACCAGCGGTGATTTCAAACACTTATTGCATCAAAGCTCCTCCAGCACAGCCCTGTGATGGGGCCTGGGGACCAGGGAGCTCTCTGAGGAGTGATGGTGAAGGATCTAGCCAGGAGACAATGAAGATTTCAAGGCTTGCCTTATTTCATTAGGAAGTTGAGTAAAATCAGCTCGTTTCCTGGGAAATTGTTCTGTATTGATGAACCAGTATTTTCTGTATGAAGAAAAATATTCTGTTGATTATTTTGACCATCCTAATTTTCAGATCTTGTGCTATTTCTCTCTGCTCCTTGACTTGCAGTAATTGTAATTTTTAGTTGCATTTGCACATTGCCTCAACACTGGCTGGAGGCCATAGAATACAGCACGAATAGGCATAGAAATTGAGAGATTTCGGATGGTCTTCTTTCCTATCGAATTAATGAACCCCCTAACTAATGCGGCCAGAAATTGAGACTGTCACATGACTGATCAGTCCTGAAAAACTGAACCATAATGCAACATTTCAGATGTCTCAATATATTTTTTGGTATTGTTGGCATAAAAATATACCACAGCAAAACATTAAATTGTTAAGTGTGTATAGTTTATACCCAAGCATAGTGCAATCACAAGTGCTGACACTTTTCTCCTCTCTTTTGTGGCAAAGCAGATTTAAATTTAAGTTTAGTTCACACTTTTTAATTTACTTCTCTTTTTAATTTCCTCTTTTCGTATAGGGAAAATTATGATCTTATGAAGCTGACATTAAATGATCAAACAATATTGAACAACCTAATGAAAATCTTAAGCAAAAGTCATTGTGAATTAGGTATTTGCTAAACTGACAACACAAGCCTTTGTAAACCTGATATTGTTCTTATGTAAACTCATGAATGGAGACTTTCTCAAATAAATTACTTAATAACATCAGAGTCATTGGCTGAGTAAATATATCCCAGGGGCGCATACTAAGATTCCTGAATTTAAATGTTGAATAGAACTTTGTATTTGTCACCTTTACTAACGAGTTTTTCCTTATGAAATCATTATTAGCATGAAAAAGTTAAATTTTGTATCTAATTTCTTGAATTAATGCTGTTTGAAGACCCTAAGGGTTTGAAAGTTCTTTCACTGGAATTCATCATTTACATAATTTTCATAGCCCCAACACTTTGCTCTCTGCTATGAATGCACATTGTGGAGTTTTTATGCATTAAAGCAGCAACTTCTATTTTTCTCCACACAAAACAATTAAGAGAAGAATAACAGGTAATAAACATTTTTAATCTTTAATATTACATTAACAGTGAAGTGCCATATTTCATGCTTTCACAACCACATTGCATGCTGAATGATGCATTTTTGGTCCCTCACTATGAAGATATTTGATTAGAAAGGAAAAACAATTGAGTTATTTGAGATCAGTGAAGCTTTCCATCATTTCCTGCTTGAGAAACTTGTGAGTGCACAGAAGCATGGCCAGATTTTTAAGCAGACTAGACCATATTTTCTCAACTCTACATTATCATAGTTCAGCCATGCTCTATGAATGTTTACTCGATTTTTTTTTTGTTGCTAATATAGCTTATTATATGGGAGATTTATTCTCTTTTAAGCTGAAACCAGTGCAGCACAGTTTCTGACCAAAATATCTCTTGATGTTAACCTCTCTTCTGCCTACTGCTATTAATAATAATTTTTATCACTGCAGGTCTTTTGCACTCAGGGTCATGGACATATGGTAGAAGTAAGAGTTATGCATAGGATGGACCCAAACTGGAAAACCAAATTAGCAGCAAAGATAGATTTAATATCTGCATCCTTTGGGCTTAGCATAACTGCAAAGGAAACATGACAGTCCAGACAGTGTTTTATAGAGAAAAACTGAACTTATCTCTGTGTCAGGGCTAAATTTATTTCACAACAGCCTACAGATAATCTTTATGTGGTAGATAAATCTGTTCCCCAATTTAACAATATGCATAAGAATTTTAATTGTTGTTGTTGCTATTATTATTATTATTGCTATTATTATTATTATTATTCCTGTCTGCGCACAGTGCAAACACTAATGTAAATGATTCAATCTAGTTTATGGAAAACTTTTGTTTGGATTCAATGTGAGATGAAGATTCTACTCTTAGGTGTACATTTCTCACCCACTATGAGTATCTAAAAGGCCATTGTAAGATGAACTGACTTTACCAAATGTTTCTCCCTTGTCTGGGATGGGAACACACTTAATGGAATTAATTCTATATTTTCAATATTTCAAGTCTAAATCTGAAGCCAAATGTGATCTTTGAGTTTGATTCATTTGCCCATATATTCACATCTAGTGCTATTTATGAAGCCTAGTGTCATGTACCCATATAATAAAATAATTTATGCCACCTTCTTACAGCAGCCCCTGGAATTAGTCTCTACTATCTCAGCTCAAAATGAAGAAGCAGCTTCATGAAGTTTAAACTGAACATAATTTACCTTGCATTTCTAAATGCAATGTAATGAGGTGAATACTGACTCCTTTTAAAGCCAGTTTATTGTGCATCAGATATCCTCCAATCTTCTTCAAAGTTTATGTAAAAACACACTCTTGTTTTCTATTGAAGTAAAATCACACATCTGTGTGTTTTCTCCAGTCACAAAAGATGTAGAAATATCTTCTTGGTACATTACCTAGATTATTCCTGTTGTTTTCCAAGAACAGTTTCAAGTGTCACATTATGTGTTAATCTTGCTGCTCTTCCCACCTAGGGACAATGCCAAAGAGTCTCAGGGATGGAATATAAAGAACAGTCTTTGTTAACTATTAAATCCAGATGTTACAATTTTTGCTGATCAGTGTTTGATGTGGAAAAGTCTTAAATCAAATACTGGCACAGAATGAACCCGTGAAACTCTGTGAGTCTGTCTTTTGAACACCAGCAGCTTCCCTTCAAACCTTGTCCAACATCTTCTCTCTGGACAAATCACTCTACTTGACAGAGTGGAGGAAGTCCAGTCTGTGTGATCAACTGAGTACAGTTTTAAATTTCCTACAAATCATGTTAGTGCTTTGAAAACATGTGGTACTGCAGGAATGAGCCATATCAGAGTTATTCATTTTGGACTCCAAATGAACAACCTCAGAACAGCTTGTTGGAAGCCCCTGGCACTTAGTTACAGTCAAATTTGATGATGGCTTGTAATGTGCATGTCAAAAGAAGGTCAGCCATTTGAGGCTGCTCACTACCAACCTTCCTTTTCCATGAGCCAAATCACTGCCCAGATGCTCGTCGAGCCTCATTACCATAATGCCAACATGTTATCCAGGTTCAAATGTGGGGTTTGCTGTTCATCCAAACATACACTAAAGCCACTGAAAATCTCCATCAAGGAGTGCTATGCTGCTCACGGGTGCCAAAATTCAACTGGCTCAGAATTTTGAGGGATTTTGAGTCATTTGCTCTGTCCTTACTCGCTGTGTTGTAAATTCTGGTTTGTTAGATATCAGACATTAAATGAATCTAGATGTTCGGGCTTGTTTGGTAATTTCCAATAGCTAAACCCCCATATCAGCACTTTTCAAAGTTTCCCACTAATTTCTGTGGGCTCTAGATGCAGCTATTGGAAAACCAGCACCTGACATCCATCACCCTACTAAGATTCAGCCAATGTTGTCACCCTGTGATGATGTGCTCTTCAGGCATCATTGTTTGTCTCTGATTTGCAGTGTCTCCTGGTAACCAAGGCACTCTCCTTTATGCATCCCAACAATAATGGGCACAAATTGAAAGAAAAGCACTCCTGAAACTCAAATTAAAACATGAAACTCAAATATTTATCCCATAGCAAGGTTTTACTGATTATAAATGAAAACTATTTGGACTGATTTTAGGATTTTATGAAAATATATTGCTGCTCTGTAAACCAAAGCAATGAAAAATATGACTAATGGTACCAAGACAACAGAAGCTACATAATTCTATCTGTTTATCTATTCTAGCTTGAATAACTCAGAGACATGTTCCATTTCACTACAATTAGTGCACTGATTTTAGGTTTGTTGACCTAAGTTTCATCTGTCTATCCATCAGAAGGTCTTAAAGGCATACCAAACTTGAGTTTCATTGAATCATCCCACTCTTTTCACCTTTTTTAATGTGTTTATTAGATAGAATGAAAAAAGATGTCATTTATTAAAATTTCTCTCAGTGTTGCATTTTTCCTTTTTACACACTAGTTCCTTGTAATGTTACTTGTACAAAACACACACTTCTCAAGAAACTTTACTCCTTGGTGTAGAATTGTGTCATAAGTTGGAAGAGAATATTCATGAACAGAAAACACTATTATTTTTTCTAAGTTGTTTTCCTGTCATTTTGACCTTCTCTTCCTTAGTTTTTCACTTTCTTCTCCTTAGTTTTTGACTATCCTTTCCTTAGTTTGGGTACACAGTAAACTTCCCCATGTCATTTATTGTCACCATTGTCATTTCTCGTGTGACACACATTTTGTCTTTCCTGTATTCAGAAAAGAGAAGATGGATGGTCAGGAAAGATTTCTTCTACTCTTATTCTGCTTTATTTTTGTAGCATGTAAGTTCATATTTTTTCTTGGGTTTTCATTGATTTGAATTGCTGTTACAGGTACTTAGTGCAAAGTCTGAGCTTGTACAGTAATTAAAGTGAGAGAATCTCAAGCTATTTAACTTAATAAGGGGAAGTTAACCATCTTGATCAGAGTCTAATACTTGCAGAGGGAAGAATTTCTGATATTCATTGACTCTTTAATTTAGCAGAAAAGTATATAACAAGATCCAGGCAATGGAAGATGAAGCTTGACAAATTCAGAGGTAGAAATAAGATACTCAGAGTGTAACTAACCGTCACATCTTCCATACAGATGTGTTACACTCTTTGCTGCCTGTAGTTTTGAAGTCTTAAAAGTATTCTGACAAAATCTCAATATTAAAATACAATTTACTGCCTGGTTGTGATGGTGATAGGCTGAAATTTATGATGTATATTGTGTAGAAGTGCAGGAAAGTAACTTTACAAGCCTTATTGGGTTTCACCCACATTTGTAGCAGGATCCTCCACTGAAATTCTGGTTTCTGGTGAAAATTATATAGGAGGAATTATTATTATTAATGATAATATTAATATTATCATTATTATTGTTGTTGCTCTTGTTGTTGTTTAATATTCTGAAAATAATTTAAAATCTATAATATCCTAGAATGTAAACTCAATTATATTATTATGCACTATGGAGACACAGGTCCCTTCTTCTAAACAGCCCAACTTTGACAAAGCATGGTCCAAACTCCAAGAGATTAAAGTAAGACCATGAATGTGTATTTGATTTCTTGGTGGAAAAACCCTAATAATATCAGCCTCTACTCATGAAAAAACACATGTTCACCCCACACACGTTAGGAGTGGGATTCAGGTCTACAGATTAGACAGCTAATTTGAGCCAATTGTCAAGTTATGCCAAAATATCCTTCATAGAGTCAACAGAAAAGGGCTTCCAGAGGCAGGTCTTGCCTATCTAAGTTTAAATTTTATACCAAAGTCCTGGCCCAAAACTACCTTCTCAAACAGCCTGTTTCTCTTCTTTTTCTGTCTAATGGTTCTAAGAGATTAAACCTCTAACTTGGGTAACTACTTGGGATTTCAGGAAAACACATAACTAGACCTCTGACGACCTTCAAAAACTGCAACTTCCCATTTGCATTTTGCTCCCTAAATAATTGTGAGTGCTGTCTAGATGCAACACTTGACAGATCTTCTCTTTTTGTCTTTGAAATCACATTCCTCTTAGGTAAGCTCGTTCTTTTAAAATTTTTTGGAGGGATTTGTCAGGCTAATTGTAGGCTTCTTGGGACAATTATCCTCAATTCACTTTACATTCAAAAAAAATATATAATTGTTTTCAGGGCATGATTCACATCCTGTAATGTACTGCTAGATATGAACTGCATTCTAATGATGTCTATTTTTCCCTGTAACCACTAAGTCAGGTTACAGAAATTAGTTAGGGTTTAGATATTGACACTGCAGACATCTGAAGTTAGATCACATGATCTTCCAAAGGTTGTCATGCCAAGCTTCTTCATCTGGTCAAATTAAAAAGGGTTGAACAGAACCACATGTAAATCAATACATTTTGGAATAACAGTAAATGGGATTTTTACTGCATCGCAAGCATCATTCAATGACTATTTTAATACAGGAGAGAAATCCTCTGTACAATCCTGTGTACATTGTGTACAAAGGCAAAAAAAAATGGAAATAAATTTTAAACACACTGTAGAGAATGTTTCTTCTGGATAAATCTTTAATATGAAAATGGTACATCATATATGAGATTCCATCAGTATTTCTGGGACTCAGAACAGGGTTATTATGCTTTGGAGTGTATACGTGACATTTGGGTACTTTTAAGTGATTAAATGTTAGGAAACTACATCACATCCCTCTTTCTGAAAATGTGCTCCCAGAGCTCATATCCTAGAAAAGTCCTGGGTCATAGGTATAAGAACAAAGAGAAGAGGAGAAGGAAAAATGTCATAAAGTCATATGGCTTCTTTTCATTTTGAGAGAATAGGTTTTTAAAGTCAGAAGATTTGGAAGAGAATAGCAAAGCTTTGAAGGTAGAGATTTCTTTTTCTATAGTGATCTGGAGTTGAGGAAAATTGAGGTATTGGAGAGTGCCAGGTTTAAAGGCACAGGCATTGGGACTATCCCGACATGACCAAGAGAAGGAGAAGGATGGTAGAAGATGAAAAGGAAGCATAAACAAGTCCTGGAACAAGGTTGGTCCTTTACATTGAAAGACTTTGGAATGAAAATGAGGTCATCCCTCAGTAATCTCAGACCTCAGAGATAAGGGAAAAAGTTTGGAGAAAGGAAGATTTCCCCTTGGTCATGAAGGGTTGGATTAGAGGTCAGCTAGACAAATCCATGGGCACCGGTGGGATGCACCCAGGGGTGTGGAAGGAGCTGGCAGATGTTGTTGCTTAGTCACTTGCAAACATCATTGAAAGTCATGGCAAACAGATGTGCCTGATGCCTGGAGGGAGGCCAGTGCCACTCCCATCTTCAAAAAGGGCAAGGAGGACCCAGGAAACAACCAGCCAGTCAGCCTCACCTCCATCCTTGGAAAGGCAATAGAACAGGTCATTCTGGAGGTCATCACCAAGCATGTAGGAGAAAAGAAGGTCATCAGGAGTAGCCAGCATGGATTCACCAAGGGGAACTCATGCTTGACCAGTCAGACTGCCTTCTGTGATGGCATGGCAGGGCGGGTCAGAGGAGAGCAGTGCATGTTGTCTACCTTGACTTCAGCAAGATTTTGACACTGTCTGCCATAACATCCTTACAGGTAAGCTCAGGAAACGAGGGTTGGATGAATGGACAGTGAGGCTGGATGGCAGAGCTCAGAGGCTTCTGATCAGCAGAGCAGAATCCAGCTGGAGGCCTGCAGTCAGTGGCATTCCCCAGGGATCAATTCTTATTTAACTTCTCTTGTACTGTCTTATCTCTTGTTTACCTATGACCTGGATGAAGGGATAGAACACACCCTCAGCAAGTTACCTGGTGACAGGTACAGCTTGATACAGCTGAAGGCTGTGCTGCCATTCAGCAGGACCTTGATACGTTGGAGAATTGGGCATAGAGGAACCTAGTGATGTTCTACAAGGGCAAGTGTAGGGTCATGCACCTGGGGAGGAATAACCCCAAGTACCAGGATAGGTTGGGGGCTGACCTAGCAGAGAGCAGCTCTGCAGAGAAGAACCTGGGAGTCTTGGTGGGTGACAAGTTGACCATGAGCTGGCAGGTGAGGGTGGTATCATATCTGTGATGACCATTGGGATCCACACCTCAGCAGCATCTGTAGAGAGCTCTTTCCCATTGAGAACCTGTTAATCAAGCAGATATAATTGCATCAAAATATGACTGACTCACCTTATTGCAACTTTAAGGCCTTTCACTCCTTCTGCCTTGGAAGCAAATGAATTTAGTTCAACTCTGTGCTTCTGAATGGTTTATCAGGAGTAAGTGGCTTTGAATTTTAGTCTTGATACAGTTTCAGAGCAAAAACTTCCTAAGGGTTGGCTCTACTAAGTAAACACAGCAGGAAATCCAGCTGTGAGTTGCTCTGTAGGTTTGGCTGTTTGTTGAAAACATCTTTTGAAGTTCTCAGATTCATACCCTATCACACTAAAAAGCAACACCAGGTAGCATCTCCTGGCAATGTTCATGTTCTTGCTAATAAGGACTCCTCAAAACTATCAAGTTGCTACATACAATTCTCAAGCGGTGGAACTCTTATAAAGTAACTATTTACATTTTATTTCCACCAACCTGCGATAAAATTTCACACTGCTCAGGTAAGACTGCGTTTTTAACCAAAAAGACTGCACTTTTACCCAAAGCAGAAACAGAAAAAAAAGCCATTTCCCATTGTGAATCTTGTCACAACAATTTGCCGTTGGCCCATTTCTAGGTTTTATTTTCTTAGAATGCATCAGAGCTACCAGTCTGGGACATTTGAAAATGTAATTGAGCTTGATAGCAAGTGATACAGTTAATTCTGTTGGTAAATGTTGTGCAGTGCTAATTGCTAGTTCTAAATTTAACAATTAGTTTAGAAAATCTGAACTGCAATTTATAATGGGATATAAGCTGCAGGCTTCCGCTTGTACCAGCTTTTTTATTATTATTACTTATACCCATTTAGGAGGATGCAGCTGAAAAAATTTAACCAAGAATCAAGATGCATGCCTAATTTAACTTCAACCAAATTTTACTATACATCTAGTAAATTTTCTGTCTGTAAAACATGTTCAAACAAATTAAGCTTGTATCAAGTCTTCTGCTTTCTACAGTTTGTAATTATACATTAACTGATATTGTCATCCTAAACTTCATTAAATTCTTTAAAATTTTCATTGATGTTGTCTATCAGAGGAGTAGATTTGTACAGGTCTGTGTTCTCCCTCCTTTTAAAGAGAAATGTTGCCATACTTCAGCATACGGGATTTTGAAACCTGGAATGACTCATGGAGATTTTGTTTTGGACATTCTGCAATGTCTTTGAGATAATAAAACATTAGCAGGAAAGAATTAAACCTGAGATGATAAAATTAAATCGTATTTTCCTCACATTAAAGATTTGGTGTTGTAGAATCACTGGATAGTTGAAGTTGAAAGAGATCTGGACGCCTTTTAGTTGACTTGGAATTGTTCAAGTCCAGGTTGGATGGGGCTCTGAGCAACCTGGTCTAGTGGACAATATCTCTGCCCATGGCAGAGAGGTTGGAACAAAATAATCTTCAAGGTCTCTTCCATCCAAAAGCATGCTATGATTCTATTCTATTAAATCCCCTGCTCAAAACAGAGTCAGTTATTGCAGATGATCCAAGGGTATGCCCAGAAATGTTTTTGACTCTCCCTGAGGATGGAGACTCCACAACCTTTCTGGGCAACCTGTTCCAGTTTCATGACACGCACAGTCAGAGAGTTTAAATGGAATCTCCTGCACTTCAATACAGGTCTGTGGCTTCTCGTTCAGTCACTGAGCCTTCTTTTCTCCAGGCAGGATAACCCCAGCTCTCTCATCCTCTCCCTGTTTCAGAGGTGCTCCAATTCCTTAATGTGTCTCAGTGGCCTTTTGCTGGACTTCCTCCAATGTCAATGTCTGTCTTGTTCTGGGAAGCACAGGGCTGTGCACAGCACTCCAGAGGCGTCCCCAGTGCTGAGCAGAGGGGCGGGATCTCCTCCATGGACCTGCTGGACTCGTTCTGCCCACTGCAGCTGGGGAAACCAATGGCCTGGTTTGCCACAAGGGTGCACCATTGGTTCATGGTCAGCTTGGAGGTCCATAGGACCCACAAGTCCTTCTTTTCCAAGCTGCTTTCCAACTGTTTGGACCCCAGCATGGGTGATGTCTGGAATTGTTCCTCCCTGTGTGTAGGGCTCTGTGATTCCCTTCGGTGTCTTCATGAGGTCCCATTTCTCCAGCCTGCTGAGGTTTTTCTGAATGACACCATGACCAAATGGTGCATCCATCACTCCTCCCAGTTCTATAACACCTGTAAATTTCTTAAGTGTGCACTTTGTCTCATTAACCAGGCCATTAATTAAGCTGCTGCACATCACTGGCCTCAACATTAACCCCTAGGATGCTCCACTTATCTTTTCTACTTATTCCACATTTATCCTGATTTCTGTCTCTTTTGAGTATGCAAATCTGCCCTTCGTCACCCTTTTCTGTTCAGATCTTTGGGTAGAGTAGTGCTGAGATACTTTGGTTTTGTCACTGGCAATAAACATAACAGGATTTATGAAGTTACATAACCCTAGACAGATTCACTTTTGAGAAAGGCAAGATCCTTGGCTAGGATAAACCACCATGTTTTATTAAGTGTGTCCTGCCAGACTTGCATTGGCTGAATATTTGGCTTCAGAAGCTCCTTTTGAAGTCAATGAAGTTCTTATTGCCATCCCTGTGGAATGTGAAAAATTGCACTCCTGACGTAATTTTTTAGGTAGAACTGAGACAAGAATTTTCCTTACCAAGAGGGTATTATAGTTTTTTAATCTATACAGTTTAAACTACTGCTCCAGCATGAGAGAAAATAATGATGAAAGAATGATCACAAAGTAAATAATTTTCAGCCCACAGAAAGAGCATTTTCGCTCTCCCACACAAGTCCAAGGGTAATAAAAAAGCTCGAGACTGGTAATGATAGCTTGATTTTCTCCTGCACTGCCCCAGCCTAAATAGTGTAATTTTCCTGTCATATAAAAATATCTGAATGACAACAAGGCAATACTGTAGTTCTGCACCCTGCTTAGTATCGACCTTAGGTGTGAATTGCCAGTTCATTACTCTGAGGAGACAGTTACCTGTCTTCTCTTCCACTTAACCTTTCTTTACATAAAATAATTCACATACCTTGTGCCTCTACCAGTCCTCCATCACAGTCCTCCTGCAATGCAGAGCACAACAAAAGCTCAGTGACCTTAATGACTCTTGCCCCGGGTCCTCAGGGGATGGGCTGTGATGAAGTGAGGTGTGCATCACACAACCACTGTGGACACAGCAGAGGGGGGGAAAGGGGGAGGATGTTTCACCTTGCCTTCAGGTGCAGGATGTGCTCAATGAATTGAACACTTTCTAAACCAACACACGGTGCCTTGTCCAATCCTGAGCACTTTTTTTTCTTTCAGTGGCAGGTTCACAATCTGACATTCATCTTTCTGAGTGAGAAGAAAATAGGTTAAATGGAGTAAAAATGTTACTCTGCAAAAGATGCAGAGACTTGCATCCACTACACCACCTGTTTTGTAGCAGTCTTGTGCAGGATTGCTGTGGCATTCACATCACCAATCTGGAAATAACGCACATCCTTTATGGTTTTGCTGTGACACCATGCAAGACCTCTTTACTGAAAGCCAGGTGAATTAAATGAGCCTAAAAGCAATAAACTATAGACTTTACCCTATCATCATTGAAATGAACAAGATTATACTTCCAGACACTTTCAGAGATTAAGGTTAGTTCCAAGTATTCTGTGTGACTTTTAGTGTTCTCTTTGTATAGTACCAAAGGAACAATAAATTGTTACTACAGGCCATAAAATCATTGTAAATATAATACATCTCAGTTGATACAAATCAACTTTGTTAGGATTTTATATAACAAAGATGAGCCTTTAAATGATTAGCAGTATTTCACTCTTCTATTGGTTGAACTAAAGAAAGTTTTTATCTTGCATTTGAGAAGAGACAGTTAAGTAATAACTTCCAGGGGTCTCATCAAATGGATTTAGAAGATTACATATCAAAAAAGTAAGACAGGCAAAGGGTCACTAGACTTCATCAGGTAATTTACAAATAAAGTTACAGAGATAGCTCGGATTGTAAAGTTTCACCACTGGGCATTGCAAACCTCATCATTTTATCTACTTTAAGTGCCCAGCAAGGAGTGCCCAGTCAGCATTTAGATGAAAGAACACAAAATTTTGATGATATTAGATACGAACCAGGTAGGAGGCAAGGAGTTAAGGTGAATACAACAGGCAGCTTCTGCGCAGTTCTTCTGCAAAAGAAAATGCAAAAAAAATATTTTTCACATTTTATCCTTCAAAACTAATGCAATATTAAAAAGCTAACTTCAATGAAACCAGAAAGAATTCACAACTAATAATGCAGAGTTTGTCCAAGGCCTGGTATGAATCCTGTCACTGCTAGTTGCAAAGCTCTTATGCCTCCATGTATTCTTATTGCTTTTTAAAGCAATCTGGACTTGAAAGCAATCCAAAGCTACATTGTTATGTTGTAAATTGATGTACATCAGTGTTAAACCAGTCATTAGTGTGAAGGGAACCAGAAGAAGACAGGGAGGACATAAATTATTCAGCACACAGGGCCTTAGCACTCAGCATAACATTTTTCCATATGCTTCACTTTTTAATATAAAAAATAAATGTGCACACATATACACACACCCACACTTACAGATGTTTTCTATGAACCCTTCAATTCTGAGCCTCTGTGAGATAATATCACTCAGATTTAATCCAAATGCTTAATCCAATTGTCTTTACAATGGCATTATTGTATCTTTTGTATTTGATGAGTGGAGGGACAAATATGCTAAGCCTGGTGTTGACTAAGAGGTACCTATGGTAAGGTTTTCAAACCATTCGGGTTCTGACCTGGTGTTTTTGTTAAGAACACGATTTGTTTAAAATTAAATGCTTTTCACAATTTTAGCCGTCATATATTGTACTAAGACCAATAGACCCTATTTGTGTTCATACCTTTCATGGTTCTAATTAATTATCCTATGGGTTAAAAAAATACTCAGCAACCTTACAGAGAAATTATTTCTGCAGCTGGTAACTAATCGTAAGAGAAAGATGTCTTAAAAGGGATGTCTTATAACCCAAGAGTGTACCAGAGGAGAAACAAAAAAGGCTCTTCTCTATTAAAGAAATAGAAATCATCATTTTTTAAAATCCAATTTTCTTTTACAATTTTCCCTGTATTTAATGTACAAGCTGCACTGAGTGAAAACGTAATTTGAACCAGGCAATGTCATTTTCAAATTTATAATCAATAATAAAAAAATGTTATCATGTATTTCTGGTGCCACAATGGAACATTTATGAAGCTGTATCTGTCCACTCCCATTTGCATGAAATATTTGTGGTCCTGCCATGAGTCACAAACTTCAGGACTTAAATTTGAAACACATGCTTCTTAATAGCCTCTCTTTAATAATGTATCTGTGTTCCTAATCAATGTGAGTGAAATGTTTTCATAATTTAATAATAAAGTGGGTACATTCAGAATCTTGAACAGGTGAGGATAAATCATGTTTGCCTGTGAATAACAGCTTTTATCATTTACTCAGTGGGATCATAATGTATTCTTTCAATCTGCACCAAAGGTAGTAGCAGGAAGCTATTTTATAGATTTCTTGGTAATCTGAGCTGATGTTATACCTGTTACAGGACACTTCCAATAAAATAGAAACACAGCAGGATGAAAAAAGATACAAATGGTGTATTTATACCAGTCAATAAAAGCATGACTCTGTAGTAATAGAAAATTTGTTCATGAATTGTGAAGTACCAGTGGCTCAGTTGGTAAGGTGTTAAAGTAATTCGTGTCCTGCCTTTGTAACTTTTTCTCACAATTGTACCTTTAATTTGCTGTCTCATTTTCATTGACACTGAGAAAAAGTAAGCCAGGTACATTCACAGACCTTAGAATCAAAGCGGTTTAGTGGAATGAGTTTTTATTTTGTAGATCATTCCCTGTAACAAGAAGGAAGTCTAGCACACATGCACACATGAATTCATTTCTAATGGCTCAAATTCATGGTTTAGAACTTGTATTTTAATGACGCAAGACACATTTTGTTTGAGATGCCAGGTCTACTTAGCAACAGCTTAGCACAGAATTGCTTCCAAAAATGTTAGCACTGTGAACTGCTCTCTGCAGCTGATGCACGTCAGCAAACACTTTTCTCCTCTTTGCTGAAACTCTGCAGATTTTGGGGGTACTGCTGACTAGGCACAAAGGTTGCCATTTGGGCTCAGTTTGCAGGACAGGGTCAGTAATTTGGAAAAGAGTGTTACAGATATGGGAGTTAATAGAGTGTGCCAGACTCTGACCCTGGTCACACTACTGAAATTCAGAGTCATTCCAGAATGAGTAAAAATTATTCCACTTTATGGTTGCTCTCAGTAAGTTGTGATTCTCACCAGAGTGAGTCTTGAATTACTTTTAAACCAGGAAATGAAAATCAAATACATTGAAGAGAAATAGGAGTAGCCATACTGCATCAGAAGTGTAATTTCTATGTCTGGCTGGAGGTGATTTTTACAGCTCAGGTATTCTCTAAATTTTGGTAAATAGAGTTGGTTTGG
Organism: Promerops cafer; assembly: GCA_013398275.1. NCBI lineage: Eukaryota > Metazoa > Chordata > Aves > Passeriformes > Nectariniidae > Promerops > Promerops cafer. The sequence continues at coordinate 293,333 of VZSE01011968.1, forward strand.
CACATTTAGGTGTCTAATTGCCATTATTTTAACTGTGTATTTTCCAAAGTATTTTAATGTCTAAAGGGATATTTCTCTATTACTTCTGTTTTACCACATGTACAGTTGTTAATTTTTTCCTGGATAGGAAATTCTGATTTTTATAAACAGGTACTTTTAAAGCCTACAACTCTAACCACATTCAATCTGTAAGGGGATGTTCTTTCTGCCTTCTATGGGAAAAAAGAAATCACGAGTAGTATAAATTTTGCATCTCATTTCCTCTTTAGTATATAAATCTTGTGCAAAGGAAATAGGGCCTCCATTATCTCTTAGAGATGAAACAGTTTCTAATATGGATAGTCTGCATTCCCTCTGTCATGTTCCTGGGGGATAGGTTAATAAATAATGAACTAAATGTCATATTTTGAAGTCTCTTAGTTCATGGTGATGCAGCTTTCTTACACGTTTATTAAATTTCAATCTTCATTAGACAAGGTTAGTGGAGAAATTAGGTCCCTCTTGTATTGACTTAGTAATGCAGAGCTATAAAATAAATTAAAAGCAGATATATTTTTGCACTTTTTAATCATCCGTGGGTCTTTCCTTTATTCTGACTGTGCCAGATACACTTCCTAAGACTGAATCAGATGAAATATTTGTCAATTTTTGACACTGTCCATTGTAAACATTAAAAAGGGAAAAGGTTTGAAATTACATGCTGGATTTGAACTGATGATTTTGAGCAACTGACAAACAAATAGGAAAAAACTCCTTATAAAAGCTCCTACTTAGCAGAAAATGCCCAAGACCTTGAGATCTGTTTGGATCCCAGTCAGAGAATACAGAAGCAAAGAAAGACTGTTTAATAAAAATTATGATCTTAAAATTAATAGTTGCAGCTGGAAAAAGTGAGAAACAAATCCCCAGCTGAGGATATTTCATTATAATTACAAACACACAACTCTAATAGTAGCAACACGTACAATCACACATGAGGAACCTGTTAAGGCAGTTAAATACAATGCATGTAGGAAACAGTTATATTTAATTCTGCAATTAAGAAATGGATTTTGGAAAACCATAAATTTGAAATGACATGATAGTTGAGAAACTATTTGGTAGAAAATAGCAAAAAAATTCTGAAGGAAAAGGAAAATAAAAAATACTACACAAGCATAGTATTGTCAGTGGCAAGATACCTGTCTAGTTAAGAAGAATTTGAAATTCACTAAACTATTTCCTCTGGTAATAAATGGAAAATCATTATTCTGTTGGAAAAAAGGTAGAATTAATATAGAAACTGTAAGGAAGGTCAGCGAAAAAGAGACAAAGTGGGTAAAACAGTGAAAGAGCTATGGGATTGGAAAGAAGTTATAGTGGGATCCTGGTGATATTGCTGTGGTTGGATACAAGTGTGGAAAAGGCTGTGAGGAGGATTATTTCTGTTATTCTTGCCACTTTCCATACTTTTTAGGCCTCTCTAGGAAAACAGAAAGCAGCTCTGAGCACTCCTGTGTGAGGAAGGTGCTTTCAGACTTGGACAGACACCAGCAGGCTGTCAGGATGAGTACAGGAGCAGAGCATTTCCTTGCAGAAGGACACAAAGAGAGTTTGGCTTGTTTAGCCTTGCAAAACACAGACGAAGACAGGATGTGATTGCTCTCTATAAACTTATCAGGTGGGTAAACACCAGGGAGAAAAACTGCTTAAACTAAAGAACAATGTTGGTCCAAGAACAAATAGTTATAAATTGCCCATGAATAAATTTAGGCTGGAAATTAGATAAGTTTTCTAATCCTCTGGTGAGTAAGATTCTGAAACAGTCTTCCAGAAAGAATAATAAAGGAAATGGGGAATCTAGTAGGCTTTAAGAAGGGGCATTAAATAGTTTTTGAAAGGGATTATATGGCATGGGTGCCTGTGATGAGCAGATTGGATTCAGTGGCCCAGTGGACTGTTTCCTATTTTACAAGCAGATATTCCAGTTAGTCTGATTCCAATGCATTATATCCAACTCTTTACTCATGGGTGTCCTGTTTGAGTGGATAGTGAAACAAACGGTTGAGTCCTCCCTGACAGCCCTAAACCAGAACTAATAATTCACTTTTCTGGTGTATCTTATGTGAATCTGATGTTAAAAGACATCAGAAAATGGAAACAAATGGAACATTTAAAGCAGGTTGCTATCTGGACAAAACAAATCACAAAGAGAACAAAAAGACACTTGATGCCCCCAAGAAAATGTTCATTTTACAAACACAAATATTCAGTAGTTAGATAGGGAAATATGAAGAAATAATGAGGCTCTTTGGTCAACATGCTGACTAGCTGGGTTAGCATGTGGCAAGCTTTTTGTAAATATGTTAAAGATGAATCTTGAGGAGGAAAATGGGGTGATGGTATTCACGTGAGTTTGCTTTTAAGTTTGTATGGCAGTGAATGTGGGAGGACAGAAGAAGGTGGATGCATGGCAGCAGAGGAGATGAAGGTGTGAAGAGAGACATGATAGACAGGCAAGGCTGCAGGTGGTATGGAGCCATGAAATTGAAGGGAATGGTTCCCACTGAATGCATGGGAATGCACCAAGCAAAAAAAAAAAAAATAGTACCAAAATGACAAAAAAACAGAAAGCGAAGTTTGCGATGCCATTTCAATTGGACACAAGGAAGCTAAAATTTCATATCTCGGGGGAAAAGGTGGTGTGCAAAAGCAGCCTAGAAAACTTCAGTGAAACTTGAGTCTGAAAATGTGACTCTATCAAGAAGATATTGCACATATCGGGAATTCAGTAATTCTAATAGAACCCTTAAATTTTCTATAAATGGGCATTCCAGATGGTTGCAGATGCTCAATTACCTCCGGCCCACAGTGAGCCACCAGCTCTTCAAACACTCATATGGGTGCTGTTAAAAATGTCCTCTCTAAAACCCAGGTCTAAAAGTTGTCTTTAGCAGAAGATAGGACATTTCATGGGTGTTTTCTTCCTTCTGCACTTCTAATGGAAACCAATTCATGTCAGACCTAGCATTTGAGTTTTCACTGTATACAGTTATATCTTCAGAGAATTATTTCCTTTGATAGATATGTTCTGTTTCTTGAGCATGGCCTTTATGTACTCAATCTACCCCTTTTTTCTCCCAAGTGATATTTAACAATTATTGTTACTTAATTCCTGAATGAAAAATTACAGGGCCCTGCTCTGTAATTATCAATGACCTTTCAGTGTAGAAAAATGCAGCCGATGGGATGCAATGGGACTGCCACAGGCAGGCCGAGTGTTTGGACAGATATCAGCAAGAATGCTGTCCCTCCCCCTGAGCTGCCCTTTGTTGGAGCCCAGTGCAGATGGAGGGTAGAGCTTTGAACAAACTTTTCTGATTGCTGCTTGTCACGAGGCACAATGAGGAGGTGACAGGCAGCAAGTAGCAGCTGTTCAAGAAAAAGCCTAGAAAAAAGCCTAGCCAAGCCCAAAGCACTAACACCCCTGATGGAAACTTCCTTCTCTGCTGTTTCTACATGACTCCACATGGAGTCATCTCTGCTGATTTGTGTTTGGTGCAATAAATAGACACAGCAAAGAAGAAATATCTTCTGTGATGGTCATTGAGTGTTGCTATATGGGAACCACCCTTCCTGGGGCAAGGCTTGCTCTCTGTTCATAGAGGGAGCAGCACAGTAATTTTCTGAGCTTTCTGAGAAACAGAGTTGGCCCATGTGCTTCCACAAACATTATTCCTCAATTTATCCATTCAAATTTGTAAATAGGACACTTTCCACATATGTCCATTACTGTTCCTGTATTCTTCTACTAAGAAGGTCCTAACACTTCTGATATTCCTTTTATTACTCTTGCTTCTTTTTCTAATTTTATAGGGACTAAACTTAAAAAGTAGTCCACTTTTCTGGTTTTGACAGGATTTTGCTCAGTCCATAGTTATACTGACCCACATATGTCTGGAAGAACCCATCATTCCCAAAGTGAGTCAAAGCCATTTCTTTAATGGTGTAAAATTGCCATGTATTCCTTGGTTACTCAGATTTTAACAGCTTTTCTTTCTGAATCATTTGCCCTACTAAGTGCTACATTCATAGAAAAACCTGTCACTGTTATTAATGGACATTGTGTTGCAGAACCACAGTGCCCAAGCACTACCTATAACTATCTGCATGCTGTTTATGTGTAGGTAGATCCAGGGGCATATGCAGGTAAGATTTTCATACCTATTTGACACTGTGACAAGAAAAAATGACTTGAAATTGGACAGGATCAAGAAACTGTGAAGCATCTTCACAGAACTCATGCACCAGAAAGGGTTATATATTTAAGGAATTTTTTCCATCCACTGCCTCAGAGTAAACTGTGGGAGCTGCTTGAACCCCACCATTTAGGATGGGAAGCGAAGGCGACTTCTGTCTCAGTAGTAGAAATCTAATTATCCATTTGGAAATCAGCCAAGATCCCGTATCTAATATAGAGATAATATTCCATATTAAATGGCGCAGATTCTTAAGAACCACACGTCCCCAACTTTCCTCTGCACTTCCTTATTAAAGACATTTTCAGCAGTCTCTTGTCTTGCGATAGCATAGACGTTACCTCAGGCTTGACACAGAGTATCAGACTGCCTAGCGAATCCAGCGCTCTGGAGCTTTGTCTCACAGGGAGGCCCGCCGTGCGCGCGCTCACCAAGCTGCATATCCCACATATCCCGCTAATCCTGGAAGATCTGAGGAGATAACTCCTGAGGTTGAGTGGCCGCGGGTGGTGGGATGCTATTGAGTGTAAATGAGAAGAGAAATCTGAGCGTCAGAATCTTTGCCGCGAATCACCACTGCATCCAACCGCCATGATATATTAATTTATAATTAAATGTTGATTTTTTTCCCCCGAGGATGTTTTGGCTTCTAGACCAGCGCAGTTCATTAGTTAGTTGCTGTGTTTGATTCACTTATTGTCATGCCTTTGATCACTTTCCATACAAATGAGCATGTCAGAGTGGATACCAAAACCCTTTGTGCTTCTTTGTAATTGCAGGCAGAACATTCCTAAACAAGGAACAGCATTTTCTCAGCCTCAGTCTTTGCTTCTCATGACAATTCCCTTACTTGATTGAAACTGATGAAACTTCCTCAGAATCTATGTTTTGTATCATGATGGTTTCTTTTCCTGGCATCTACTATATCAGCAAGATAACAAGTCTTATTTTCATCAGACTGTCTAGAGATTATTAAAATGAGTAATTCTTGCTACTTGAGATGCAAAACTGGGATTTTTTTAAAAAATCTAGGTGAGATAACATCAATGCTATTTGTGCACTAAGTCTATATGAACTCTAAATAATTATATTTCTTTGCTTAAATATAGTGCATAATAGAATTCCTGTTCTGCATCAACCCTCAAAGGATAATGGTGTTTCAATCTGTCAGAAAGCAAAGATATAGGAAACATGAAGTTTGTAAGAAGCCTGATTAGAATTTAAGCACCTTATTTCTAGTATAATTCCTTTTACCTTAGTTACCAATTGGTAGAACTTTCTTACTAAAGAACTTTCAATAGTTACCAATTGGTAAGAACTTTCTTACTAAAAACAGCATCTAATTCTGTCTAATTCTTTACAAGGTATTTCCTAACTTTCCATAGTCGTTAAAAAATAATTGTTTCATGGGAAAAAAAAAAAAATACAGAGCTGAAAACACTTTTTAGGAGCCTTGTCAACACTGATGATCTGCAGATGATATCAGCTTGTTAAAATGCACCATCAACTTTATAAAACATTTCTTACATTTCTCGTTGCTTTTGCTACGAATAGCACCTAAGACTCCTGTAACTGAAGGATTAATGTATTTTTTAAACCTGCCTCTTTAATCTTTTGGTATTTCTCTGAGCATTTGTCAGAACTTTGTGCTTACACACCTTCGTTAACTCGCCTGTGCAGCCACTCAGTTTGGATTTGTTTACTCTAACTTCAACCATCTAGAAGTTACTATGGGGAGTAAATGAGCTTTCTGCAGGGACAGCTGATCCCTCGCTAGGACACACGTCTGATATACAAGGAATTATTTTCTTCTGAAGTTATCTCTCTCTGCTGACTACAGAGGAAGCCGAGGCAATAACCTCTAAAGAAACACCAAACACTTTAGCAGCTAAAATGATGAGACAAATTTCTTTGCCTTCTGTTTTGTTTATGCAGTTGAGTTACAGGAAAGGAAGGGCAGGTTTCATTGTTTTTTTAACAGGGTATCATGATTGTGCATCAAACAGCAGAGACAAAATTGAAAACTACTTTGGCTCATATTTTTAAATTAACAGAAATGGAAATTATGTCCCCCCTACATTCATGTGTATCACTGGAAACTCTACCTGTGACTGTATTTCTGTATCTTAGTGACAACTGCCCTGCTGCAGAGCTAGGAGGCAATTGAGGTATTTGTCTACTGATAACTTTTGGTGTAACTTGATGTCAATAACTAAGCTGAGTTTGTCACCAAAAGGGATTGTTCCTCTTTCCCCATGCATTCACAGAGCCACAGAATCATAGATTCATTTAGGTTGGAAAAGACTTCCAGGATCATTGAGACCAGCCTTTGACTGAACACCACCATATCTAATAAACCACAACACTAAATTCCATATTCAGTTGTTTCTGGAATACTTCCAGGGATGGCGACTCCACCATTTCTCAAGGCACCCCTTTCCAGTGTTTGGCAGCCCTTTCAGTGAATACTTTTTTCCAGATGTCCAACCTGAACCTCCTCTGGTGCAGCTTGAGACATTTATTCTTGTCCCATCATTAGTAAATTCCCTAACTCTTCATTGACTGAAGTTTATATTGAGTGGGGATTCAATGCCAAACTCTGTTTTCATGAACAGATTTGTTTAAAATTCACCCACTGACCTTCCTCACCAGGTCAGTGATGGGAACACACTGGTTGGGTAGGCAATGGGAGGAAGAGATGGACTGTCCCCATTTGCAGATGGAATGTCTCCCATTTGAGATTTGCCCTCAGCATTTCTAGATGAAGGGCAAATCTCATCCTAAACAACACTACATGGTTTGGAACTCGTATGCAAGATGTAAATAGAAATGTAAGCACAAATACAATATTCAGATAATCATTCTTTGCTTTACATCTTAAGAGAAATGAAATATTTTGTATTTATTAATTCTTATCTTCTATTATTCAGAAGTGGGCACTGATGAATTTTCAATGCCCTGAAAATAAATTCTTCACGCTGGACTCGTAACTGAATGATGCAAATACCATAACAGGCTGCTGTCCCTCTTTGGGTTTTACAACTCCATTGAGTTTGGGATGAAAAGCCCAATCTTTCTTTATCCATGCTGGAGGGAGAGAAGGAGGGAAAATAATCAAATTATGGTCAGGAAATTTATCAAAAGCACATCACTCTTGAAAATTGTAGTCAAACATACAAAACATTGCCTTTCAAAATATGTTTCTGCAGTGCTTTGAAGTTATCTTTTGCTACTTAGACAGGATTTTATATCATTAATGAGCTATCTTGTTCATACATTACTTTTTATGGCCTCTGTTTATTTCACATTGATTTCTCCCTGACTTATTAAGGTCTCAGTCTCAGACCGTAGGCACTCTGCAAATGTAAATTGTGGTACAGAAAATAAAAATGCCAAATTCAGACCGTGCCTGCCAAGTCATAACTCAATAATATCTACTGTCTATGAAAACAAACTCCATAAATACTTCTTAATATCTACATTAACTTCATAGAGCATAATCTGTAAATGCTGTAACCACTCCCTCCTCTAATGCATGAAGTTACTTAATCCAGATGCTAGAAGTATTTTTTTTTTAATGAGCATTAGTACTAAAGTGCTGATCAAAGTGAATCTTCAAAGCTTCCTCCTGTCTAAGCATTTGCAGGATCCTGGGTGATCTGCATGCAGTCTTGCCACTGTATTTCAGACTGTTTGGGTGCTAAACTTCATGCTGAATATATAAGCAATACTGGATTGCAGCAAGTGTGCTGTGCAAACACTGCAGTGTGGAGAAGTTCTTTCTCTCCCTGGCTGCACAATACCAGGGAAATTCTGGGAAGATCTTCATAAAATCAGCAGGAATTATTAGAGGAAGAACTGAAGATAGAAGAATGTAAAAATGTATCTGACTAGTTTTGATGAAAGAGTGTCTACAGCTTATGAATAAATTGGTCTAAAAAATCACTTTTAAGTCTTTGTCCATTTTCAGCAGGCCCGTAACCAATTTTCATTATGGGTTATACAGCACCCACAGATAAAATTCACACTATGGTGTCTTTCTATCTTATGGATATGCAGGTAAATATATCATTTATGATGTGCTTCTTCCTATTCATTTGGAAGATGGAGGAATATTTTGCAACACATTCCACCGGGATACGTAGAAAACATTGATATCCTGGTAGGCATGAGCCTCACAGTGGTTTGAGAGTTTAATTTGCACAGCAAATAAGAAGTATAACGTACATGAATTATAATGCAAAACGGCTGTTTAATTCAAGAGACATCCAAGGACTTAGATGGCTGCAGATATATACAATATGTATGAGGAATATAAGTATATCCATATTTTGAGCAGGAGGACCTGACGTCTACAGGGATTTCAGTATTACAAAAAGTAGCTCTAGGTTTCATAGCATCTCCTGCAAGTACAAATCCATCTTGATGTTCAAGACATCATTTCCACTTACTTTAAAATTCAGAAATTCAATTCATATCATAAATAGGTACTTTTGTCCCTAGAAAACAAATTCATTGAGTGTTTCAATGGACAGCAAACAGGAGGAAAACAGGATGAAAAAGCATTGGGTAGCATCTAAGCAAAAGTTGATGAAAGCAGGACAATCTGTCCTCACATCTTCTTCAGCTCTTCCACATGGATTCAGCCTAGGAGACAGGTAAGGGAAAACATGCCCAGCTCAGGAGATGGGTAGGTAAGATCTTTAAATGGAAAGATGGTAGATTTTAATGAGATATTAGAAATAAATTCTTCCCTGTGAGGATGGTGAGGGCCTGGCAAAGGTTGCCCAGAGAAGCTGTGGCTGCCCCATTCCTGGAAGTGTTCCAGGCCAAGTTGGACTGGGCTTGGAGCAACCTGGGATAGTGGAAGGTGTCCCTGCCCACTATCCCAGGTAGAGATATTGGAACAGGATGATCTTTAAGGTCGTTTTTAACACAAACTGTTTCGTGATTCTGTGATTTTATGAGATGTTCTGTGCACAGAAACATCCTCTCCCAATTTTGACAACAGTTTCCATGGAATTGAAGGCTCCATATCACTAACTTCCAGGGGGATGTCTTTGCAGCCATAGTAAGGGAAACCCATTTGCATTGGATGCATTTGGGGAACTCGTACACCCCTCATATGCAGCTTCCCCTCTTTGCAGCACTGGGGTGGGCACCTTCTTCTCACTCCTCCCTGAGGTACAGTGCAGCTGCAAAGACAGAAATACCAGGATGATTTTCCCTGCAGGTGTAGGTGTGGCCTCTGTTCACATCCTCCTGCAGGCATCATGCTCTGCCCTGCACATCAGCAAAGCACCAGTACACTGACAGTGGTGTGGTGAGTCCAGAGGCTGACACAGCCAACTTCCTTTTCACATGAGCCTTGATCTCTGCACTTCCTTGCACTGTGGTTCGTCTGCTGACAAAGTTTCCCTCCCATAAGAGGCAGCAGATTTCTTCATTGAAATTTCTTCCCTAGCTGGGAAAATCAAGCTGCAGAGTCATGCTTCCAAAACTCCAGAGTGAAAGAGCCTTTCACTGCATGAGGAACAGGTAAAGGTGCTATTTCTGTCATGGCTGGGTAAGGAATTGAGACATCTATAAGGAGTGTTTTCCTAGAAACTGTATTTAAGTGCAGATAATGCACCGATTAATGCAAGACTAATAAATCAATTATGCTACTGTTAAAGTGGGAGATGGTTCATAGAACCACAGAATCACAGAATCTCTTTTGTTGAAAGAGACCTTAGACTTTATCTATTTCCAATCCCCCTGCCATGGGCAGGGACACTTTCCACTGTCCCAGGTTGCTCCAAGCCCCATCCAACCTGGCCTTGGACATTTCCAGTGGAGTAGCTGGACATTAATCTGTCAAGGGTACTCTGCTGGATCTGAATTTTAAGGCTGTTGTAATTTCTCAGAAAGAAAAAGGGAAAATTTGATAAACAACTCACATCATCCTAAAACTGACATATTTCACTTGACAATGATGTAAAATAAAACTTCCATTCAGAAGGACTGAGGCAGGCCTAGGCCAGTCTCAAATGTAAACAACCATTAAAATATTTATTATGTATTTGCTTGCAGTTGATATCATTTATCTGTGTTAATTGACAACAAAATAACTGGGAAGTTGAAACTACTTTATACTCAACCATGAAATACTCAGTAACTGCTTAGAGACAAAACTATATGTCTCTATATATATAAATACATATAGATAAATATATCTCAGAGCTGCTGTTTCTAGGCTTTGACCAATGCTTTTGTGCCAAAGTTTTGAAACTAAACCCCTACCTTCTAAAGATTTTTTTCTTTTCCTTTTAAGCGCACATATTAGATAATCTGCTTGTCATTCAGGAATTTTTGATGGCTGAAAAAGGAGCTGTCCCTTAATAGGAGGACAAAGGATGACATGGAAATGGGACATGGATATACATTAATGGAAGTTTTCTGGTACAATGAGGGTCCTGTTGCAGCAAGAGATGGGTCAGAGCAGCTGAGAAACTGCTCCAAATGACACAAGACGATGAAGACTCCAAAGGATTTGTCAAGTGAAAAAGCATTTTTGGGTCCTTTTTTGCAGTTATGCACTGCTGAAAAGCAAGCAGATGCTTTGCATCAAGTGATCTTTATGGATTTTTAAATAAAAGCTCCTTTGTAAGAGCTTGCAACTTAATACATGCCCCTATCTGCAGGCAGGACCAGGCACTGCATTTAGTTATGATACTGAAACATCAGCTGCGTGTTGAAATTCCATTTGTTACTTAAAGTGACCTAGGAAAAAACTCCACATGCAGATGGTAGACTCAGACCTGCAACAGAAGGACTCAGACATCCTCATCTCATGTTGTACTTCTTCACACCAGCCAGGGGTGGGTAAGGGGTGAAAGTAATAACAGCAAATACTCCAACATCTACACATTTCTTCAAATACTTCATTTTTGCTTAGTAGTCTTTTATCTAAATGTGAGCTCTTGTCAAATGAACGCAGCTGGAAAGACTTGGTAAATCAAATTTCAAGTTGATCTGACTTCAAATTTTCAGTTAAAAGCATTCAGATCGGATGATTGGAGCCAACCGCTGCACAAAAATTTGGCTAGAATCTCAAGGAAAAGTTCTGTTTGTTTAGTAACATTTTTAATAAAAACATGCTTTGTCTGAAATATTTCATGAGTGCTGAGTCTCTTCAAAAAGTCCTCACCAATACACATCTTGCTGACAGTGTAACCAACATGCCACAAGACCTTTGGATGTATGTAATGCATACAGATATTAACCTTTAGTATTTTCATTATACAACATATGAAAAATTGGCAAAGTTCTTGGATGAATCTTTGAACTGGAACTATAGTTCTATCACAGAAAAACTTTGGACAGTGCAAGGTGGTGCAGATTTACGCCACCAAGACTTTTAAAGGTCTTCTACACAGACACACACACAGGCACACACGGAACGCCTCCCAGCTGAGATAGACCCATGATTCAAATACCCCTCTTGCCAAGCAGATTAAATCCATGCACTTCAACTATGACTATTTTGCCTGTCAGTTAAACATGTTGCTTAAATAACTTATGCTCTTTGAAACAAGGTAGGAAGCAAAATCCTTCTTTGTGGTGTGGCTATTCCAAAGGCAAAAACAATTTGCTTTTCAGAAGCAATTTTCAAAACCCCAAGGATAAGTCTTCTCTGGCAAAGAGTTAGCTGCAGACAAAGAGGGGGTGGACTCCATCAGAGACAGAAAAATTCACACCTACTCTTGAGGTGGAGGAGGATTTCTTAAGATGGGGCTCCCAAGAGCCCCCTCTAGCACTCCATCATATGAGCACTTTGAAGATCTGTGATGGAGAGCTGGAGCCATATTCTTCAAAGGGTAATGACTAGATATTTTGTTATTATTAGACAACTTCAGCAAGTAAAGGGTAAGCCAGTTAAACATTTTTCCTGTGTTTCATGGAAGAGTTTTAAACAAGAGGTTCTACTTACTGACAATGGGGTTTGTGAGTTTGAAGTCTACCACTTGAAGAAGAGGAAGTGCTATTATCTCCTGAGGATTAGAGAAGCAGTGACCATAATATTCTGGAAAAAGTTGAGTGCTCAGTAACACACTCCATCAAAAAAAAAAAAAAAAAACAACTAAAAACTGTAAGACAGGAAACCTTCAGCTCTTTTATTTGAATGTGAACATTTATGTATAAAGCTGCCGTTATGCTTGATAAAACATAAATCTGTGAGAAGATTTAGTGTATTTACAATGGTGAGGTTACTCCAGAGAGTTGCTAAAGCCAAAGGTGAGCATAAATACATCAGTTGACCAAAACAAAGATTGCACTCTCCATATGTCTTGTCTCATTTATGTCTCCAAATCCTCATGGCTGCAAAAAGTTCCTGATAGTTCACAAAGTGCCCACACACATTTAGAGCTGTTGTCTCAAACTGTTTTCTTCAAGTCTGAGCTACCAGATCACATCTTTGCATGGAAAACAACTAAGAATCTAGATCAATTTGCTTTTCTCTTTAGATTGTGACATTTTTGAAATGGGACAAGCTGTCTGCTAAAACTCCTGTTGAGTGCATTCAACTTATTTCACACAGAACCCATTGACAGGTTTCAGGTGAAAATGTATCCTGTTCATTATCAAGCCAAGGTTTTAATCAGTTGTCTCAGGGTGAAAGGCTTTGCTACAGACAGTATTAATCTGTCTCCCACTGCAGTGTTTGGTCTGCTGTACAAACCTGGGATTTTCCAGGACAGTTTTGTGCACCCCAGATGGATTACAGTGCTTGACACAATGCCTTCAAAAAATTACATGCTCTTAAAATAACGTGCTTTCACAGGTTTTTTGATCTTCAAGCTGAAACCAGAAGAAAAGATTTTTCATTTGCCTTAAACAAGCAATATGAGCCAGAATGTGAGATTATGTGGGAGACTTGCAGAACTCTGGATAAAGAGAGTCCTGCAGAAGAATGCCCACAAATCCCAAAGCATTGTTAAATGGAACAGTATAGAATTCAAAATAAAAAATTGAACCAATTTGCCAGCTGTGATTCCATAAGTTTGCTTTTCTGCACCACTCTAGATTGCTCTCCATTAAACCAATATAAGTGGGATATAAGGGTACTAGGAAGTGTCCAAAGGAAGGGCATGAAGGTGGTGAAGGGCCTTGAGGAGAAGTCATAGGAGGAGGGGCTGAGGCCCCTTGGTGTGTTCAGCCTGGAGAAGAGGAGACTGTGGCTAGACCTCATTGCAGTCACAACTCCCTCGTCAGGGGAAGAGGAGGGGCAGGCACTGATCTCTTCTCTCTGGTGACCAGGGAAAGGACCTGAGGGAATGGCCTGAAGTTGTGTCAGGGAGGTTTAGGTGCAATATCAGGAAAAGATTCATCACCCAGAGGGTGGCTGGGCACTGGACCAGGCTCCCCAGGGAAGTGGTCACAGCACAGAGCCTGACAGGAGTCCAAGAAACATTTGAACAACACTCACAGGCCCAGGGTGACTCTTGGGGCTGTTCAGGAGTTGCACTGATGACCCTTGTGGGTCATTTCCAACTCAGGTTATTCTATGCATCTATGAAATCACAGTGTCATCACTTTGTAATATCCATCATCATATATGATAACAAATAAGTATTTGTCTTTCTTGTGTTTGACTCTTCAGATACATCTTGTTAATTAAATCATCTGTTTTTAACCAGGTATAAATTTGTATCCTAGTACTTTATTAATAAGGAAGTATTGCTTTTATGTTAATGGGAGATTATAAATGCTAACATAAGGAAGCCAATGTGACTTCTTGTGTGATAGGGTGTGAGAAAAAGGCCAAGAGCAATGATAAAAAAGAACAATGCATCTGAAAAGTTACAAGCATTTCAGATGTAAACATGCTGCTAATCCTGTAGCATAATGTGCCTCAGGGCAGGATTTAACCCTGCTTATTGGAGACTAATATTTAAAACACATAGGAATGCAGAGAGATGGAAACTGTTTTCTCTTTCAGATAAGTCATTTTATTTTTTTTTTTCCTGAATTAAGTGAACTGAGAGGGAAATGTTCTGCTCTCAAAGGCATCACTTTTATGCAGGAAAAAGTTGCTAGCATGTGGCAACTAATTTGAGATGAATTTATGAAGGGCAAGGCTGTTCATCCATCTCCATGTAAGTTAGCAATCTGACATGTTCAGTGTGGAAATCGCTGGCTGCTTTATCTCCTCTGAGATTTTTGCTTCGTTTTATGTACCATAAAGTAAAAACACCTTTTCTCCCCTAATACTAAAAAAATGAAAGTCACTTCTTTTCTTTGTGGAGAAAGGTTTTATTACCTTCATTCTGACAAAAATCTTCTGATAAAATCCTTCTTTTCAGAGAAGTTGTGAAAAGAAATGTGGGATTTATTCTAGAATTTGTAGATTGCTCTTGATAGAAACAGGTATTGTGTATATATCAGTTGGTACTCCTTCCTCTAGAAGGAAAAAAAACACCCCACATTTCTTTAGAAACCTTCTATTTAATGGGTGGGGGGGAGAAAGAGAGAAGCAAAAAGACAGAAAAAACAGAGACAGTGAATGAAAAAGGAAAAAAATGGAACTTCAAGGTGCACTGATCTCATGTATTTGAAAATTCAGTGGTAAGAATAAAGTTTCAAAAACCACATCTAGAGAAATATCCCCCCCAGTCCATGTGTTATTAATCCATTCAAATGTGATGTGAAAAGATTTGAAAATCTTAGAAGAGAACTTACAATGTTAGTCCAGATGGTGAATGAAGCACAGTCATGCCTGTTTCACTTAATAACAACCCACTTAGAGTGAAAAATACAGTCACACAGCAAAAGCTTTCATAAATAAGTAAAGAGATTTTCACCTCTAAAGTATATTCTGAAATTGATCCTTACAAAATCCCTTGAAGGGAATTTGTGTATAGAAAATGAACAGAGACATTTTTTTTGTTGTGACTTTTTTTGTACCTGAGACAGAGAGAATGGGACAGTCAAGAGAGGAAAAGGGCTCTTGTCATCTGTTCTTGACCCATGGGTAAAAGTGATCTGCTGAAGTCGAGTGTGTTCACAACATGGAGATAACATCTCTGTTGACAAATCTCCTGACTCAGATCTCTTCTTGGGCCACTACACTGTAATAATTGCTTTCTCTGGCTTTTTTAATGTGGATTCCCTTTTCAAAATTGAAACAAGATGTGACTTCCTGTGTATTATTACCCCCTTTCTTTACAGTCTTCAGAAGAGATCTGTGTCTTTTTTAGCTAATTGCATTATAGGCTTCAGTGGCTTTTGTAGTGATTTGTAAAGTATTTGTTAAATGTCTTTGCAAAAACTGAGCTGAGATTCCAGTGTGAAGTTTCAGACTAATCCTGAAGTCACTAAACTCTGTTTTAGCAGATCAAAATGTAGTCAGTTTTTAAACACTTTGGGGAAAGACCCTACACCAGTACAGATGGCAAAGCATTCAACTAGCTCTAGAGTCTATAAAAATAATTCCTTTTTATTACTTAACTGTTTCACAAGTAATATGAAAATAGATCTGCTTCTTGATGATTATATTAAAGATAATTGGAAGTAAGTAATAGGGCATCTTCTCTTTATTGTCGATAAATTGATGTGCCTCAATTATATCCATTTTATGTGCACGTCCTGGTTGGTTTTGGGGTTTTTTGGTTTTGGTTTTGTTTTTTCCAAGGGAGTAATTTTGCCTTCCAAGTGTCTTTTCCAGAGGAAATGAACACATATTGTGCTTTTAGACCAAGTACTGTAGCACAATTAATCTCTGCACTGTCCTTTCCTAGCAACCCAAAGTAGGAAATATATGCAGCCAAAGTGTAAAGCTAAACAGCTAGCAGGTTTCTATATTTACAAGAATCAAAGCAGTTAAATGACTCAGCTGCCTCCTAATGTGGGTTATATTTGAATTTGGGGAGAGTGGGGGGAAGAATGGAACATTATTGCTTTAACAAGGTTTACTGCTAAACTGAACATATGTTGCTCATAATGTCACTTTCTAAATCAATGAAATTATCATTATAGAACATGTCGACAAATTAGACATGTAAAGTGCAAGCTGTATGTGGGTGAGATGTAATTTGGCTCTATAAAAAGAAATTAAACAATAAAATATCAATGACAGATGTAGTTAGCTAAAGGTTTTGAGGTTTAAATACCAATTTGTGGAAAAAAAATTATGCAGACCCAATCAGGGTACGAGATAAAAATACCAGCCTCCATGCAACAAGATGATTAAGTATTTGGACCAGATGTTTGGAGACCTTAGATGTGCCCTTTATTTAACTGGCAAGCATACTGGCAAGTCCTTACATTTGTAAAATCCAAGTAATGAAGGTTAGCTCAGATGGAAGTAATAAAACAATCAAATATCAAGAGTCATTCATGTCTGTGCTCTATACATCATGCAACAGTTCTGAACTTCATGTTTTAATATGCCAGCACACGTTTTAAAGAAATAAGCTTTTTCCACTAGTTTTAAAGAAACATACTAGAGTATTTTCTTCTCATTTAGAGTTCTCAAAGCAAATGCAGGAATTGAATGAATTTGATATGTTTTAGATCCTTTTCCCACAGGTTTGCAGATTTTATAACTCGAGTCTCAGCTAAAACTCTGTGTCATAATTCCTGGGTTACAGCTTTGTCTCGCAGCTGCTCTGTGGTTGTGGGCAAGGTGTTTAAGACTAAACAATAAAATGTGTGTGATCAAAGAAGAATGTCTTGCAGGTTAAAAGATTACTTCTGTTTTAGGCCCTTCTAACAACTTTGTGGGGTAATCAATCTCTCTGTGGCTCTTCTCCTGCTATTCATAAGCAGCAGGGTGGCATAATCCAATCTTTTAGCTCATTTTCCCTCTTGGGCAGAGTCTCATTCCCAGCCACATCAGAGCTGCTGTGCTCAACTGTGTTGTGGCAGACCAAGGTTGTTATCTGCAATCTCATACCTTGGGGTCCTGGCCAGACCATGCTGTGCCACCAGCTCTCCTTTCCACAGAGCCCAGGGCAGCAGCTGTGGGAAGGAGTTTCCATACAAATTTAGGTCTTGACAGAGTGCGAAATGGGGGCGTATCTCAAGCTCTGAAATACTGGGTGCCTGCCTTTCATGCAGCCACTCTGCTTGGACAGTGACTAGCAGGGATGGCCCTGATCTTGTTTAAGCCTTCAAGACATTGCCATAATATAATCAACAGCAATTCTGAAGGCATAAATAAAAGATAACATCCATGAGGTTTTCAGAGGGATGACATAGTGTGCATAAAACATTTGAATACCACAGACAGAGCAGATGAAAAGGGATTGAGCTCTAAAGAAGAAATCATTCCTTGATGGGCTGATGTAGCTTGGCAGTAGAAGATGGGTTTCATCTGATCAGTGTAGGCATCTACAGTGTATAGAAAGCATCTCAGCTGTTCATCCCCACTCTTTGCCACCCTTACAGAATACAAAGAAAAATATGCTCCTCAGCCACAGTTTAACTCTTCTGAAAATAAATCTTTAAAATAGATTCATTTTAGCCTAAAAATATCTGTTCTTCACCATTAGATCTGGAGAGAGGCCATGGTGATAGCTCAGATGTGGACATCTGCTAGACAAATATGAAAAGGCAAATGAAATGTGTGCCAACCACAGTGACCATCAATTGGTAGCTTTTCAGCCTGCCTTGATGCTGTAACCCAACCTTAAGAAACACTACAGTCAGTTAAAAAGTTAACTAAAAAAATGCATGAAGAATACTCATGAAAATTTCCCATTTCTTGTGAGAAACTTGATTTTATGTTCCCCACGACTTAAGAAAATGGACCCATCCATATGAATAGGAGAATATGCTCTTGTGTACTCTGTTACTCTTAACATTCTCTGAAATATGGGTTTCAGCACTTCTGTTACCATGGTGCAAAACACTTGTAAAGCTGTGACAGGCATCAGAATTTGATTAATTAATCCCTACAGAATGCTTTGAGTTCCCCTCGGTGGAAGATACTCAGTGTTAGTTTCTTGGACCTTCTCCCATGAGGAGCAGCACCTTCTTGTACCTGCCTTGTATCAAGGAACAGTGTGGCCAGCAGGACCAGGGCAGTGATTGGGCTCCTGTGCTCAGTGTTGAGGAGCCACACCTCAAATCCCATGTTTGGTTCTGACCCCTCACTACAAGACATTGAGGGGCTGGAGAGTGTCCAGAGAAGGGCAGTGGAGCTGGGGAAGGAGCACAAGTCTGATGAGGAGCAGCTGAGGGATCTGGGGGGCTCAGCCTGAAGAAAAGGAGGCTCAGGGGGGACCTTGTTGCCCTCTAGAACTCCCTGAATGGGGGTGCAGCCTGGTGGGGACCAAGCTCTGCAATCAAGCAGCAAGCCATAGTACAAGAAGAAATGCCCTCAAAGCTGTGCCAGGGAACGTTTAAATTGAATGCTAGGAAAATTTCTTCACCACAAGGATTGCCAAGCCCTGGCACAGGCTGCCCAGTGAAGTGGTGGCATCATCATCCCTGAAGACCTTTATAAAACATGTAGATGTGGCACTTGACCATGGTTTAGTGGCTGGCTTGGCAGAGCTGCACCAAGGGCTGGACTTGGTGATCTTAGAGGTCTTTTCTAACCTTAACAATCCAAACATTCCAAAGATGAGTAAACCTGTGTGGAAATCATTGTTTGCCTGGAGGCAGAAAAACTAGTGTCAAAAAAAAAGAATTTTTTAAAATTCATCTTCATCCCTTTTTTTTCCCCATTGCCCTTTAAAGGGCAGATCTCAGCCCTATTCAAATGACAGCCCTCCATGTACCAACTACTGTAGGTGTAAACACTTATTCACCAAGCAGGAAACAGCTTTGAGTGCTCAGAAACATTTAAACAAAGTGAAATACCTTCTTTTAAGTGATTGCCTGAGCATAGAAGAGAGATGGGACTTGTAGGAAGAAGTAATGTCTTTTCTGAAACAAACTAATAGAAGTGAAAAGAAACAGACAAGCTTTAAGGGGCTTTTGTTCTGGAAAGATTGTTTTCTTTGACACTATCAGTTATTCTAATAAAAGATACTACCTTTCCCTATAAACCTTGCCTCTCACCTCTTAATGTTACTTACACCAATACTTCTTTTTATTTCTGTTTCCAAAGGTATATGGATTTAGAAAGAGTCCATATCCATCTTCTGCAGTTTCCAAGTGCTTAAAACACTCTGCCTGCAGAATTTATACTGTATATGGAGTGTTGTCTAAGAGCTGCACTTACATAACAGCACTTGACTGAATGTCTTGTTTTTCCACATGCAAGTCCAACAGGCTGGAAATCAGGACTGCTGAGAAACACCTACTTTCTGAAAATCATTAGTCTTCTTTCCCCTCCCTAATTAATTTTTTGAACCACTAGAGAATCGCAGTAGAGGTGACAAGTTTTCTGAATCTGAGTCACACTCTGATTTAACCTGTGCTTGCCTAGGGGTCCCTGCTTACTTCTAGTGGGGCTATTTGTGAGTTTGACATAACTTCCTGCCAGGAACCATGCTGGAATTATATTTTATTGCTTTTGCTCTTCTCTGGACATAATTAGGATGTTCACTTTTTCTCTTAGATGTCTCAATAGAAAAAAAAGTGTTGGGCATTCACCTTGAACTTTCCAATTGTTCCATTTATCTGCACAAATAGAGAACCATCTACAGTTCTTTGGACGATGGCAAAATTACCTTGTTTACTGAACTGATGAAAAAGAGCATCCCTCCTGTGTTACCCAGCTTAGACTACTTTTTGTACCTGTTAATTGAGGTTGGTTTCGCTGTGCCCTCTCCCAAACTGTCAGTGCACTGCTTTTACAAAACTGAGACAATAAACTTCTGCAAGGGCCATGACTCCCATTCTGACAGCTCTCCTACAGAAAGATTCTGCTTAGCAGGGAAATACCCTCAAAACTGACCGAGTCTGATAGTCATAATGAGGAAATGTAAACTGAGAAGTTGTCTCCTGGAGGGACAACAAAACTGGCATAAGCAATCCAGGAGGTTCCTGCATTACACTGATGATAAAATCCTCCAAGCAAGAAGCTGAGTTCTGGTGGACCTCATAAGCACCAACAATGAATCTGAAAGTCAAAGGCAGCCTTGGCTGGAGTTCAGCAACCTGGGAGCAGAAAGAAGGGTGAAAAGCAAGCCCACAATGATGGATTTTGTGAGAACAGACTTAGCATCTTCAGAGATCTGCTCAAAAAAGTTTCAGGAGATGAGGCCTTGGAGCGAAGGCAGGCCCAAGAAATCTGTTTCATATTGAAGGATCACCCCATCCAAGTTAAAGAGGATTCCATGCCATCAAATACAAAAGCAAACAAAAATGCCAGGAGCCCTGCATGGCTGAACAAGCTATTCCTGGCCAAATTCAAAGATAAAAAGGGAGCAGAGAGAGGGTGGAACCAAGCATCTCCTGACCTCCAGAGGTCCCTTCCAACTTCAACCATTCTTCGTTTCTATATCTGCTATAATGCCATCCAATTAGGAAATAAAATATATATTTTTTAAGATGTATAAAATACCAGACACCACATTTGGCTCAGTGAAACACTAAACATGGAGTTTGGAAGCTGCTCTGGTATTGTATCCCATTTTTATCTCCGGGTACTGGCTACTGGATAATGGAGACCAGTTCGTCCTTTAGTTGGTGTCCAAATGTTTTTAACATCTGACCAAAGAAGTCCAGCAACAATTTTTAATTGCATTTTCATGGCATTTTTTCCACCATCAGAGAATTAGTTTTGTAGACGTTCATAGGCATAAGTGACAGAATAAAAACTTTGTCTTATTTCACTGAGGGCATATAAGGGTGTTTGAGAAGGACTACCGCATCCAAGTGTTCATTAATGTAATTTTCTGCAGCTAAAAGACATTTAGAATAATTCCTGGTGGAGTTTAATTAGAGCAGTTAAAATTTTTTTCAGATTCTCTTTTGATGGAAAGCTCCTTCCTCTGAAGTGGAATGTCCCTATTAGGTAAAATTTGTAGGTTTGGGCTGGGGGGAAGAAAATCAGGCAATAGATTTTTTAAGCTTTGCAATAATAACCTGGAAAACATAGAAACCTTTCAAAAATATTTATTAATACTTCATAAATAATAATTGCTATTATATTTTTTTTTTCCTCAAGGCAGGATAAATTGTTTTCAGACGAGCTCTCTTTGTGCTGTGCATTTTGCATAACAGGTTATGTTAGCCCTTTCTCCCATAAGCAACACAAGCAAATGTAAATTTTTGGCATGAATCCAGACAGCTGGCCTCCGTGGGACATCTCCCTTGGTCATGCCTTTGACTCCAAGCACTGCAGACAAAAGGCAGCGGTGAATAAGTCACCCTTTTCACACTGGGCTCCAGTTACATCTGCAGCCTTTTGTGAGAGGGTGTTTGGATTTCGCAGACAGTGCTGGGGCAGCTGTTGGGTCTGCAGCCATGCCTGAGTTGGAGTTCTCATGAATAGGAAGTACTTGAACTCCGTGGTGGCTCCCATATCCCACAGCCATGGGAACCGTGAGAAAGCTCACACTGATTGATCAGAGTCTCTGAGTCACCTAACTTCTGTCAGGGATGTGATTCTGGAAAGCCAAAATAAGCTTCTTCCACACAGGAGATTTCTCTGTGGTGTTTTAACAACATGACTGTGCCCAAAGAAAACCAAGAAATTGTAACCTTGCTCTCATCTGATATTAAAAAAATTAATTTGCCTTAGAGTAATAAGGACATGTTTCTCAAAGGAACTTATTTTATTTGTTCTTTTGAATAGTGTATCTTCTGCATATTCTGCTGATTGTAATTATAAATGCTACACTATTTTGAAATCTGAAATTAAAAGGTTTTCAAGCATAAAATATGAAAAATCTGATAATAGCTTCTTGGTCCATTTTTCTCTCCTTCAGCCTTAGTCCCATGAAACCAGGATGGCAGGAGCTATTAACTCCCTGTTATTTACCAGTTATCTGAAGGCTCCATCCTTCATGTGATATCTTAATCTATATTAAGTGTTTTCTATGGAAACGATTAAGGTATTACAGGCAGAAGATTCTGATACTGCTTGAGCAGTTTCAAAGCATGTGATCTCCAAGGAAACAGAGATCCCATTAGCAGTCCCCTCCCTACAGGAGCTGCCAATGGCACAGGATGCTGGGAGCCGTGTTGTTGGCTCCATCAGGACTGCTCCTAACGTGTGAAGTTCCATACGTGGAATATGCCTAATTGGGTTATTTTAAAAACAAATTAAACCGTACACAAATTTACCTCAATGACATCGTACCCAGGCTTTGGAGATTTTCTTGTTCTCTTTTAGAGAAGACTATTTGTTTGGAAAACAAATAAAACTTTGTGGCAAAAGAACCAAACCCTGTGGACTCTAAATGTGATTTGCCCAGAGATTGCAGGGGTCACTCAGTTTTGTTTACCTCCAAAGTCTGGGTCCTTTTTTATCTCAAAGAAATATCAGAGCCTCTCTGGAGGTGTAAGACACAGAACACATTTCAGCACACTTTTACTACAACGAGGAGGAAGGCATGAAAAAAATTATGAGATTTACAGCTCTCTGCATTACCCCATGACCAGCTTTCACAGTCAAATATGTGACTTATTCATATTTTTGCCAGAATACATGGAAGCTTTGCTGCTGCTGTGCCAGGGCCCTTCACTGGTGAAGTCTGGGACAGCACAAAGCCTTGCAGGCACATCCCCAAGGGCTAAAGTAGCCTTATAGTTATAGGACAGTCCTGTAAATTTATTGGAGGGAGGAGGGGGGCATGATTTCCCAGTGCTGAAATGGGACCTGTATAATCTTGTTTCCAGGTGGTTTTTTTCTTAGTTTCTCTCACACACTACTTTATATTGGCTTTACAAAATCCTGGTATATTAAATGTATTGCAAATGATGCCTTAAATATCACTGATGGCTCCCTGAAGTATATTCTCTGTTAAAATGTTCATTCTGATTTAAATGACCAAAGCTACAGAGCTCCCACCAGCTCCCTGCGGAAGCTCTTGAGACTCCAACGGATCTCACCTTCCAGTCAGCAAGATTCTCATTTAATTTTGCTTGCCTGTTACCTGCACACACTTCTTGTACCCTAAGAGTGCTATTTGCACTCTCTGTGGTGTGTTCTGGCTTAGGGTACAAAGTACTGAACTGCCTGTTGGTTATGTCTAGTCTTTTGTTCAGAAAAGACGTGGATAGCAAAACACATAGCAGAGAAAATGTTAGATAATTTATAGCTAATCCTAAGAGGTTATTCCCTGGATCTTCTACCTTGCTGTATTTTCCCTGTTTCCTGTTTTAATTGTCTTAACGTGGATAGCTAGAGAGAAGTACAAATCCTATCAATTGCACTCTCTAAATCCCAGTATCTCTGTTCAGGTCAAACTGGAAGTCATTTTTAGAGACCACCTTTAAAGGTCTTTGAATGAACTGCCAAAAGGTAGAAGCTTTAATTTCTGAAAGTTGATTTGGAAGTGGAAAATAAATATAAAAGCTGATGTTGCTGGGTTTGTTTAAGTTAATGCATCTGGCAGTGAGATTTTAGAGACAGGCTTGGAGATGTAACAACTCTATTTTCCATGTGTTTATAAAGGTATTTAATGAAGGCATCTTCAAATAAAAATATGTCTGTTGGTTCTGGAACAAAAATCTAAGCTATTAATCTATTTTGTAATATGTTAAGTGAAGCTGGCTTGATAGAGTAGACTTTGAATAGAATGGCATTAAAATGAAGGAAAAAGTCAATGAAAAAAGGGACTGTGAATTTCAAGAAGCCTAAAACTGTTTTAACATTGGACAGGGAAAAATATCCTTGCAGAAAGAGTTTAATTGTCACTGCAAGAGCCAATCATCCTCCTTCTGTGCAGTTTAGTTACCTAGGATGATGTTCAAGTTTTTCTCAAGCCACATTAAGATAAGGAACAGTGGATGGCCTTTCTGGATTGAAGAAGACAATCCCCGTCCAAAAATCTACCTTAAGCACAAAGTGGAATTCATCCAATATTAAATTAACCTATTTTTCTCCTAGGTCTGATCTGTCTTACCCATACAAGTTGTAAATTTAAATGAAAGGGCTTTATTTTAGTGTTTGTGCCTGGCGCAAGAGATTTTTCATCATGAGCAGCACTTTTGGATGTGAACATAATGCAGTAATGACTCACCTGCAAATGCAAAATGTTCTGCTCAAGGAATCATAAGTGATTATGACTTGTGCTACAGTGATCCAGGATGAGTCTTGCCTCTCACTAAATATGGCTCAGATAAAGATGAAAAATCCCACTGGTAGAGGAGGAAACAGTATTTCAGGGAGAAATTAATGGTATCTGCACCTCCTGTACAGTATCAGCAATGTGATAAAGCTAAAGGAATTTTTCCTTTTCTATTATCTCAGCCCTAAGAGCTGATCCTGCAGGAAGTTAATAATTTCTCTAATGTCATCATCACCATAGAATCATCATAGAATGGTTTGGGTTGGAAAGGATCTTCAAATCATCCAGTTCCAGCTCCCCTGCAATGGGCAGGGACACCTTCCTCTAAACCAGGATTCTCAGAGCCCCATCCAGCCTGTCTTTGAACACTCCTAGGGATGGCGCATCCACCACTTCTCTGAGCAACCTGTTCCAGTGCTTCACCACCCTCATGATGAATAATTCCTTCCTAACCTAATCTAAACATACTCTGAGTTTGAAGCCATTCTGCCTTGTTCTGTTACTACATGCCCTGTAAAAATTTCTCTCCAACACCTTCAGTCTCATTGATTTTAGTGATACTCAGTGCCTTAAAAGATGAAGCAAAGAATTTGGATAAAATGTAAACAGGGCAAATATAGTCATTAAAAGTGACAATCACTCATGCTAATTTCAAATTGAAGTGATTTTTTTCCTGCTATGTTCAGCTTTTATTCCTCCAGTGGACATTTCCACTTTAAGTCTTTGCACCTTTAATTATTTCAGATCTGAAACAGCTGCTATTTCTTCAGCAGAACATGCAATCAGAGTAACTCTGATGCAGTAAAACCAACCTGAGTTGTGTGGAACAGAAATGCAAATAGGCAATGGGAGCATTAGTCAGAAGGTTTGCCTGTGCATGACAGTTACTTTGTAGCCCCTGTGACAGAGTGAAAGAGGATGGCACTGTCACCTGCCTGTCTCTCCATCCATCATTAGTTGGGCTAGAATTGGTGAAGGTGTCATGTGTGCTGCCTGATACAGCAGGATGCTCTTCAGTGTCGGTTGCTATGGGTCCCAGAATCACTAAATCCCTTTTTATTCCTATTTAGACCTAGGGTCTATGAAAGGTGCCATATCCCTTTGTTAAAAACTGCAGGCTGGCACTGAAACCTCCAGAAATGACAGACATCCTTTCTCTGAACACCTGTAGCAATCTCAAGCATATTTTCTGCAGAAGCTAAAAAGAACTCAGAAAAAAAACTAAATATTTGTCCTTCATTTTATGGAACAGGGAGGGATTAAGAATACAGTTTGTCTGTGTGATATAGCTCCCAAGATTTGCTAGTGACTGTGAGCTTTTGGTACATTTCTCAAACCTTCCCACTGCCCCATAAAAGCTCTCAAAAGGAATTTTTTTGACATTTCCAACTCTGGTTAGCCTAAAAGGAATGGTTCCTATTTAAGTAAGGAAATGTGCAACCAAGATAAACTATTCCAGGAGTCTTTGCTTCCAATATAATAACCTAATATGTATGTGATTAGTGTTTATAGGAAAATCAAGCTGTTGGTTTTTGAAGCAGAGACAACAGTGTTTGTTTTCTCCAGCATGTTTCCACATAGAATCTAAATGTGTTCCATCTTGTTATTCGATGCAAATTTTTGTTTGGAACTTTCTTTATTTTCTCTGTTTCTGAAATTGATGGGGGTGAAAGACATATGTAGATTTTTGAGATAGCAAAGAGCAATAAGGTTTATTTATTTAATTACTGCTGGATCATTCGTACTGTTTCTGTTGCATGCTCTTGATTAAGATCAGAATTTTCTAGTATTATTGAAATCAATAGGTACTTACACAGAACAGTGTGTGTGTATTAAAAAATCAAAGCAACTATTGTTATGCTGACCTCTGTAAAGGCAATATCAACATGAGGAATAGCAAAGGTTTCTCAGCAAAGAGCTGCATGCTGTTGCAAGCACCTTATCACCTTATTTTCACACCGTAATTTGTCCTGTGTAATGATAATTTTTTAATATTCTGCACAATCGCCACACTCAAATTATTGAAGATCATATGGAGAGTGAGATGGGATAAGAGACAGGCTTAAACCTGCAGATACAGGAAACTCTCTGGTATTCTTTCCATATTGAAAAGAGTATTTTCCATATTGTTACTGTTCTTATTGTTTTCATTACTATTTTAATATGCTCTTCAGGGCATTGCAACTAAGAATTTCATCATAGCTATAACACTGGATCTGAAGTATTACAGGTATGAGGTACACCACATCAAACAATTCTGAGTCTTACAGGCATAATTTTAAATTTATAGTTCCATTACTTCCAACTGGGTTTCCAGATTGAACACTGGTTTATGAAGTATTAATTCCTGTTTTATTTTTTAAAATACTGATTCTTAGTTCAAAAAAAAGATCAATATATACAATAACATTTTCCCACTGGGCTACAAGCAATTAGAATCCACCAAGAGAAAAGTCATCTGTCAATTGCAAACCTTGTACTTAAAACAAATCCTCAGAGCTGTCTGACTAAGCAAATGTTTAAGCAAACAAATATATTCAAATATTCAAACATATAGTTGATGTAGAAACACTTTTTGCTGAGCTTAATTCAAAAATCAATGCCATGTAGTAAACAGAACAGCCCCTAAAACAGAGATTAAAACAAGCGATGATAGAACTGCATATAAATGACAAAATAACCACAGGTATATGAATCTTTATTGCTGAGGAAGACCACATTTCACAGTAAACATGAGAGATGGAGGTGAGGTGATAGAAAAAATAACTGTTCCAATAAAAATAATAGGATGTTATCAGTCTGTGGCATGGTCTCGGTGTTTGACAAAGCTCAGATCATACACCAGACCAATAATGTCTCATTCTTATGGATATCTCTTATATCATAAATATATATTGTATACAGACATAATATTATTCTTTTTTGCTGCATCTTATTGAATATAAGACTTAAAGAGAAAATATAAGATTCAGTTTTTCATTGTTTTTTGAATTTATAGCGCACACTCGAGTCACATTTCCATGCTTTTCTTCAAGGTCTTATAGACGTGTAAATTCATAGTTTTAATAAAAGACAATTTTTTTTTCTGTTTTTGCATGACTCATGTTAAATCACAGGACTTGGCAATAGCATTATAAATCTATAGGCATGCATCAGAAAGATTTGAAGGCAGTGCTTATTGCCTTTGACTTTCAAGGTACACACCTTTTTTTGTGGATCTTAAACACTAAGTTTTAACCCTTTTCCTTTATTTTCTTTAAGACTTTCCCTGTCAAATGGTAAAGTCCAGGGATCCTGGTCCCTGAACAGGTGCTAAGTGCCCAGACTGCACTGAATGGTCAGCAGCAAACCTGCCTCCCTTAATTTGTATGCGCTGCTGCTGCACCGGCAGAGAGAGGTTACAGTGCCCACTGCTTGGTTTAATTGGAGTTAAGTACATCTATTATGTCTGTGTGCCCCATCCACAAGCTGTTTATTTTGATTAATGCATGCATCCCGGTGAGTGAAACATTTGTGTGAGACGGAAACTTTTTAGGGGAAATAAATGAACAGTTTTGTAGACTAATTTTCCCAAAAGATCTGTGTATTTTTAATGTTTCCCCTGCCCTGGCTGGGGTAGCCAGTTTGAGACTCTTGGATAAGTTTGCTGCTCAGGATAAGAGGTGCTGATCAATTGTAAGATTTCACAAGTTGGGACCTTAAGAACTGAGACACTCTAAATTATCAGTCTTGCTTAAACATAATTTACTTCCAATTCATGACAGAAATAATAGTGAGTAAACTTAGCTAGGATGTAGACATTTGAAATGGGCAGTTTGAAAGAATAAGATTTGAAATAAGAGGAAAAACAGCAGCTGGGATGTAACTTCTGAAATTTGCTTCAAAACAAAAGTATATACTGTAAGGGTATCATGAGGGGGGAAAAACTCAGGTTGAGTCATCAGTTAGAGGGAGAAGAAATCCACTGTCTGTAGCTATCAAGACTAGCAGGTAGTTTCAAGGCTGTCATCTTCCTTGACTATAACAAAAATGACCCAACAAATTTTTTTAAAAAGTGGTTTTACTTAGGTAGGCTCGCAAGAAAGGAAATGATTCTTGGAGAACACCAGGGACAGATGAACTTAACTGTAAAGAAAGTGTGAGAACAAGGACAAAACCCTTCCAGACAAACTCCTACAAGGTCAGGTAAATTCGAGTCCCTTCCAGCATCAGCTGACTCCTCCTGTGGTTGCAAAGGGAACATAAATGATGTGTTTATGCTGAATGCCTGAAACCAAGGCATCAACCCTGGGCCATCTGTGTGTGTCACCAGCCATGTGTGCTGCAGGAAATAGCTGTGCTGTGGCCTCAGACTGAAGGTTATTGAGAGAAAGTACTTTTGTGATCTTATTTATTTCACTGAAAAAGTCAAGGAAATGTAGTGCCCTCAGCAGAGCAAACCTGCACAAGATCTCACAGAGCCAGACCAGCCACATCTTCTGGTGGGAAACAGGGACAGAGAGATTACCTGGGGGAGATTTTTAGGAGGTTAGGACCAAGAAAGACAAGCACTTACCAGAAAACAGGCGAAACAATCATAGTTGGAATAACAGTCCATAAGTTTTCAAAGTTTCTAGATGCTTATCCTAATGAAAATTGAACCTCTGAACCTTCTGAGGTTAACTTATCCCCACTTATAACATCATTAGGAGATAATGTCAATGAAATGGAACACTGTCACAGGACAGCAGTTTCCCACTGCTAAATAAATGCTGAGCCAAAGCCAAGATATTTATTTTCAAAGTGGGAGATATTTACCCTGTAAACATGTTCTGTTCCAGTGACTTTATGTCTGTTATACCAAACTGCTAATGAGGGAGATGCTGTCTGATGCATGTGGTTAAACTAATAAGAGTTTCTCGGTGTCCTCTTATTGAAAATACATATTTTTATTGGATTAGAGAACAGATTAGCTCAGCATTTCAGCTAATTTGGAAAACAGCTGGCTCATACCGATGCTGTTTCTGAGCTGCACACTACTTCAGGGGTTCCTCACCATAAGCAGCTGGACAGCCCTGCTGCCATTCAGCAGCTCCAGAGCTGGAAACTTATTGTCTTGCCAGGTGTAATGCATTGACATATATGATGTGGCACTAGC
Source organism: Promerops cafer (assembly GCA_013398275.1). NCBI lineage: Eukaryota > Metazoa > Chordata > Aves > Passeriformes > Nectariniidae > Promerops > Promerops cafer. The sequence continues at coordinate 322,885 of VZSE01011968.1, forward strand.
ACTGTGGATGTCACGGGAATCAAAATCACAGAATCCCAACAATTTCAATATGAATGGTGCCAAAGGGATACCAAGAGTTTCTGGAGATAGGGAGTAGCAGGAAGATGTCTGGGCCAGGAAGCTGCTCTTTGCACGGACCCAAGAATTGCCAGGTGTCAGCCCAAGCAGATGCAGGAATTTGGACAAAGGTACAGCTGTTAAATGATCTACAGGTAGCTCAGTTTCCAGAAGAAGGAAATGGATATAGGGCCAGAAAGTGTAGACAATTTTTATAGCCACTTATATTAAAAGAAACCTCTGTCAGAGGTATAGATTGATTTCTGTGGTGCTTTGACAATCACAATACTTGAATTTTGACTGCCTCGAAGTAACAGAAAAACTATTTGACTGAAAGACTTTTATTTTTAATTATTGCTTATATTAAAATAAATCAAAGCTTAAATTAGAAGTTCTAAAATTCAATAAATTCTTCTCTTCTGGACATACATATTGAGGAAAAGCTTAAAAGTACTATTTGGGAAAATATTTCTTGAAAGAAAAAATAATTCTGTTAAAGACGTTTCCCAAGGGCACTGAGTTCCTAAGTCACATTGATGCCAGTAGGATATTTTTTATTTCAGGTGTTTAAGGCTCCCTTGCATTTCTGTGGATCTGTAGCCTCACTTCTATTATTTATTAAATCACTGTTTCTTCAGTTGTGAGAGTGGGATATTGCATACTGCATTGGCCTGAATTGGAAGCTGATACAAGCAGTAAAAATTTAACACTGACTCTTAAGGAAAAACTTATTCATTGTAATGAATCACCTCTTATAATTTACAATTGTTGTCCTTATTTTTACCATGTGGGCTTTTCTATTGCAAGAAATTTAGGTGAAATTACCTAATAAACCCCTTAATTAATTGCCTAGGAGTTTGTAGTAAGGTATTCCCAGTGCCTCCTCTCGGTGAGGAGTGTCTCTTGATGTCTCAGAAATAAACCAGCCTTGTGTTTGCCACGAGGGCACACCTTTATGCTTTACTGTGTCCCATTTTGTTGCTTGTCTCATGACCTCTCTGAGTGCTTCATTCTGTTCTGAAAGTTATTTTTATAAAAGGAATGTGGTTTTGAGAATCAATCCTAGGCAATCCTGCGTGGCTTTGAGTTTGCTTTTTGAGAAACCATGCTTTTCAGTATATATCCATAGCTCCATGGCAATCCTTCCTTGGAACATATACATCAGTTGATGATAAGCTCTACAGCTTCCTGCATCTTCAGCATGCTTTTTTGTGTAGGTTTATGTCAATTCATTTTAATATATCTCAGAACAAATGTCATCAGGATCCAATAATCACAGTTTATTGGGTGGACAGAAAGCAGGCAGTGAAGTCTCTATTGGGATTTTCAGCATCAATTAATGAGGTGCATTGCAAAACTAAAATCCATCTGATTTCCATCAGCTTGGATATATATGTAGGCATAATGATTCTATCCACTTATTCTCAATCAATTTAACATAACTATCTCCCAGAATTAGAAGACATGGATCACTGTGCAGTTTAGGCACTAATATAGTGGTTTCTACTCACCAATGTCCAATACCACTGATTAGTTTAGTGTCCCACTCCTGTATTCACTCCATATCATTAACAGCTATTGGAAACAGCAGATTTCTGCTGTTTGGGCTTTCCTACACAATCCACACAGTTTAGAGAGCACAAAATGCAAAATGTTTTAATATTGAGTCCTGCAACTGATAAGGTCTAGAGTGCACCAGAATGCTAAAAATTATTTTGTCCTTTGGGGATACAAATGCCAATAACAAAATTTGCAAATTTGGACTGACATATTCCTGGAAAACTTGGACTGCATGAAAAATGTCTATTTTATAAGCAAAATGGAACTCTTGTTTTACGTTCTCTTCCAGTTTTCAGCTGTCTCATCGGCTTTGCTGGAGTGCAAGAGGTTTATATCAGTGTAGTAATGCTGATGGCTGAAATGGGGGCACATCCCAAGTCAGGCAATGTATTAGCAGGACTTTTATGTAAATATGCATCACAACATTTCAGCATGTACATTATGCCAGAGAAAAATTCAGTTCACAACATGTAAAGAAAGAATTGAGATGATAAGTTGGGTTCATTTTAATGAGGAAGTTTAATTTGTATTTTCCATGTTTATTTATAGGGAAGGCTTTATAATGAACAGGATGCTCATCTGATCAAATGCAATGATGCAATTAAATTGCTTCTTGTTGAAACAGGTTTTATGGTGCTTATTAAAAGTAAATATAAATAAATGTTTGAAGATCTGTGTGATCAGAAATGCCTTTTGATATCAGATGGAAATATATCAGTGCCTGAAATGCCTTAACTCTTTATTTAAATGTGGCAGATGAGTGTTTATAACATCATCGTGCCAGATTACTAAAAACACAACTGACATATCCCATTTTATTTTTTTCAAAAGCTTTTGTCAGAGACCTCATGGGAGGCTATTAAAAAAACAACACAAAGTAATCATGGGCTAAATCAGAAATATCCAGGTCAAAGACAGAATCCAGTAGGAGAGTAAACTGTTCAAAATTTGGAGAACTCAAGAAGAGTAAAAATAGATCTTTTCTGCTGCCAATCTGAGTGGGAAATCTATGGACAGAAACACCCAAACAAGACAGTGTCTGCGGCCACTTTTGCTTCTGCCTTCATTAAAAAGATTGATGTACTGAAATATGCAAAGCAATTAAAAGCATGAACAAATGAGGAAAACTGATCCTAAGATAAGTGCTTATATTAGTTATGTATTTTCATGGCCACTGAGACTCAGGAAATACATCCCAAGGTGAGCACTATCAGAGAAAAAGAGCTATTGGGACAATCTCAGAGCTGTCACTGGTTATCTGAGAGAGTTTATGGGAGGGGGTGTCCAGAATACTGGAAAAGTGCAATTATTGAGACTATCTTTAGAAAAGGAGAAAGAGGATGGATTTGTCAGCTTAACTTCAGTTCCTAGAAAAATCCTGGAGCAAATAACCAAGTAAACAATTTGTAAGCCCCTAGAAGATAACAAAAAGATGAGTGACAGCCAACATGGATTTGTCAGCGTGGTGGGTTGACCTTGGCCAGATGCAAGTGCCCACCAAACTTCTCTATTACCCCCCTCTTTTGCAGGATGCAAGGGGGGGAAAGGGGAATTTGATGGAAAAAAAACCCTCATGGGTCAATATAAAGGCAGTTTAATAAAGCAAAATCAAAGGCTGTGCATGGAAGCAAAGGAAAACAAAAGATTTATTCTCCAATTCCCATTGGCCCAGACACTTCCTGGAAGACAAATATTGTAATAATGGATTTCCCACCTCCTCCTTTTGTCTTAGATTTTTCTGCTGAGCAGAGATCATATGGACAGTCCCTTTGGACAGTTTGGGTCAGGTTGTGGGTCCTGGATGTGTCCCCTCACAGGACCTTGTCCACCCCCAGCCTGCTGGAGAAGGGGAATGTTGGAGAGGCAGTGCTGTGCCAGCTCTGCCCAGCAGTTCCCAAACCCTGGGGAGTTATCAGCACCTTGCTGGGCACTAGTGCACTGTAAGGGCAGCTGTGGGAAAATGAACTCCTGGCCCAACACAGTCAGAAAAAAATCCTGCCAAACTAGCTTCCTCCTCTGAGAGGGTACCAGGTTTGTAGGCAGGGCAGAAGCAGTAGATGCTGTTTGTCTCCACTTCAGTGAGGTGTCTGACAATGTTTCACTTGACACTCTCATAATAAGAAATGAAATATTGGCTGGGTTAAACTAGTATAAAATGGACAAGGAAATGGTTGGAAATTTGTACTCAAGCCATATGGAAGAAAATAAAGGGTATTTATTAGGACAGAATATGCCAAGTCACTGAAAGGAGGCCACTGGGAGGGTGAGGGCGAGGGTGAGAATTCCAAATGAATTCAAAAATTTGCACATGCAGTCTGAAACACCTAAGATGACTTCAGGGAACAACTGGCTAGTCAGCAGCTCTGCAGAAAAAGAGCAGTGATGGAGACTAAGATAAGAGAGGACCTCTGAAATTAATACTATCAGCAAAGTGACACTTTAGTGGAAAAGCCAAATACTATTAGGGGATGCACAAGCAGAAATAATCTCTGTAAGATACGTGACATAATCTTTCTGCTCTATTTGGCATGAATGAGGTCGTAGCTGAAGCGTGGTGTTCCCTCTGCAGTTTGCATTTCAAGAAATATTTGCATCAGGTAAAGGAAGAGCAGAGTGATTAGGGGTGAAGAGCAGAGTGATTAGGAATGTAGAAACTTGACCTATTAGAAATCAAAGAGTTGGGATTGCTTCCTCAAGAGAAAAGACCAAGTAGAGACAGGATTAGTAGTCTTCAATTACATAAAAAGTGGCTGAAAAGGGGAGAAGGTGCCCATTTGCTATGTGACAAGAAATAATGTGCTCTAAATTGTAGAAAGGGACATTGGAAGAACCTTTTTAGTGGTAAAAAAAATTAAGGATTTAAAAAAGTTGCCGGAGAAGATTCTGAATCTCCTCCACCAAAGACCTTAAGAGCAGTTTAGATAAACATATGTTAAATTAGTTCAGGAGAGCTAATCCTGCCTGGGGTGAAAGAATGACCCCTTAATGTTCTTTCCATACATTTTTTTCCTTATTCCTCCAATACATTAACACAAGAGAGCACAAAGGTTCACCATTCAGAGTCATGAACTGAGTGCATTTGCTAATGATGTGCACAATGGATAAGCAGGACACTGGCAGATGACAGGAATGTTTTCTCCAGTTAAATATTATTCAGAGGAATTTCTGACAGTACTATGTGAGAAAAATGATAGCAAGGATATCTTGAAATACTTATTCATGGTGCTGGCTAGGCTAGCTAGCAAACTAGGAGACCTTGACAAATTAGAGAGATGAGCAATCACCAACCACCATGAAGTTTAACAAGGGTGTGATTCTTGGAGTGCCCTGCACAGGGTCACAAGTTGGACATGGTTATCCTGATGAGTTCCTTCCAACTCAACATATTCTCAGATTTTCTGCTTTTAAGTTCTAGGTCACTGTGCATAGGACACAGGAGGGGCTTCTTCAGCCTTGCCTAGTGGTGAAACTGAGCATGAAAGAAAGGAATCCACATTAACACTTTAAAATTCTTTAAGGTAAAGTCAAAGGATTTTATTGGGTTTTAACTTGTGTTATATGAATTTGGGTCATGCTTTAGCAGAAGTACAGAAGCACAAATTTGTATTGTTTCCTTATTACAGAGGAACTGAATGACCAGACTGGTTGGAGATGAGTGGGGAATACTAAAAAGCTTGCAAAAATAATGATATTTCATTATTACATCAGAGTTGTTTCAACTTACAGTTCAATATCACATAAGCACAGAACACCGTTTGTGCCATTCAAAGCAACAAGGAAAATTAAACCCCAGAATATCTCTAATTGGAATTTTTTTTAGGTTACCTGCCATTTAGAGAAGTTTGGCTTGGAGACAGGACTGTACATCAGAAGGGCAATACAGCAGCACTCACAAATAGGCAGTACGTTTTTAACTCCATAAGACTGCTTCAGATCTCTGTAGAATAGAGGTTTGTATTCTTTTAAAGGGTTTTCATCTCCTCAGTACCATTATTAGCCATCAGAATCTACACTGGGCCATTCCACCCTTGCAGACACAAGAGCCGTTCCACTTTGCTCCTTTTAAATTAGCAACTTTCTTTTGGGAAAAGAGGTTTTACCTAACAGCAGCACATTCATCTTCTCAAGGAAATGCATAGATGCATAGAATCACAGAATGGTTTGGGTTGGAAGGGACCTTAAACATCGTCTAGTTCCAATCCCCTGCCATGGGCAGGGACAACTTCCACTGGATCTGTTTGCTCCAACCCCTGTCCAACCTGACCTTGAACACTTCCAGGGATGGGACAGACACAGATTCTCTGGATAACCTGCACCTCTCCACCCTCACAAGAAAGAATTCCTAACTCCCAGCACCTAAACTACACCTCTCCTCTTTCAGTTTAAACCCTTCTCTTGTCACTATCTACCCATGTACAAAGCTGCCACAGCGAGGTCTCCATGGAGACTTTTCTTCTCCAGGGGGAACAGCCCCAACTCTCTCATCCTATCTTCATAAGAGAGGTTCTCCACCCTTAGGGTGATCTTCGTGGCCTTCTCTGGTCTCATTCCGTGTCCTTCCTGTGCTGTAAGTCTGAGTGCTGCATGCAGCACTGCAGATGAGGTCTCATGAGAGCAGAGCAGAGGGAGACAATTCCCTCCCTCAGCCTGCTGGTCACACTTCTTTTTGAGGCAGCCCAGGAGATGAGTCTACAAATGAGCCTGTGCAGCATCAGATGTGAGTTTACTGTGTCTTTTGAAATAGCCAAGGTGTTGCCTGCAGGACAAGCCAAAAATACGCTTTTATGCATCAAGACACCAGTGATTCCTCCTAACAGATGTTGTCTTCCAAGATAGCAGAGAAGAAAACCATTCTCCTAAGGCTGGGAGATTGCTGGGTTTTGTTGAATTTGTAAGATGAAGAAACATCTTCCCACCTGCCGAGAGTGTCAAGGAGAGAAATCTCACTGTTTTTGTTTCCTATGTAAATATATTTGTCTCATATCTCAATAAAATGATTGTTGTATTTCTCCCACTAGCAGTCACCCTCTCAAGGTGGATAATTGTGCCTCAGAGTCTCTAAACTGTGTTGGTGTTCTTCGGGATATAAACTGCTGCACAGAAAACTCAATCATCTCCTTTCAAGGTGTAAGTTTTATCATAAAGAAAGACAATTGCTTGCACAACTTTTAGATGAGGAAAAGTTATTAGCAGAGTTTAAAGGTGTTACTTGTTGGAATATAGCAGTGCAGACTTGACAATTTTGAAATTACTGTAAGTGTCACTAAATAAAGTAATGGGGTCAAATCTCATGTGTCTCTAAACTGGTACAGGTCCATGGAGTTTAACAACACTGTGCTAATTACATCAGCAGAGAATTTGCCCTCTAGTTTCTAAGGGCTTGTCACAGACAAAAATGCTTTGCACAGGCGTTTATTCTCAATTTGATACCCTTGGATGTGCTGGTGTGTGTTTATGTAGTTGCAGAAACTGATGCAGGGATGGATCTGTGCAGTTCCCTGGCTCTGGCATGGCTATCAGCAATCTGTACATTTTCATTTTGAACTCTGGCACCTTGGAATAAGCTGGAGAAGAACTAATAACTCTGCCTGGTGTCTCCAGGTCTAGAGAGATCTGAAATGCTTTTATTGATAGACAATGAACTCTGTTAGTGACTGAGGAGTGTGGAGAGAGTTTAGGGGGGTTCTGCTGCTGGAAAAAAACATAACTATTGAACTACTTTTACTGAGAAAGGGAAAAAAGCAAGCAAACAAAACAACTCAACATACTGTGTATTAGGCTTGAATTCACCTTAGGCCCTTTATCTACTTTTTTCATCCTGTTTTCTCTCTGCTTTATTCCCTGCTCAAGCCTATAAGGATTTGACAGCACTGCTGCCCTTTAGCAATACTAGCTCTGCATGGGAGGGCAGCAAAATATTAGCTGGTTTAATGACATTCCCTGACTCCCTAGAAGAGCAGCATTCATCATCATCACTTAAGAAAACACCTCGTCTCAAGTAGACAAGCTCAAGCAGGTTATTGCATCCACATCCATTACAAGGTTGCAACACCTACACTGAGGTTACCAAGAGTCAACATATGTTTTACTACTACTTCAGAGAAAATTAATGTATTGAACCACAGAGCTAGCTAATTATCCATATCATTGACCCCGACACCTTAATGGAAAGTATTGTTCACCCACTCCACAGCAGCTCACACAGAATTAGCATCAGATTGAACATGTTATAATTAAGGTCTGAAAGTGCATAAATGGTTAGAAAGAAGAAAAGAGGACACTTTTGGTCTTCCTTAGCCCCTCTCTCCTGTTCCTCTTTCAGGTGCAGCTCTAAATAGGCTTTTAGTTCACGTATGTGTGTCCCAACCTTGTGTCAAACCGTGATGTCCAAGGCAGTTTTCCCTTGGCATCCTAGGACCATGGATAGGTTCCTGTGTTAATTCAGGCTAGAAGGGACCTCATCCACCCAAGGTCCTGCTCACGGCACGTTCAGCTCCTCAGGGGTTTTGCAGTGCTGGGCAGCAGAAGCAGCACAGAGCTGTGAGCACAAAGCTCTGCCTCTCATCTGGGTTGGTGCTGCTGGTCACTGAGTGCCACAGGCACCTCTTCCCTGTGTAGGACTAACTCTGCCATGTAGAGTCTGTGTCTGCCTCCTTTTAACTCTACTCCTTATTAACACCCCAGCACTTTGTCACCACACTCATAACACTGACATATTAAGTCCCAAAATGCAGCTCTAAGTACATAATTATTTGTGGTTTCCCAAACACCATCTATTTTCTAATTTCTTTCCCATCATTAATTTTTCTCCTCTTTGCTGACTTATCAGTTGTCTTAAATATTATCCTTTTAAGTCTCCATGGTGTCCAGTGAAAAGGAATTAGGCTTCTGAGTGTGCTTTCAGACTTAATCTTGCAATTATCTACTTCATATTGTTCATCACTCTGGCCAGGCACTCTCTTTAGGGGAATTATTTGGCCTGAATAAATATCTTCAAAGTCTGAAGACTCAGATTCAATAAAGTTTATGGAGGCTTTCATCTTTATTGATATTGTGAAAGTCTGCAGGGTGATTTTTTTTTTTTTTTGTCACATAGTATCTTCCTTGGTGTCATAACAACACTCCTGTGCAAGAGTTAGGAGAACTGTAGAAACTACCATTTCCATATTTTTCTTTTCTTACTGGACTCAGGAATTGGATTACTTTTTTAATAGGATATAAAGGTATGGAAAATATTAAGACCATCGCATAGAACTGAAAAGTAGAAATACAAGGTTTATAAAGTGTGTTCCACATTGCTCTAAACTTCTCACAACAGATTTTTTGCCTTGACCCAAAGTTTTTAGTGTATTAACTGTGGGAACATCTTAGTGTTTATGCAAAGTAACTTCAGGCAACTGACAAACTTTCAGAAGAGCTGACAATTTTGAAATCCTTAAAAATCGAGTTCCTCTGAAATGAGCAAAACAGCACTGTCTCATGACAAAACTTTCATGAAGCAGACAGAAACATAATAATGGCTTCAGAAGCTGAGATCCCTCAGGAAACACACCATCATTTCAAAGCATCAATGCACAGATTTGCTAAGGATGCAGCTGATTGCTGAAAGCAGGAGCATCTTTCTAGTCCTGAACCTTTAATCAAATATCAGTATGAAGATTTAGGCACCAAAACCAAGACACTGTCCATGGAAAAGTAAATTTGACCTTGACTAAGTAGAAGGTTGAACTAGACAACATCCTCTTGTCCCTTTCCACTCATTATACTAGAAATCATGAAGAAGATAAACATTTTTAGGACATATTCTTACATATTTAATTTCCAGGTTTATTACTGTCAGCTTAAAACTAAGAATTTTCCGAAGAAATTAACTAAAAAGACTCAATGACAGCAAAGCAGTAAAATTAAATTAAACGTCACTCTTCAAAATCCAGAGCAGAAAATACAAAGTTTGTAAGGCAAATACAGTAAATTATGTACATATTTTAATGGATTAGAAGTATAATACATGTGGATGACTGTCCTGTGCTATGTTTTATTTGCTACACTAAATGCATCATATCTTACAAACCACAGAGAATCGTCCTCCTGTATTAATTACATTTTTAAATTATTTTCTAATCTTTGAACCATTTTACTGTCTGACTGTTGCAGAGAGTGTATTAGAATTTCACACAGCAATGCTATTTGAAAGCATTTAAATAGTAAGCAAAAGCTCTCAATTTTTTTGTGTTCTTTCAGCCATTTATTTCTATTAGTATCAAAGTGGCTGTTTTACATTATGCAAACATTCATTGCAAAGGCAAGTTGGTGTGTAGGTTAACTCTTAGAGAAGAAATATATGCTGTGATAACATTACCCAGTGTGGATGTGTTACACTTAAGGCATTAACTTCAGTATAAATCACTCTTTATATGAAATAAAAGTGCTTTATTGCTTTATAGCAAGATCCTAAACCACAGTAGATGGATGTCGTAGGATGTAATCTGGGTGCCAGTCAATTGGTGCTCTTTGTAAAGTAAAGGATGAAATTGTAGACAATGATATCCAGAAGAACATAAAAATCTGATGTATACCCACAAAATCAATGACTATTTAGAATGAAGCTTGAAAACTTGGTATAAAACACTATCTTTGCCTCATCGAGCTAGGCCCACATCTTGTCCCATTGAGTGGATTTATGGAGGCAGCACTGCAGTATCTTTAAATGAATGAGAATTCCCCTGCTCCTTCAGGTCTAAGACACACAGTGGAACATTATGACCTGTTGAGATTTCTCTGAGCAGCAGCAAAGGTAATAACAGCTTCACTGCCAGGGATATGGTAAATCAACCCGTCTTTCATTTTGAGAACATCTTTGCTTGTGAATTGTATAACCATTGTATAAATATATTTTAACAAAACAAGGAATTAATTTGTTTTCAGAACTTGCCAGGAATTTTCCATACATTTTCTTTCAGTAGGAAGAGGAAAAAAAATAGTGAAGTGAAAGTGATTTTTTTTTTTTCTGGAAATGTCATTTTTCTGAGAAAGGCACTTTTTTCCTGCCTTAAAAAAAGCCATATACATTTGGACTGAAAGGCATATTTACTGTTCTTTTTTTTTTCCCTCCAAGAATTTCCTCTGTACATTACTAACTAATCCTTAAGTAGCAGTTTTCATCAGTAGCTTTCAAATCAGCACAAAGGAGAAAAATGTCATTGTTCCTCCTGAACCTACGGCACAGCAAGGGGGAGGAAGGAGATGCTAAGTGGCTTGCATTAATCTCCCAGCACGCCAGTGCAGCAAAACCCACCCCCCAAGCCCTAGGACTGCTTTCCACTCACTTTTGCACAACCAGCCAGCACTCCTTGCTTGCCCGCTCTTTTGGCAATAATCCCACTGAATCCTCAGCCCAAAATACCTCTAAACATGGCAGAATATGGATTAAACTTTTATATTTGAGCAGTTCGTCTGCTGAAGGAGGAACTCAAGGCTCAGTTAGAAAAAGTTCTTCCCTTCCTTCTCAGTTCGTCAGTTTCTGAGTACTGAGAGCCAAACAATGTGAATTTTTGTGCCTTGAATGTTTATTGTTTTACTTTGTAGCTCAGCAAAGAAGAAGAGAGCAGGTGTGGAAGGCAGGGAAGAACAGTGGGACTCCTTCAAGACAGGAAAAAATACTCTCAGTCATGGGGAGAAAAAGAAAGAATAAGCTGCTCTGTTCTACCAGTGCCTACAGTGGAGGAGATGAACTACATTACCAGCAGCAGTTCTGCCTTTTGCTTCATGCACCTCATTTTTTGCATAATAAGAGAAAATTATACTTTGTCATGCTGTATTAAAGATAATTATCTCCTTCAATCCTTGTGGCTTTCTGTGGTTTTCTATGGTTTTGTAGTTAACCCAGTTACACTCCTTGATATTTGCAGAGCAACTGGTTGTTACTGCCTCAGAAGAGAAATTCTTTGCTTGCTCCTGAAGAAATCTTTATCAATCCAGATGTTAATCTTGACTATCAGCCTTTCAGTCAGTCAGCAGCAGCACGGGCAGCAAGGACAAAAGGAAGCAAATACCCATGGAAGTTGTACTGATTTCCACAAAGCAGTGACTGTGGAAAGAACTTTAGGTCTAGTGGGGCTGGAGTTCTCTATGGTAGCTGCTCTTCTAACAGAGGACCCTTTATAGGAAAACCAGTCACTGAAGAGGACATCCAGGGGACCAAATTTTGGAAGTCCTGTAGGTCTGTACATTCCCAAAGCTTGGAAATCTGATGGCGTCCTTGAGGGTATCACAGAGTTCATGTTCACTGCTACAGCTGAATGAATGGCTGGCAGAAAAATGTGAGTCACAGTTGTGAAAATGGTCCAAGGAGAAGAAAACCAGACCAATGAAAGAGATGCCTTGGATGAGAGCAAGAGATAACTCTGCATCATTGAATACAGGGCACCTTCCAGTGAGTGTCTTCAGAAAGCCTGCAGGATGCTGCCAGTGTTGGATACCTGAGACATTCCAGTGCATTGAAGGACTTGCAGATTGTGAAATGTTGTGGATTTCTTATCCCTGGAAATGTTCAAGGCCATCTTGGATGGAGCCTTGAGCAACCTGGCCTAGTGGAAGGTTGAAGCCAGGTGGTATTTAAGATCCCTTTCAACCCAAATTATTCTAGGATTTTATGAAATGTAAAACCTCACACTCCAGTGTTTAGGCACACAAAGGCTTGGCTTTACCTACAGCCAGCACTGGAGTCCTCCTTGTCTCAGGGCTTTCTTCCTCAGACTTGTAGCAGTGCAGTCACACAGGATGCTTGGGTCCCTCATGTGCATTTTTACCTTATGGTAATACCTGAAAACATCAGCTGGAATAACTGCACCGTGTAAGAGCACTACAAAAGACAGTAGGATTCTCAAGCCACCTATCATTTTAATAGACAAAAGAATGAGAGAATGTAAATATTATCATTCCTGCTGAGCAAACAGAGAGCTGGCATCACTCAGAGAGGTCAGGTGGATTAAGGAAGAAAACCCAGATCTCGTGACTCCCAAGCCAGTGTCTGAACCACACAACCACAGTTGTGCTCTCGACAGAGCTGCTCTCTCTGGGTTTTGATCAGCATATATTGCTTCCAGCAGTTACTCTTCCTGGTCTCCACATCCCTATTAAATTATTCTATAGATTATGTAAAAGGTCAGGGGGGAAAAACAACCACACGCAAAAGTGCTGAGAAAAATGCCGCCCCTTTTCTGAAGGCTTATTGTAAAATAAATAAATAAAGTAGTATTAAAGAAGGAAAAATTACCAAGGGAGTAATAAAAAAGTTAGCTTTAGGCCAAAGAAATGCTGCTTTTCATTTCTATATAGTACATGAGAATATTTTGGGGACTAACAGTGCATGAATAATGTTTTATTAAAATGTATATCTTTACAGCTTTATTTTATCAGGTCCTTCAAGGCCTGGAATAAAAAAGGTTTAACAAGTTTGACACATGCTGATTTAGCATTTATACCACAAACTGAATCTGCTTTGTGAGGGAAAATAGGCCAGCTTTCAAAATACAAACACTGTGAAGTATTCAAAGTGAAACAAAACAAAAGTGAGAAGTGGGAAGAACGAAAAAAAGAAGAAGAAAAATGCAAACCATGATCATTCCAAACCTGCTGTGCAAAGGTTTTAGACTAACTTTGAAAATATATCACATTAAATGTTGTAGCACTGATGATTCCAGCATCCAAGTTTCCTAATGGAGTATGCAAATCTGGTTTGTAGGATTCAACTAAATGTAGTCAGGGAAGGTTTGTTCTCTTTTATTCTTTCAAAAGAGCCCAAGATCTGGCCCTTCCTAGCCACCTTAACTTTTTCAGCTATCAAACACTAAAATAAAACCCTTTTCAGAATGTAAAAGAGTTTAAAATTTTTAAATTAATGTCACATCTTCAGTTGCAGAAGGAAGTACTTTAAAAATCTTGTTTAGCCTCTGTCTCCAACCCAGAAGAAAGTGCTGCAAGGCCCAGTACTTAAGAGGAAATATGCTTTTGCTCTGCTAGGGTAAACTGTGACACAGATTTCTGTGATATTGAAGTTAGTCAACCCTCAGCTAAACTCTTGTCTAACCTGTCTTGACTTTTAAAATGTTTTTAAGCACATTTTTTCTTTTTTGCACAAAGTCTGGATAGCTGGCACATTTTACAACTTTGCATTTCCATTATTAAAATTGCCAGATGGAGACCAGTTAAAATGATTTTTATTTCTGTTACTTTGATATTTTTGCACTTCTGCTTTTCAAGTAACCAGATGGGGGTTAGCTAAATCCTCTGAGCTACTTGTTTATAAATGGACTTTAGAGACAAGTGTATAAATCTATATGCTAAATTTGCTGGAACTGCTACAGCACTACAATAAGCAAAGGATGGATAACATATCCTTTTTGTTAATAGAACACCATCTTTATAGACCTAATCAATAAACTAATTAGGAACTGAGGTGTACCAGTGCCCAGTTTCACAGTGAGGCTTTTATGCTATATCTACATTTCCTATATTTCTGCCAAATTAGAGACAACAGAAATTCGCCTCTGTCATGGCACATACCTGAACTTTTATTTCTTGGTGTATTGAACAGCAGAGACTCACTCTACATCATAACTTAACATGCCTGTTAGAAGGAAAGATAATTTATATGAAGCCAGTAATATTTTCTCTGAGAAATACATTCTTATGACAGTCATTTAATCTAAAGATTATTTCTAATATTTTTTCTGACCCCTGTATTCTCTTTGTTTTAAAACTCCAAAGCTTTCTAGTACATTAAAACCCTTTTAGTACTGCTCATTACAGAGGTAACTAAAATATTTTTTACTTATATAACAATTTTCCCACCATTAGTTTTTTAACTTAAGAGATTCCAAATCTACTTGGATGGGTACAGGTGGACACAGCCACTTTCTGCAGCAATCCAGGAGAGGGAAACAGTGATGATTGGCACATTCCATTGCAATTTCCCAAAATTATACAGATATAATTCATAAAGCCTGTCAAAAGTTTATTTAGAAAAGTTTATTTATTCATTTATAAAGAATGTCAAAAGTTAAAATTAACAGATGTGGTCTCATCAAGTACATATCATGGTTTAGATGAAACCAACAGTCCCTTACTTACACATAGGGCTTGAAATAACTGAATACAGGAATTGCGTTATCAGAAATTCTACAATTTATTAAGCTGTGTGGAAAGGTTCTTTGTCATTTTAGAAACAGAGTAATTTATAGTTTTAGCCAACAGTTTTTATCTTAGCTACTGCCTAGTGTCAACTAGAATAAATCTTTCCTTAATAGTCTTCATAGGCAATAAATATTGGGGTGTGGGAGAGAATATATTTCATGTGGGAACAGGTGTGGTCAAATATTTGGTAACATTTACAGAAATTTTAAGCCTTTTTTTTTCTCTTTTTAGCCTGTATTTAGTATGAGATAGGTTCACACATTCCTGAATAAATAGCATAGCTCTATACAACAATTGCCAGTTTCTTTCAATTGTATGTTTTACTGCAGAGTAATTCAAAACCGAAATCATTGTAGGAAAAAGAATAGTTAGATTAGGTAATGGGGCTAATGGAAAGTGATAATTGAGGAAGCTATGAAAGTTGGAAATTTTGTAGTCTAATAATAAAAGAACAAATGCTAATTTTGACTGCTTCACAGTAATCTGCACAGAGGAAGATTTGTGTAACAACAGAGATCTGATCAATGAGGAAGTTGTCTTGGGATTTTCATACAAATCGTCAAGCTCTGGACATCCACTTTTTCTGGTGACATATTATCCTACATGTTTAGTTGCCTTTCCTATGAATTTCTATTTCAAATTTAACTTCTAAACCCTTTGTGAATGTGGTCTAGCACTGTGACAACAGCAGGACACTATGAATCCTTACAGCACTTTCCAACCTATGCTGTGTGCTCTGTGGCAAATTTCTCTTGGTTTCAGTGGCAATGGCTCTGAAACTCTATCACAGGTTTAATTTAATGTCACCCTTCTCAGAATATTTTGCTCTCCTTTGGTTTAACCTTCTGTTCCATTTGGAGAGTGATAATAAGGGTTAATTGCTGCAAGTGCTCGTTGATATAAATCAGCTGATGGCTGCTGATGAGTGAGCTCGGGAAGGTCTGCAGAGGAAGTTGTTTTGCTTTGTTCCCAGCTCAGCATCGCGGGCGGCCCTAGCCTCTCTGCAGGCTCTGCTCCTACAGAGCTGTCCAGATGGTCTGGCTCCGGCCGCCTTTCCTTTCATGTAAGGTGGGGAAAGTTTGTGTCTGCCTGAAATGACTCATCCCCCAGATCCCCGGGCCTCCGCTGCTGCACAATCCTCAAAAGATTCCAACATGTGCCTTACACCATTGTTTTCCTTTCTCCTTCCTTCTTTTTTAATAATCTCATCACCACATCTCGCTCCTTGAGCCCCGGAAGGAGGCAGGGGAGCAGATGTTGCCCCCCCTGTCATCTCAGTAATGGGGCAAGCTGGAGAGTGACAGGCAGGACACATCAGGATGGCTCTGGCAGGCTACAGTCACAGAGCAGCAGACGTTTCAGGGATTGAGGAATCTTGGGAAAAGGCCCAATTTACAGGTTTGTGAAAAATGTAACCTGGCTGAGATATATTGGAGATCAGTCTCCCCACTGACAGCCTGACCCTCAGCTGGTAAACCATACACACAGTGCTCATGTTTCAGTCAAACCATAGCTGGAACAGCCACAAGGATTTTAAACCAGCTTGGTTAGAAGTATAGATGAAGGTCCAGGCAATCCAAACTCAAAATTTTACCTGCTTATAAATGAAATACATTTTCCTTTTTCTTACATGAGGTAATTCCTTTCTGTACCATGAATTAAAATCAAGGGAGCTGGGAATTTACATTTTAAGAATCTGATACAGTTATCTTGTTGAAAGACTGCTGATTAGAATAAACAGATTTGGTATCTCTACCCATAAACAGTCTAAAATGGCTGAAGTGGGGAAAAAAATAAAAGGAGTGGAGAGGATTTTTGGATCATAGGATGACTGGGGTTGGAAAGGACCTCAGAATGTCTCTAGTCAAAGCTGGAGTAGCCATGAGGTCACACCAGGTTGCTGAAAAAGAGAAATCTGAAAAATGGGTCTCTGTAAAGCATAAAATATACTTGCCATGTGGAATTAATGAATGAGTGGAATAGGAAGTGCCCAGAGGGTGGTGCTGTGAAGATCTGTGCAGATTAGTAAGGTCATGGACCATGGATGGCAGGAGAAGCACTAAACCCACAGCCTGCATCTGCACTGGCAGGACTGAGAGTGCACACCCATCAGGGATGTGACGTGGTGATGCAAAGGTGTCTCCCCTGTGCTGATTTTAGCCAAAACCAGCACATTCCACTCAACTATTTCAAGCAAGAGACACAAATCAAACCCAGGATGTGTTATTGAACAAGCACCAGCCAGCAATACATGGAGGGGAATCGAGGTGTGATGGGAGATGGCCCCAGCCCTGGAAGTGTTCAAGGGAGGTGGGATAGGAGACTGAGCAATCTGGTGAAAGGTGTCCCTGTCCAGGGTGGCAGGGCTGGTACGTGATGATCTTTAAGGTCCCTTCCAACCCAGCTCATTCTAGGATTCAATTATTTCATTTTCTGAGTCAAGGCTACTGTAGCTATGCACTTGGCATCAAATAATCGATGATGATTTGTTTGGGGTTTTTAAGTTTCAAACATAAATGATATTGTGCTCGATGCAAACAAAGTCTCTCCTGGACTTCATTATGTTGGGTAAAGATGGATTTGTCCCTAGACTGTGTTGCCTAAGGATGAATGATCATGGCACGATTACATTCAGTACAGCAAACTGAGTACATACCTGCTGGTCATTCACACACTGGTGTTTTCAAAGAGATAATTTTCCAAAGGAGAAGAATTCTGAATGAAACTGATTGGAAAACAGACAGTTCTTTATTCATAGTTTATTAGATTACCATAATTCCACAGTGAGGAAAGAGGATAGCTTATGCCATCCCAATAGCATGGGCAGCAATTTTAGAGATACAGCAAGAGAAAATGAAGGGGGAAAAGGAGGAATAGGGAAAAATGAACATTTATTAAATATATCAGGTTGTAGTAGAGAAGCCAGAGGCAGAGCAGGGGGTGGCTGTCAGGACTACGACCAAGTGGGAGAAGCTGAAGGTGTGCCAGGAGCAAACAGCAGTGCTATAGCTCAGGGGACTGTGAGCATTATTGCCACATACTGGTATTGTTGCTGGTAAGGCAGGAATAGTCTTTGGCTCTGGGATAGCCTATTTACTTCAAAGTGGTTCTTCCAGCACTCTTTAATTTGAGAATTCTTGCCTTTAGGACCCCTTTTCTTGTATTATTGAAAATGACATGATTTCTAAAAGTCCAATGTATTTTTCATTCACTAGGTTATTTTCTTAATTATATTTGCTGGAGATAGATTCAATTGCAGTTTTGTTCACCTTCAATTTATGTTCCTATTTCTGAAGCCTTTGGCAGTCTTTCAAAGAGTGTCCATACACACTGAATTTAGTCCCTCAGCTTTAGATGATAGCTCTCAATAAATTCACATGCAGTGCTTGCAGAGGGGAGAGCACCTTCCCTTTCCTCCTCTGAGCAGACATACAGAATAAATCCTGACCTGAAACACTTCATTGATCTTGGTAAAGCTCTCCTTTCTGCCAAACTCAATGGCTGATGGAGTTGCAGCTACTACTCCTCCAGTCTTGTGCCAGGTTTTACAGCAGAAAGTAAAGATTCTGTGCTATATTAAGGTTCAAGTGTTGTTTTTCCATTCCAGGTGTCCAAAAGCCTCCCTGACACCCAGGTCAGGATAGCTTCCCATGACAATTTTGCTCAGACAATAGTTTGGAATATCAGTTTAGGTGGTTTCACAAAAATAATTTTCACCTCTGATGGTGGAGGAGAGGGGCCGGATGGGAGATGGGGAGTAGGCTATTTCAGCAAGAGCTGGAGAATATTCAGCATGTACAGGTGAGGAAAAAAAATGGCACTGCTTCTCCCTGCTGGGCTGAATATTCTTTCTAAACAGTTTTTTTTAAAGTAGTTTCATATTTCCTTCTGTATATGAACCCTTGGTATAGGTCACCACTGTCCAGAGAGGAAGTTTTCAATAGCACGTCAGGAAAGATGGAGGTGGGCAATGGGTTTCTCTAGATCCTGGGTGACAGATATTTTGGTTCTGTATTTGAAACATAGCAAAATTATTTGCTCATATCACACAAAGATAGTGAAAATTGTTTCAAATTCATAGAAATTTAGATATCTAGAAACATTTCTTGGGAATGGATTAACTTAAATATGTAGATTGGGTTAATCTTCCCTGATGAGAAATTTTTGTTTGCCCTACCATGGCCATGGTTAAGGTTATGTCAGTTCAAAAAAGGCAGCTGGGCTGCCCCACATATGCCAGGTTGGCTCAATCTGTCATCAAAAGGGGAAATAAAAGAAAAGATACAGAATATTTGGCCAAAAAATATTTTACTAACAAGAATGTAACAAATGTAACCCAGGAGTTCCTTTAAAAATACCATTCCCCTATGGCATTACAATGGGAAAATGGCACTCAAGGCTCTGTATTTTGCATCCCTTGGCAGCCTAGGGAAGATTATGTCTGCTCATGACCAACAGAGCACAGGTTAACTGGGTTGAACACAAGCCAATTAATATCCCAGACAGGCCTCAGCTGGATGATTGTGTTTTGGGAGAAATGTGAGGCCCGGTGTTGTGCCAGGTTGTGATATCTGTAGTGTCAACATGAAGCCTGAATTCACAATTGACATCATGAAATGAATATGAATTTTAGATTCGGCATCCATAATCTGAAATGAAAGATTCTTACTTCTTTAAGGAGATGATAACTAAAAGAAAAAAAAGAAAGAAGTCTTGGGGGTATTTAAAGCAGCCTGGTTACTGACTAGACACCTCTTTCTGCAAGAGGAAAAAGCTTTCTCAAACTACTGGGTAAGGAATTATTAGCAACAGCTGGAGCTTCTCATTTGCAGACAAGCTACAAACTAAAAGAGAAATATAAATTATCTGAAGAATCTACCATGAAAAGCAGTACTATCTTCCCCTCCTGGTTTCCTCAGGCTGAGACTGAACTCCTTCCCAGCTATTGGGCAACAGAGACAATTTGTAATTCAGTCTTCTAAATTTGTCAGATGGGAGAGCAGTAAAATGTAAGATGGGAAGCTGAAAGAGGTAGAATTAAATTGGATGTTAGGTAGAATTTTTTTACTATAAAGGGTGGTGAGGCCCTGGCACAGGTTGCCCAGAGAAGCTGAGGCTGCCCCACCCCTGGAAGTGTCCAAGGCCAGGTTGGATGGGACTGGGAGCAACCTGGACTGGTGGAAGGTGTCCCTGCCCATGGCAGGGGGGTGGGATAAGATGATCTCTACCCAAGGCATTCTGTGATTTTATGATCTACTGATCTCTGCTTGCTTGATATAACTGGAACCTGTGAAATGAAGTTTCCCAAGGACACCCCATGAATTATTAGCAACAAATCCAGTCCAGACTTGGGAGATTCAGCCTGTATTAGGTCCTGCAGCTTCCTGAGAAGTGTGGATTTGCCTAGGCTGAACACCCAAATGAGGAAAGAAGGGTATTTTCCTTGCTCTTCTACAGGCCAAACTTTATGATGTGCAATTTTCAAGACTTCCAGTGTCTAGAGGGTAGTACAATGTTCTAGAAAGCTGCTTCTATTAATCTCACTCTTTTTGCAGTCTTTATTGGTTGGATTTTGTCAGATGAAGCAATGAATGTTTATGCCCGAGGTTTAGAAAGCAATAAAAATGTTTTATTTTCAACATGGGGACCCGTGCTTCTCTTTATTGGAATCACAGCCTAGGCCTTGTCTGGGAGAAAAATCACTAAGGTGCTTGGGCTTGTGTAAATGAGGACAGCAAGAGAGAAAAGTGTGCCATGAGACTTTGAGTATTTTTGAATGGAAAGAAAGTATCTCCTGTAAATAAATTAATTTGACTATGACCTGTTGTATATAGATAATTTAACCTGGGCAACAATAGCTATTAGTGCTTTGAAAGATACAAAACTTTTATGAACAGATATAGGAAGTAATGGAATTGTTAACATGGGAATGAATGAATGAATGAATGAATGAATGAATGAATGAATGAATGAATGAATGAATGAATGTATGTATGTATGTATGTATGTATGTATGTATGTTTAGGTGATGCTCCTTTTTAAAATGTGTGGTCCTCAGAAAGAGAAAAAAATGTGGTACTGTTTTTTCAGAAATTAAAGAAGTTTCTTTAGATAATAAATGTAAACAGCTGCATTCAATACATAAGAAAAAAAAGCTTTCTCTGACTTTCCCTGAATTAGGACCTTTAGAGTGAACTTTTTCTATGGATAAGCTGTCCTTTAGAACTGAATTTAATGCCAGCCTTCTATTGATGAAGTAATACTGTTATGAAACTCTCTCCAGTACTGTTTTCACAGGGATAACATGTTGGGTTTTTCCTCAGGAGAGCAACAGTTCATTTCAGTGCACTCTGTGGTGCTTTGTTTGGATACATACACACACCTGTACATGGATTTTTGGATGCTTGTGCCTATGCAAGCAGATAAGCACTTCTAAACAAAAGCTCCAGGGGAGTTACATGCCCAGAATCAGGACACTTAATTGGTTTTTGTGTTTATAAAAATCTCCTGCCAGCTGTTACGGCAAAAAGTTGCTTTCCTGTTTTGTCAGCTCTTCCCAGCCTTTGTAATAGGAAGGGAAAAGGAAACAGTGTTATTTCTAGTGAGTACAGCAAATCCTGAATCCTGACCAGCATCAGGGTACCGTCAGCCTGTGCTGGTGCAGTTCAGACACAGGGTAGAAGGGTGCTCCTCCATGCATTTACATGAAATATGTCTGGGATTGCTCTGGCATCTGAAGCATTTTCTCCTTCCCTACTCACATGTCATCATCTTTAGGTCAATAGCAAAGGACACTGTCACAGGGGACCTTGTATCCCTCTCTCTGTTTAACAGATATAAGCTCAGGGCATAAAGTAGGTGATTGTGGTTGACACCTTCAAAATCATGTGCCTGAATGTACTTTAATAAATATGAATATCAGAATTGGACCATTTATTTCACCATTTTCTTAATTGAATAATTATTCCCTTTTGCTATTTTTTTGCCTTATTTCCCTCTAGGACTTTGGCGCTTTTAAATAATTTTCTTTCTAAGGGGTATGGTATAGATCACTGTTTTAAAGCTTCAGGGGTTCCTTACTTTGCTAGAGCAACTCTTTAATTTTTGAAGTGGTAGAAACCATCTGTCTCAACAGATCATGTTCTTTTACACTGAATGACGAACTAGTATTTCAGTTGATTTGTACTTAAAACAGTCTTGGAAAGGAGGGAATTTCATAAAGCTGCCAATTTTTGTGTCTTCTATTAAGTTCCTGGTGTTCTGCTCTGCAGATTGCTAGGGTGGTGTCTGTCCCTCCCAGATGGGAAAGTAGGGCACAGATAAAAACCAGTTTTCTCAATGTCAAGAAGAAAGACACAGACAGGGATTAACTGAATATCTCCACCTAGTCCCTTACCAATAATCATCCTGTTCCTTGAACGTCTGTGACGGATGGAAAACCAGAGGTAAATATTTGAAGAGTCTATTAAAAGACAGACATGGATGTGGAGCCACTAATTTTTTTTGTCTCTTTGGAAATGGTTTCCTAAACATTTTACAGTATGCATTCAGCATAAATTAATTACCCTTAGATTTATTCTCCAATGCTGCATGAGATGGCATTGGGGCTGTACAAATGCAGCTGTGGTCCATGTGAAAACATGGCCTTCACAACAAAGCACTTATTAAGGTCATTACCAAAGTTTTTATTTTCTGGGCTATGTTATGAAGGCAGCCTGAACAATAACCTTTTCATAAGGCTTCATAAGGACCTCTTGGTGTTCACTGTATGACCTGACACCAAAAGAATGGAAATGAAAAGACAGACAGTGTCGGCTTTGGCTCCTCCGTCCGCTGTGGTGCTGGAACAGTTAACAGCTGCTTTTCTCCTCTCCACCAAATCTGACCCCTGACTCTGCCAAATGGAATGAAAGAAGCAGATTGGGGTGTGTGAGGAGCTCTTTTTGAACATGTCTGGCAAATACAAGGAGCTTTTCTTCTCTTTCATTCTTTCTGTTGGGTGAGGAAGGGCAAGCCGTGCCTCAGACTACAGAAGCGTTCTCGCTCTGCCAGAGCTGCAGAACGAAGAAACCTTCCCGCCGGCCAGTAAAGAGAAATTCAGCAGAAGACGTAAATGTTTGGCTCACATGCTGTTCAAAGTGAACTACAAACACCTTAAAAACAATTAGGCTGATGGGAGTTTGGGGATGACTGTCTCTTCAGAGAGGCTGGAAAGCATTTCTGTCATAATGAAGTATGTCGTAATAGTGATTTTCTGCTAGGTGAATAGGCACAAAACACATCTTTGTTCGTGAGGCTTTTTATTGCAGCAGTTGTCATGAGCAAAACCTGAAAGTACTTGAAAATCCATTAAAAACACAATCAGGATTAAAAAAAAAAATACCATCTCTTGAAAGTTTGTCTCTGCAGACTGTAAAAGTGAGAAGTCGATAAGTATGAGACACATTTATGCAATTTAAGATTAATGATTAACTGTTAAAGTGCAGGCTTTGTACATTCAGCAAGGAAACAAAACCCTTCAATCTCTGCAGCTGCTGGTTGAAGCCAACTTCGAAGTTACAGTGTGTGATAAGATGTGCTGAATCCCAGCCCAGTTGGCCATTGACCTGCAGTGAATCAGCGATTGCTGTCTCCAGGGTGTTTTGCTTGCAGTTCCCAATTCCCAAAGAGTAATTGTCAGCTGGATTTATGCCTATTTGTGACTGCTTTTCCTCTGGTTCTGTACAAGCACCAGTGCATGACTTTGGGAATTTCTTAGACTTGGGACTTAAAATTTCTTGTCTCCCAAATTATGTATTTCACAAAGAAAGAATGGACTAGCTTTAAATATTCATAATAATACTTGGACTTACTTATACCAGTTCTAGGAGAAAGATCTTTAATTATTTTTTCCCATCAGAATTATTGAATTCAGCCAGAATTTTTTCACACATCCAGACCATGAACAAGTGCTCAAGTTCCCAAGTTAAAGCAATATCTTGCCAACTTTAAAACATTTGGCTGGTCAGCAGGAAAGAAAAAGCTGCTTGTAAAGCACTGGAATGCATTTTCAATTAGTCACTCCATTGCTTAAAAGGCGAGGCATCAGGGACTAGGAGGAGAGGCAGGGGGTGGCCAGGCTGTTGGGGAGGGACAGCATGAGACAGTCTGGAGAAGAGGCTTTATCAGCGCCCAACAGCAGCCCTGAAGTTGGAGGCCACTCTTTAATAGCTGAGCTTTTGTTTAACAACAGGCTCCCCAGGGAGAGTGAGGTTTTCCTGGTAAAAGACCAAGATTTCTTTCAATAACTTAATATTGCTTTGTATAAAAGAGCAACAGAAAATATGTATTGGGGAGATGCTAGAAGGTTATTTGTTTCTCTATTATTGCCTGATAACCAGGCTGCTGGGCACCCTGACTAAAAGGTGCTCTGGCAGACATTCCATGGCTCCTAAAATATTTTGAGTGAGATAACACCCTTGAAAGAAGATTAAGTAACGAACCCAAACTGCTTACTGTACTTGGTTTATTATCCTGCCCAACACTATGAAGCTCTCAGTCCAATAGGATTCTGGTAAAGAAAGAGCTTGGGGCGGGGGGGGAAATCTCATGACATAAAATCATCTTTCTAATGCTCAGTAGCCATAACTGCTTTTGCTTTTTTAAACACTTTGTCCTGTACTTGACCTTCAAATGTTTGTAGCTAGCTGATCTGGAACTTTTTTGATTCCACAGCTGTCTAAACTAAGGATGATGACATTGCTTAGAGATCCTTTTGTGTATGTGTGTATACAGGAATGCTGTTTTCAAAAGTATATATATATATATATTTACTTTAACATGAATCAAAATCTTGGAAAGCTTATACTTCTTTATCATATTAACTGAGAACCAATAGGTTCTCACTGGGGGAACATGTTATGGCATGAAAGATACAAATTCCACAATAGGCTGGATTTCAGCAGGTAGAGAAAATTTTGGGGGTTGTTGCCTTCTGGCTAACTGTAATAAATTTGCTTAAGTAATATTTCACAGATGTGCTGGCGGTTTCCTGGCAAACAGGCTGCAGATCATAGGAAATTTCTTTACTCAAAGCATAAAAATAAAAGTTTTGAATACAAAGTCCTCAGCCATAACAGAAAAAACATTTGGCTAAAAGCTGGGCTGGAGTCCGCTATCTAAGCACAAGAGTTAAAATAATTTTACAGTGAGTTTCTGTTTCTGTTTTATTTGTTTTCTTCTACTATAGCTACATGCTGTATGAAACACGTGAGGCTGTTTTGGAAAATCCATTGCCTGTCGCAAGTTCCTTAGTGCTAAACTTGATCTCGTAGTTTTATTTTTAGAAGGCTTATAGTTGCTGTCCTCAGTTTTGTAGGAAAATCTGGCAAAATGCCAGCAAGGTCCTGAAAAATGGAGACATGGCTTTTGCTCCAGACACAAGAACTTGAGATAAAAAAAAATAGAAATAACCACAACAAGTGCAAAAGGGAAAGGAATAAGTATATTTACTCCTACAGTATAGTTTTCACGTGGATATGTTGGCAGAAATAATGGAGCATTTTCTGTGGGAAGACAGTGAAAAATGTATCTATGGAAAGTATAAAATGTACTTGTTAGAGATAAAATTCTTGAAATAGATGTAGTTTGTGGAATTTTGGGATGAACAGAGTAAGACATTGAGCATCTTGGTGCAGTGGGATGTAAAGACAGAGCATTTGCCTCTTTCTCACCTTGACCTGCAACAGGATGTGACAAGGACACAAACTTGGCTTGTCAGTGTGTCAGGAGAGGGTCAGGGTATTTTGATTTTTGTTTTCCTCGCAGGCTAAGCTTGAAGATTTTCTTAATTCAAGCCTGGTCATCAATATGTTTGCACAATATGAAATATTCAGTGGGAAGTTTGCATGGGAAAATAGGTGAATGTAGCTCTAAAACCAGCAAATGTGGCAATAGCATAGAGGGGAAAGAGAAAAGGCAGTGAGCTGCAACCACTGATGTCCTCCCCAGCCTCAAACGAGGGATTAACCTCTATAACAGTGGTTTACAAACTTTTGGGAGGAAAAAGAGAGACACTGACCAATCTGTTTTTATTTGCTTTCCATGCTAAAAAAAAAAAAAAATGAAAGTTTCCTCATTTCCACAGAGAAACAACTGAATTTAATTTTCCATTACAAGCATCTTGCCCACCTCCTGTAGTTAAATAAATATAGGGCCCAAAGTTTCCAGAGCTGGATAGAAGCCTTATCTGTGCAGAATTGCTCAGAGATACGTGTGTATCAGGTGAGAAACACCCTGTGCCCCGCAGGTTTTGAGAGGTGGAACATCTGCAACCCCCAGCTGTCCCCCACCCTCCTGCCCCAGATCTGCACCTGCAATCTCACCATCAGCTGTCTCTGATGTGTTTGTCCTCCCTACACCCCTCTGAGACAAAGCAAAACTGTTGGAAGCACTGCCTAGGGGAGGATGTAAAATTCCAGAGTCTGAACTGGAGGCCTGACTTGATAAACGGATCAACAGATACGGCCCCACAGGCTGAGCCAGGAGCTTCACCTGGCTGAGGCAGGGAGGGAGGCAGGAGATGACTCAGTGTTTCTCCTAAATGAGGGGTCAATGATGCTCTGGCCTTTGAGCAGAGAAGGCATTTTTTATCTGGGTAATTTAAAACTGGTTGTTTCTGTCTGACCACTATCAGCTGGCTGCTGTCTGACAGGCAAAATGGACACATTCTCTTTTTTTGGGCGGTGGGAAGCCTCAGTGTCACCTTCTGGCCAGGGCAAGACTGTGCTGCCTTTGTGCAGCCAGCAAGGGGGGTTCAGGCTGCCCAAACCCAGCCTACGGCACACCAGAGAGCCTGAAATGGCTTAGGCACAACTCCAGTTTTATCTCATCAAAGAAAGAGGCAGTGGAAGACTTAAAAGTTTTTATGTCTTATAATACTCCTCTTATGTTTCCAGGAGTGTGTCACACACTACCAGATCTCCCAAATCTCTCTGTGACCACCATATTACTGCTTCTTTTAACACACAAGGGCTGATCTTAACTTTGCTCTTTTTTTTTTTTTTTTTTTTTNNTTTTTTTTTTTTTTTTTTTTTTTTTTTTGAGAGAGAGAGCTGGTGGCAGAGGGAAACTAGGAGCATATGCCTGTGATATAAATATCAAAGTGGAAGTATCTACCAGTTGGGGTAATTTGGTTCTGACTGAACACTTCATAGGGTACTGTTTTGCTTTTTCCCCCCAAAGAATTTTAAGTCGGGAATTTCCAGAAATCCTAATGAATTGGCAGAGCTCAAGGAGAGGTCACAGTCATTTGCAGGATAATGGAAAATATTTAGAAGGGAAAAAAATGGAAGAGAAATATTTAAATAGAGGAAATCAATGTCAAAAGTATTATAGAAACACAAAAGTAGCCATTGAACTGGATTTTCCTAAGTAAATACACCCTATCAGCAGTTACACAACTTTTCAGATCACCATAGTAATCTGGAGGATGCTTTACCATTTAGTTTTTAAGTTGTAAAAAAAAAGCAATTGATTTAATGGAACTATATAGACACCTTCTCCCCTTTCAAACACCCAAAGGGTTACATCTGGCTTTGCATGATTAGACTTTTTATTATTCCTCCGTAATAGCCTTGCTTTAGATCAGTGCATTTCAAGCACAGCTTCTGTGTTTAAGTCTATCAATTCTAATAGATTTAAAGAACAGAGAAGGGGGAGAAAGATTATTCTGTATTCTAAAGGTTGTGAACTGCTTTTAATGCGTGTGTCTGTCTCTCCATATGGGGGTGAGGGACAAGGGGAGGAGGGAAGGGTGGGAGAGGAGTTGCATTAGAAAGTCCCTCCTTTAAAAGTGTCAAACTCCAACCTGCACAGAACAGGGAAGGGAGACCACCACCAACCCTCAGAAAATAATATAAAAACAAACCTCAAAGGTAGAAGAAAATACCCAAAAGGAGAAGACTGCAGCTTGCAGTAATCTGTAAATGATTGCTGGCAAAGACTGGAGGCTTCGAGCTTGAGCTGTGTTTGTTCCAAAAGAAAGCCAAGAAGGACGGTGTTAATAAAGAGAGATTTAACTGAGGGCTGTGCTTGGAATAAAGTGGACTACAAAAAGGTCAAATTTGATCAGTTGGAGCAGATTACAAGGGCTTTAAAAGGTAGTGGTGAAGAAATGAAACTGGGACTGTGAAGCAATATAGCACAAGATTGATTTTGGGGGTGGAGAGAAGCTGGGACAAGTGCTTATCAGCTTGAGAAGGAGGAAGAGCTGTGCTGGGTTTGTTGTCATTCCCACACTGAGTAGAGTACTTGCTGCTTTTGTGGTTAGCCTTCCCTGCCGTGGTTTTTCTTCTTTTTTATTTTTTTTTCCTTTTTAATAGACATATTTTATTATTGTTATTCCTACAATGGTGTCTATAATCTCTGACTTGGATCCTCTGAAAAGCTGGAAAGTTTTAAGGTAGGCCTATGTTTTCTTCTGTTTGGTACAGGCATTTTGGGTTTAGCCCTAAATTAACTGGAGCTTGAGTTATAATCGAAATGCGAGCCCTGGGCTTAAGTAAGAAAGGAGTTTCTGGTAATTAGAGCCCTTTTAAGATACAGCAAAACCTTTGAACAGATGTTTAGAGAGACCCGAGAGAGAATTTTTAAATATACTTCTCAGTGTTACAGTGCAGTGAGGAATTCTTTTTTTTCTTATTTCTTTTTAAGGAGAGATTGCTCTGTAAATTCAAGCTAATAGTAAAGGCTCACACCAGTTGCATTGCAGCGTTAACTCTCTGCTTTCCTTGCTCTGCTCTGCATGGAAATGAATGGGAAACTCCAGAGAAGCAAAAACAAACAGCATGAAAGTTGATCAAGAAGTGGAAAATAGTCTTGGGGGAAGGAAGGGGGACTGAAGTGCTTGTTTCATGTTGTTGTTGAAACTTCCATGCTTTGTTGCCTCCTTAAGGCATGGGTTTGGCACTTAAAAGTTGCTACTTTTTAACCTTCAGCACTACTGTTTGGGGTTTTTAATTTGCATAGTGAAAAATGGTAATTTGAACTGCTAAAAATGATAAGGGGGAAAAAATATCCCCATTAATGTTTGCTGCAGATATTGAAGATCCACAGTGTTAAATGTCTGTGTTTAATGCTGCTGTAAGTGCCTGGTTTTGCCTTATGAGAATCCAGAAGTATAAAAGTTTGCAGATGGTTTGCAGAAACTTCTGTAAGACATTGGAAACATCTGGGAGTGTAGATGGCAAAATTATAAAATCACTTAGATATAAAGTTGCGTAGATACCCCTCAGCTTTTTTTGCAAAATGTGAAGCTGCCTGCACCTAATAAATTACAAGGATTGGGGGCTATGAATTGTGATATTATTATACTATATATGTAACAGTAATATTTTCAAGTATACTTTAGATTCTTGATACAATTTTTTAAAAGAACTTACTTTGTTCTTAAGTGAAAGAGGAAAAACAACACTTCAGAGTCAGAGTATAAAGTCTACTTACATGACTAAGGCTTTTTTCCTCACTGAACTTTCTATTTTAGGAGTTGAAAATTCTCTGACCATTTTCTGAGCCTCTGTGTAGGACTGGGCGCTGAGACCCTCTATCCTTGCCTGTGGTATGAGACTTGGCGCAGGCGGCTTATTGCGAGTTCCTTTTATTTTATTTTTCAAGTCGTTGGGGACAGTCAGCACAGAATGATGGGTTTCTATTTGGCTCCAAAAGCTCAGCGCGGATGTTCGCTCAGGAGCGGGGCTGCGAGCGACGGAGGAGCGCCGGGCCGGGAGGGGCACCGGGGCTGGGGGCTCGCCCCGCGCCGCAGCAGAGACCAGAGCCGGGGTGGCTGCTGTGACTCACCGCCAGCGAATGCCACTGGAGTGCCCTTCCAGAGTCCCGTTTGTGTTGCCTTACAGCGTGTGTGCTGCAGAGGAGCTATTCTAGGAATTATTTTAAGTTTTATCTCGCTCTATGGGACTATTTCTGATTGCTCTGTGAGACAAGTCAGGTGATGCCAGGTTTGTGCAGAGCTGAAGGATGACACAGAGGACATGAAAGTCAAGAAGATTTAAGGAAGAAACAATGTTGCCCTCTGGAAGAATCCTGTATTCTTTAAAAAAAAAAAAACAAAAAACAAAAAACGTTTTACATAGCTGTAAAAGAAATATCTCCCAGGCAGTTTTTCCCTACAGGATGCCTGATGTTTTCCAACTTTGTGTGTGAATCTGGAGACTGCAGCTGTATGGACACAGAGTAGGTCAAAGATGTGATTAAGTCTGGACATTTCTGTGTAGTTTCTGTGTATTATCAGAGCAGCAACTCTGCACAGATGTGACATTGTGCAGCACCACTGCAGGATGCAGAAGGTTAAGAGGTGGGAAAAGGCAAGAGGTAATATGAGCAGAATGATCACTGAAGGAAAAAAGAAAAAGAGCTAGAAGTCATCACATAGCTCATATGGCTTATGATTTATTGAACTGCAATGCCACTTCTACCTTTTCTTATAAATTTTGGTTCCTCTTCTGTGGGCCAATTTCCAACCTGTTTAAGGCCTCTGAAGTTCCTGGTTTTTAGTGTGTCCCCAAAGAAGCCTGTAGCTAATATTTATAAGAAATAGAGGAATGTTTCTATGTGTTTATTTTAGGTGCACAAACCAGTTCTTTCAGACTCAAATGAGTTGATGTAGCAAATGCCACCACCAGCTCTAAACTAGTGTCCTACACAGGTAAATTCTCAATTTTGTTTACTTTCTGCACCCCCGTAAATTATTCTGTGACTCCATCACAGTTTGAGGCCTGATTGGCTGGGAAAAGACTGAAGGATGCAGATCCTGTGGAGGCAGCAGGTGGGAATATTTACATTGGGATTTAATAATCCCCAGGGGCTCAGAGCAGCCTTGGTGCTGGTTACCCCCATGTCAGTTGAGCTCTTGCTCCTCTGCCCTGCTCCCCACACCCTCTGGAAGCACTTCCCTTGACCTCTGAATAAAGGTAATAATGAAGGGAAAAGTACAATATGACAACAGATAAGGCTGTGGCTGGTGGTGAAGCCTAAAAGGAGGGAGAGGTGGTGTTGGAGCATGACAGAGGATTTTGCTGGACTTCACCCAGCTAAGCTGGGAGAGCTAGCAGAGGTAGAAAATAAATGGCAATATGGTGTGTGTATATATAATATTACATCGGGCCTCCCTCTTTGGTTGTGTCTGTCTGGAGTAGGACAGTGAGAGCTGCAATAATTTCTGGTAAGTCTCAGCTTCCTCTGGGTGCAAGAGCCCTAAACACAGTTTAATGTGCATTTTCTTTCACTGGATTTATTCAGAGTGGTCTGAGTACCAAAGTTACTAGAAAGAGAATGGATTTTTTTTTCCTCCTGTTGTCTCCTTTGGGATAAGCTCCCAGCATAAGATCTATGCTGTGATGAGAACACACCACTGCCTGATCTCCCTGCTCATAGAGTGACTGCAATAAGCACCATGTCCTGTTGTATTCCTTGGAGCCAGGAGAGATTGGCAAAACTTCAAGCCTTCAAAAAAAGAAAAAATCCTTCAAAGCCTTCCCAGCAAACAGAGTGTGCTCACCCAACCCTCTGCAGACACAAAATCTCATTTAGCATCTTCAAAATGAGATGGGAGCTGGGATCGAGACCCCCTAGTGCATAAGAGACCAAAATCAGCTGCCTTGATTCCAGAAAAGTCTCTTATCCCTGTTTAGAACAGCTGGCATGTGGTTTTGTTCCTCATATATGACAAGGAGAATGGTTTCTGAAGAAACCTGTGCTCTGGGCCCCTACAGCAGCAAAAGCAAAGCAGTAGCCTGGCAAGGAGAGACACAAAAAGGAGGAAAAAAAATTAAATTCCTCAAGGCTACATCTCCTCTGTTGCTTTTCTGCCTTAATTTGGCTCCAACAAGGCTAAATTCAGCACTATAAATCATGAGAGTTACCTATGCAGGGAAGACCTTGTACCCCTTTGCATTCCTGTCTGAAGAAATATGTGACCTTTCTGCGGCACACTGCTAGGAAAAAAAATTAAAAGTCGGTTTTTAACCTGACTTTGCAACCTCAAGGTGAAATCCAAAGGAAGAGTAGGAGTTTTTACTCAGAGGAGTGGTCAGCCCCCAGCCTGGGAAGCGGGGAATCTTGGTGTCTGCTCTGCATGCAGATGATTGGAACCTGACAGGTCCTATTGAACTGGCCCGTCCAACCTGGCAGGTGGAGCTGGGAACATCTTGTTTGCATCACGTGTCGGGCGGGGGTACCACGTCAAATGTTCTCTCCAAAATGCCTTTTTCCACCACACACAGCATCCAAACAGCCTGTTAATGGTTTGGCTTTTCAGGGAAAAAAAAAAAAAAAAAAAAAAGTTCTCGTGCTTGGCAGATCAGTGCAGGAGGAGCAATTTCAGCCGTGTTGGAGTGTGCATTATGACTTGTTTTGGGCAAATAGTCCCATCCCTACACCCACCCCTGTGATTGCCTGGGAGCTGGGGTGGGTTAGATAGCATCAAAATGTTCCAATTGAAGAGAGGGGGAGGAAAGCAGACACAACAGCTAAAATTTGGCTGTGGCCAGAGAACAATAAATTGAGCAAAGCTTAAGATAAGGCATTCTGTTTTGTCTTCAGTATCTGAACACACCAGTTAATGCATGGACCCCCAACACATAACTGCTTAGAAAAAGGAGTAAAAAAATAAAATACTTCACGTGCGCTTTACTCTGAAGACCTGGACAATGTTCTCTTCATCCAGTACTCAAGAAACAAAAGAAAACAAGGCCAGAAAGTTTGGCCCAGGGACATAATGCTGGACTCCATCGCCACCATGAAATACAGAAAATGGAATTTCAGATGTCAGTGGAGAATACAAATTCCCTTATAATTGCCACAATATGCTTGGTTTAAAAAATAAATAAATAAATAAGAGTGAAAAGAGGGTGTGTGTATCTTGTAATAAGTAAAAACACATTTTAGAAATGGCTTTCCAGTTTACCAATCCAAAAAAACAGATGGTGTCAGAGATGGCATTGAAAGGGGTGTTAGTGAGGGTTACACATGTCCCAAGTCGTGACACAAATGACAATCACCAGGGAGATGGTGGCTGTTGCCAAGCTCTGATAAGCTAAATGTGAGCAGTAAAACATAGTGTGGATTATTCTGCTTTCAGTTTGAATGTCTAACTCTACAATCATTCAAGTGAATAATACTGGGATGAAAAATTAGGACCAGCTGTATTGAAGTAAGAAGTTTGAAATTTTTTTTCATGTTTTCTTATTTGTGCTTCCTTTACACTTTGTAGTGGACAATATGGGCGGCTTTTCTTGGTTTGTTTTCGGGTTTTTTTTCCCCCTCTTAAAAAGGCAGGATCAATGGGATGATGCAAGAAGTAAAGATAACAGAAAGCAGCAGATTAGGATGTAACACACTCCTGCATCCATTGCTGATGGCTGAGAAAGCCATCCAGTCCTCCTCTAAGCCTGTGTAGATTTATTCTTGCATCTTCATTTTCCCCTGATTAAAATTCACTATCACTCCTTTCAATAAGAGGTTATTCTCCACTGTTTTGCTAAAAACAATCCACTTTTCATATCAAGCCTGTGTACAAGCTCATTACATCTTGTTCATTTGGACATGAGTTGTTAAATCTTCCAGGTGCTTTATGGGGGATTTAAACATCCCATTCAAATGAATGATCTCTCACAAAGAGGTTTGCCTACTACTGATGCCATGTTCCTTTGCCTAATTATTTCAATTGCCCTAACCCCAAAACACAGTATGAAATTTCTGCACCAGCAGCAGAGCTGTCTAGCCAGAGTCTGTGACAGTGAGGTGCAGTAGCACTGTGCCAGCCACCAGTGATCTGCAGTTCAGGGCCTTGTGCCAGCAGCTATGGCTTTTCCTTGATGGTTCCTTCCTCCATGAATTGATCTGACTGGTTTTGCACTTTTAATTTTGAGTCCAGAACATCTGTCAGCAAACAAAATCTGTGGTTTGGCACGCTGCTTGCAGTTGCTAACAAAGCAATGCACTGGAAGGGCTCTTGTGCATATAAATTTGTCTTGCATCCATGTTTTGGGACATGTGGAGAGTGTTTGGAGTGGATTCCCTGCTAAGGTCTTGAACCATTGACTTCAGGTTCCCTCCTGTTGAGAGGAGGTGGACATTGTGATGTTTCTTCATCTATTATACCCCAGAATTTCGTTCCTGACTGGTGATTTCTCACACCCAGTTACACGGGTGCACATGTTGCAGGATGCAGGTAAAAGCAGGATCATCCTTGCCTGCACACATTACTCAGTGATGCTTTCCTCTACCATTTCCTCATCTTCATCTCTTAAATCAGTGGCAGTCCTAACGTACTCCTGCAGGTCCTTCCTAACCCACCCATTCAAATTTTAAGCTTTGTCTAGTTCTGCACTCAGTGGAACTGAAATAAGGAGGAAGTTGCCTGTACGTAGGAAAGGTAACTGGGCAGTGGCAGCCTTGCATTGTCCTTGAGAGATGAAGTTATAATTTCATGCTTTTCCCAGGCTTTCTGTGTTAGTTTGGAAGTGTTGGTTAATCTCTGTGTGCCCCAGTTCCCAGGGGTAAAATGGACCTGTTAATACCTGTCTCTCTTACTTTGGCTATAAGATTTTCATGGCTATACAGATGTACAGCTCTATCCTATAAAACCCACAGCACTTGGGGCTCAGCCTCGGGCTGGGCTTTTCATCACCTGCCCTCATAACAATAATTTATTTAACTGAAACTAGAATTTAATTCTTTTGAGGGTAAATAATTCCTTGCTTGTTTACTAAAACCCTTTCTTCGTTATTTCTGCCTTTGCAAGATAGCACCAAGGACGAGCCACACAAATTCCTTGCACTCACCAGCTTTTTTTCCAAGAAGTTGTTAGGCTTTGGTTTTTTTGAAGAGAGCTTCATTAAAGATGTCTTGCACCTCTGTTCGTCCCAAGATGCTGTACCAGGGAGGGAGAAAAAGAAGGTGAAACCAGAGAGATTTGTAGTCTTTGTTGTTAAGATTTTCCATTGCTTGACCTGTGCAAGAGATGAGTTTCTTATCTCTTAGGAAAATACTCTATTCCCTTTAGGTGTTGTCTGGTGGGAATCAGTGTCTCCCAACAAACCTGTTCAGACTTCAGGAACTCTAATACTCCTGAAAAATTCTCTGTGGCACTAAAAAACCCTTTACAATAACCTACGTGTTACTATCCAACCTTTTTTATATAAGCAGCTGAACATGCTTCTACTGATTGTACTCTAATTTGCCTTAATTAAAAAAACCCAAACCTGATCTCATATTAATTAATAATTAATTTTTATATAACTTTCTCAGACTTTTTTTTCTTCGATTGTGTGTGTTTCCCCATGTTTCATCACAAATGATAGAAATTCGTCTTTTTTTTTTCTTCATCTGGGTAAGTCCATGCATTCCTTGAATGTGGAGGGATGTTGTGATCATTCATTATAGGACATTTGTTCTTGAGTTGATCCCAAACTGGCATCAGTGGACCACTTATTACTGAACACCTGTTGACCTGCAGACACTGACTTTTTGTTACAGTTCATCTGCTTTTTACGACTGAGTCTTAAAAGTGAAGATTTTTCTAAAGGTAGAAATATTGGGAAGTTCAGTGATTATCACAGTTGTACTCTCCCTTTTGTGGAATGGATGGATTTCAGATTATTGGAAAAATTTGTCATGTCAGTTGTACTGGATTTTTTTTTTTTTTCTTCTTCAGATATCAAGTTAAAATGCCTGTAGCCAGTTATCTTCTAGAAACATGGTGTATAGATAATTTTTATCTGTTAAAGAAACAATGTACTTGTTTGGGTAATTTTGCAATACTCTTCAGTAGTAGACTGATATTCAGTTTAATATATCTGAATGACTGAGTACAGTTATATATTAAATTAGTAGATGAATGGAATCAGAGCTTTGTTGGGGCTGAAAATCTTGGTATGACTTTTGAGTGATTTGATTAAGGATATTCCACCTAAGGATTTGTAAGATACTTCCATAGATTTAAAGTGGGGAGAAGTTAGGGGCTTTTCCTTTAGTTTTAAGATTCTGAGGTTTATACTGGATTCTTGGTTTCCAGGTCCCAAAGAAAACAGTAATCTTATAGAAAGGACTTAAACGAGCCTTTGAAGCCGTGGATATTTCAATTCTGAAAAACATGTAATCTTAATAATTGTCCTCCACAAAGAATAGGCATTAAATCCACAATTTAATTAATCTCCACGTGTCATCCAAGTCCGACTCTACCTGTTCCACTAATCCTGAACTAGGAGGCACTGGCAGATCTCAAGCTGAGACTACCTAATTTTGCAAACAGTAACTAAAATCACCTTCAAGCATTTTTGCAATGAATTTAATATCTCGATCTCTTAGGATGCAATTAATCTTTGTTTTAAGCAAGCAAGGGGTCACTGCATATTAATAACTGATGGTTTCTAGTTACTGTGAGGTTTGCATAGATTTCCATACAACTTACTTGAAGAAGTACCAGGTCCATGATTCCTGTTAGGTATTTGAACCTTAATTTTTATGTGCCCTTTCATTAGAGGTGCTGGGAATCTTGGCTAACTTGGCACATCATAACTGGACATCCCTTCTGCCCTGCTGTGGTCTTGCGGAAGAACTTTGGTGTTTCTGGCACTGCAGAGACTCAGGGGGGTCTCTGTAGCCCTTGGACTTCCCCCTTGTTGGAAAAACTGACCTTGCCAAGAGTTGTGAAATGTTGTTGACTGGGGTCAGGTTTCGGCTGGAGATGCCAAAATAAAGGATTTATGTAGCCTGAGAGGAATTACGAGCTTGGAAGGGGGAGATAGGTATTAAAGGTCTCAAACGGGGTGATGGGGAGAAAAGTGTTTAAATACTGATGTAAACTTTCATTGACTCCAAGAGGAATTAATTGGCAGGGTCTTTTATGTGACTTTTGGGGTTAGATTTCCAGCTGACTCAAACTGACAAAGCTCCATTGAGCAAGATCTAGACTTTGAGTAACTGTGAGTTTGAGCCCATGTGTTTTGCAGAAGATTTAACATGTTTCTTCTTATACATAAAGTTTCTGGATCTAATAGAAGAAAAAAATGTCTCGGTCAAAGTACTTACTGTATTAATTAATTCTAGCCTGTGTTTTTGATGCCCAGTTTTACTCTATCTGAAGTCTGGACTCTAAAAACCTCTTGGGAACAAAGTTACATTAAGTTTTAATTTTCTAGCTATTTTTTCCTGATGAAAAGAAACAGATGACCCAACTCTTTGCTCTTTAGTTAGGCTTCAAGTAGACTAATAAATTTACCATAATCTATGAACAAACTAGACCCATGACATTGTAGGGTGCAGGCAAGCTGAATAAACTAACTACATAAGTTGCATATGAACTTTAAATCATTGGGAAGCAGTGATAGGAGAAACCAAATTTGCTGTATTGTAAAGCATTTATTTTGCTACCTATTTGAGCTGAAACTTTCCTGATTTTTGTAAATGTGGTGGGGGCAGAGGGCTGGGTTTGGGTTTGGTTTGGGGGAGTTTTTTGGTTGTTGTTTTCTCAGGTTTTTTCTCATTTCTGCTTAAGCTGTTTGTATTTTTAAACCAGAACAACATGATTTTGTACATCTAGCTCTGGGACTGCTCCTAACTGAGTTTAGATCTCCCTGCTGTTCACTGAGAATCACAGCTACATCTGTGGGCAGCAAGTTGCTCTGTTCAGCATAGAATTCATTAAAATCTGTGGTTAGTGAGAGCTTACATTGTGCATGCAGTTATTCTAAATGTAACTGCAGAGTCGTGGTACCTGATGCCCCAAAACTGGCTAGATCATTATTTTATGTGGACTTTGTGGTCTCCTCATCTTTGCTCTAAATTTTTTTTCATAAGAAGAATTTAAAAGCAGTTTCAGCTCTTCACACCCAAGAGAAAAAGTAAGTTACTCACTAACATGTCCCCTAACTTAAAAGTACCTTCTGTAGCAATAGTTTCTATCGTAAACAACGATCTGAATTTTTCTGAGTCTGGGATGCAGTTATTGTAGTTTACATCCTTTCTTCTGCATCTTATCTGCAGATACTGTACAACCAGGCACAGCAGAGTGTCCAGCAACAGAAATAGGCAATTATTCTTGCCGTGACAAAATAGCCCCAAAAAAATCTGATCTACTGCAAAGAAAATTTTGTTCACATTTGTGTGGTTGAATAAAGGTAAAAAGAAGAATGAGCATGGATGAAGCTGCAGGTCCAATTCCAGGAGGCATGATTCTGTCCTATTCACACGCATATGAGAAATTACCTTGGCCAGAATTATTTTTGTTGCAATTACAGATGTTTACTGGGTATGCATCATAGCACGAAAGTCCTGGGAGACAACCTTGGTTAATTTCCAGAGGGGGAAAACACCCCAACAAAATAAATCAATCAAACAAACAAAATGTAAAAAAAACCCCAGAACATCATAGCCACTTTTCAAGAAAAATAAAGCACCTTAAAACAAAATGCCCTTTAAAGTACAGAAAGCCAGCTTGAATGTATTGTGTACCTGTATTAATCTGACTGAACAAATTTTTGCCTTGTTTTCCCATTAAAAACTCTGCAAGTTATTACAAGGTTGATTGTATATGCTGTATGGGCAATTCATGTCATGGATTAAATTTAAGCAGTTATTATGAAAATACAATCTATAACAACAGGGGGAAAATAAGCTGTGTTGATGCAGATGAGCCATGTATACAGTGAGCTTGGGATTTGGGCATGAAACAACATTGGGCTCCAGCTTGCAACACCGTAAAACGTGACAATCTGGAGGAAAAAACAAGTTCTGCATTTATTTTTTTTTCTTCCCCCCCCTATTTTTCCTTATAATACCCACCAGCAGTCAGATCACACAGGAAGTTTGCACAAACCTACAGTGGTGAAAGTGGGATGGGAAAGAAGGACGAGCTCCGCAGCAAAGGGTTGGGTATGTTTTATTTCTTCAGCAGCTGGAAGCTTAGTGTGGCACTGTGGAATAAAATCAGCTTTGCAGGGAGGAAGCCGTATAATCAGTATGTATGACAGGCCTTTAAGATGTGATGATCTGGAACAGAGCAGTTACCTATATATGGTGTCTTTGTATCGCCTCAGTAGGAGCTGCCAATTTTGAATTCCTTCAGGAAGACGGTAAAAAATGTGCTTGAACTGAGGGCTTCCAGCAGGAGTTAGCTGAAAGTTTCAGACCCAGAAGGGCTCCCTTCTGAGGAGATTTTAATTATGGAAGCAAAGAGTTGCACAGAATAGCCAGCGCTTCTCAGAAATGGTGACTTGAGGCTTCTGTTTTTTGAATTTTTTCATAACACAAAGGAGGAACAAAAATCTCTTGAAAGATTTAAAACAAATAACCCACATGGCAATTAGCTCGCAGGATACTGTGCCAGTGGATACTCTGAAGGCCAAATCCTGAGAATTGGGAAAAAAAATACATTTTTATGGGTGATAAGAACATCTACAATCAGATAGGATTAAAATGGATGGGGAAGAATATAAGTCCTCATGTTTTGGCCAACTACTGTCTGAGGTCAAGGAGAATCTTTCCTTATTTGGCAACATATCACTATCCATGGAGGCTTTTTGTACCTCTTAGGGATGGAAGGTCACATAAAACAAACTCCTGTCTGATCCAATGAGGCAATTGCTGTTATACAAGAGTGTTAAAATCCTACTCATTGAATTTTCCTTCCTACTACTGAATTCTAACAACATTTACTTTATTGATGCAACGCGTGAAAAAAAGAAAGAGAAAACCTTTCAAGCCTTATGTTACTAAAGAACATACTTTTTTTTTTTTTTTTTTTAAACAGCATTGTATACAGGATCTTAACCACTTTTCGGACCAATGCATTTCACTGGGTAACTTTACATT
Source organism: Promerops cafer (assembly GCA_013398275.1). Classification (NCBI taxonomy): domain Eukaryota; kingdom Metazoa; phylum Chordata; class Aves; order Passeriformes; family Nectariniidae; genus Promerops; species Promerops cafer. The sequence goes on from VZSE01011968.1 coordinate 362,563, forward strand.
GAATTAAAATAATTATTCATCACTGTTTGAACTTTGTGTACTCTCAGATACGTAAATTGTACACTTTAGCAGGTCACCATGTATTCTGACATTGTTATGGGAAGGATTTGCATAAGGAAAATGTAGACTTCCCTCCCTCCCCCTTCCCATGATAAAAATCTCCGTACACAATAGCTGTACGGCCACATGTCATGGGGACATTGTGTAAATTACAGAGTTACAAATTTGTCAGCCTAACCAAATGTCTGAAGGAATAATGTCATATTAGTTATATTTCAGCTTTAAGCCTGGTCTGTTTTAACCTTGATTTGTGTGGCAGCTAGCCATACCAACAGCTTGTGCATGGCTGATTATAAACAACTTTATTTTAATGTAACAAGATTCTCATTTAATTCCTGGGAGCTTGATGTGATGGTGATCAAAGCTAAATGCAGACTTCTCTCTGAGGTAAAGGATTAAATCAGGCTGACCAGAAAATACAGGGTCCTGAAGATTTCAAGATCACAATCTTTTGTAGGTTGTAATTCAAATTTTCTGAAGTTGGATAGTGCACTTAAAATATTGTGAATTATGTTCACAGAGAGCCTTGATATAATTTGGATATAATTTTGGTTTTAATTCCATTTTTGTGTGGAAGCACCTGTATGTTCAACCAAGGTTTATTCATTTAATATTGCAAGTTATTTTTTTTTCCACATTATTTTTACACACTAAGAATGAAAAAATTTATTCTGTAAGGGCTGGAGTCCTTGAAATCTGCTTTCTTTTACTGGGGATAGTGTGTGTATCTTGGTTGGATTGTGTCATGCTGAATCAGATGCAGATTCATACTTGGTGGGGCCAGGGGCGTCCTGCTTTGGGATTTTTTGCTATTTCTGGTGGTTTCAGTGTTAGGGTTGTTTAAAGGAGATTTTTTTTTTTCTTTTCATTATTATTATTTTCTTTATCTTTTTGATTATTTCATTTGCATTGGCATGGGTTTTATTTTGGGATTTTTCTGGGGGAGGAGAGCCTGCTTTGGGGGGTTTTTTGGAGGACGGTGGTGGGGGGGGGATAAGGTGTTGATGTTACAGAGAATTAAAAGTGTCCTTGTTGAAGCATTGTGCCTGAGAGGTTTTCTGTCTTTACCTGACTGTATTTTCAAGAGGTTAAGACAATTTAGTACTTTTGAGATTACCACCTCCTTGCCAAGCATCTCAGAAGCTGCACAGAAGTTCAAAAAAGGTGGGAGGGATTAAGCTGACATTCATATGTGACTATATTTACACATCTGATTCCTGAACAGGACTACAGTGCTCATTTCACTTTGAAATCAGCAATAGTCAACCTAAGTCCATAAATGTCAAATTTGAGGGGTCAAATCAAAACCTGAGTTGAACCTTTGAGTGGCTCTTAAGCGTGTGGTGAGCTGAATCAAATTGCAGGAATGATTCTTAGCTCAATTGTCCCTTTAAACTCCTGCTGATTTGCAGCTTTGCCTTCCTTCTTTGCAAACAGCTGATTTTGAGCACTCCCTCTTTCTCTTCTGTGGAAAAAGTACAACTTTTAACTTCAAACAGAATCAAAACATTTTACATAACATGGTTGGTAAAGTTTAGAAAAAAATGGGGTTTACTATTTTTTTTCTTCCTCTCAAGTCTTCGTTCATTATTATGATTCTTGTTTGTTTGAGAGAGCAACAATACAAATTGTGAACTTTAATTTTCTGTGCAGTGTTGTCAATGGTAGGAGGAGGTGGGAAAGAGCAGTAATAGCCTAAGGTCCTACATTATGTCTTTGATATTTGTGTCACAAGGCAATATGGTGTTGCCCATTATCCTGGCATTGGGAAATCTTTAGGAGTACAGATAATGAATCCAGAGCTGTCAGTTTTCATCGTTAAAAATTTCCTTGACTCCAAGGAAAATGATTATGTGAATGGGGATTTCTGGTCTGTAAATACACAGGAAAAGGCACAGATGATAGTGTGTACACAAAGACACTTAAGGTCAATAACCTTTTTTTTCAGTCAGAAGGTAAAATGGCAGAAATTTCCTAACATGTTGTTTTTAAATGTATATAAAATCATATTGTGGAACTTTCTTTATCTTAAGATTATTGCACAATCTTAGAAATTGCATTGAGGCCTTCTTTTTTTTTTTGTTGTTGTCAGTCCATGAGTTTCTGAAACAGGAACCACACAAAGATTTCTGACTTCCCAGTGATATAGAAACTACTCTTATAAAATCTGCATCAGCTTCTGACCAAACTTTCACTTCTGCTTCAGCTGTGATGTTTTTCCCTCACTCTGGGCTATGTGTAATATAAATGTTTCCTGGTTCCAAGAGGGAAGCATTAGTCCCATTTCTGGGCCAAATTTTCATGGTCCTTTCAAATGTGTACTATAGAAACCAAATAAAACTCCTGCCCAACACCCACAGAAGAAATCAGCTTGCAAAGGTTCCTGACAGTGTGCTCCAAGGAAAGATCTTATATCATTTAAAATAGTTCAACTCTAGTTCTTGTGTATTCTCATGCTCATGGCTTACTGTTTTAAGACCTGTTATTTTTAAGACTCCATACCAGTGTTAATCAATTTTAGCTGCATGTACCTAGATTATGTATGAAGACAATATATTTATGCTTTTATTTGTCAAAGAAAGCTCTATGCCAAACCAAGGCCTTAATAATCAGGCAGTGCTGGGTGGGGATGTTTTTGTTTAGCTGTGTTTGTCCTGGAGATTGTTAGGCTGAAGTATTTGTTTAAAAGAAACAAAATGAAAATGAGGGTCTATAGCCAAGTTTTCAAATGATCCTCTTGCTCACTGGCAGTGGCTGAGACAGGAAAAGTGATGGCTAGTCATTTAAAAATCCTTCATGCTCTCATTTTTTGGCATTTGAGCTCCTAAGAGAGTCTGGCCTTTTTCCTGCATCCTGAGATTAGATGAAGCACTGGTTTTGTGGGGATTTTTTACGATCTACACAGTCCAAAATTACAACATTGGTTGGGAAGTTTTTAAGACTTTTTTTTGCTAAGGCATCTCCGTCGAGATGTTGGCCACCTTTAACCATTCTTGACTTCAAAGAGTGTTGATGATTGAGTTGCACGCAGGCATTTCTCACCAGAAACAGCCCTCAGTCTGGGGAGGTACACTTTCATTAGGTTGTGAACCTCTCCTGACATTTCTTCTCCGTGAGTCTCAGTTGTTTCTAATCCTGTGTTTAACTTTCCTGCGAACTTTGGTTTGGCAGAGGAATGAATTTGCTTGTTTGGGGCAGGCTGTGTTTTACTGCTTTGCTTGAGTTTCGTAGCATTCTCCAAAATCACAGTGACTTACTTGGGAATCTTGCCAGTGTTTTAGACTTCAAATAGTGATAGTAAGATTTGTGTGCTCATTTGAGGCTTACATAAAGCTAAAGCTAATATTTGTGGGCATGATTAAATGTGTTTGGTATTTTGGAGGGGAGGGATGTATCTAGCTTATGAGTTATGCTTGCTGCCTTGTGGGGATTCTTATGAAATGTAGCAGCAGCTCAACAGGTTATCTAGCAGAGGGAGAGTTAATGCACAGCGCTGATACTCATAAATCAGGAGATTAATGCCTGCCTTACACCTCTTAATAAAAACAGCAGAGAACAACAATCTTATCAACATACATGTAATCTGTAAACAAGTGTTGTAGTCAAATACAAACAGATTTTTATCATTATCCTGCTCCAAGCCATGTGACTTTGCAGTGAAGTACTTGCAGGAGATGAGTTAATACATGTTTGACAACAGTTGCAGCCAAAAAAAATAATCATTAATGCTAACATGAGCAAGATAATTGGGATTTGTGGGGGAGTGAATGTCCAGATTTGAACTTTTGAACTACCAGGCATTAAAACCTGTTGCTTCCTCTCAGCAACTGCTACAGGCTGATTGTAATTTTTGTGAACGCCCAGACTTAAGGAAAAAGTGGGATGTGCTAAATCTTCCAATTAAGAGAGATAGCACTGATGCATCAATTAGCAAGCTGATCACTTCTTGTCCTTCTGGACATAAACTGTTTTCACAGAGTCACAGAATGGTTTGGGTTGGAAGGGACCTTAAAACTTATCCAGTTCCATCCCCCCTGCCATGGGCAGGGACATCTTCCACTGGACCAGGTTACTCAAAGATCCACTGAAAAATGAGACATTTGTGTCCTCCAAAGAGGAGGCTGAAAAGATGTGTTTCTGGAAAGAAATTATCTTGGAGAAAAGATCTGGGAGTTGAAACAAGTCATGGAGGACTTCCGAAGGAAGATAAGCAGAGATAAATGTTGGGGAGTGCCTCTAGGCCTCAGCTGTTGATGCCTAAGATGTGTAACTGTGAGCAGTGGCACAGGATGGACCAGCATAGCCTCTGACCCACACTAGGGGTGTGGGGACCTTGTAAATGTAGCCTGAGCATAGTATGTGAGGTGTAAAGGAAGGTAAAACTGAATTTTCTTCCTTTCTAAATATCTCCTTGCCTCTCCGCGAACAGTCTGCTGAAACATGAGCAGCTATCCAAGCCTATTTATATTATTTTTATTTTTATT
>VZSE01011968.1:367370-483009 GCA_013398275.1 Promerops cafer
TTTATTATTTTTATATATTTATATTTATATGGTGACTCCTTATGTGGGGGTCTGCAGCACTTGCCAAAGCACAAATGAATTCTGGTTCCTAGATTTAAACAGGTCATGGACAGACACACATGCACATGATGTACAGGCTAAGAGATGACGTGGGATTACAGTAGTTCCATACATGCTGCTTACAGTAGGCTGTGGGACTGTAAGCAGCAATGTAATCATATGTATTTTCCAGAGGAGATGGCTGTCTTTTCAATGCCAGTCCACTTCTAAAAAGCACAAATAAGCTTGAAACACTTGGAATTAAATGGTACTCTGTGAAGAGTAGGTAGGATTCATTACACACATTCCTAATTAGGTCTTAGAACAGAAATTATTTTATATGGTATTAAATAACATGTTTTGCTTTGAACTCTCAAAACGCACTCTAATCACCTTCCAGCTTTCTTGGGTACTCTTAGGTTCAAACTAAACCCCCCTCTTTTTCCTCAAATAATCCATCAAGGGTTGTTAGCAGGGGAAGAGAGTCCTCAGAGAAGCGAGCTAGTCAGTGACATAATTGGTTTCCTCTCAAAAATGTGTATGAATGAAGATAGTTGCAGCTGTTAGTGAGAACAGAGATAAACTTTCCATGCTTTAAGTCTTTTGATAAGTATTTGTGTATGTATTTTGCAGCTAACCCGCTTTAAGGGAAAAAAAACCCAATAAATTGGACATCTCTACTTCCTGAAAAGTGACCTCTTGTTAAAAGTAAAGGAAATTATAAACTTCTTTAAATTGCTTGACATGAAAGACATGGAAAAGTAGGTGTAAAATGCTGGTCTGTATCCTGAAGCTGGAGGATAGGTGCAGGGAAGATTCTACATAAAGGTAATAAATCATTTTCCATCTGATCTTCTCAGGGCTTTGAAACTCCTCCTGGCATAGGTCCTTCTCCTCCAGCAGGTTTTCCCTATAGCCTTCATCACTGATCATTTGGGAAGTTAGACTGGAAGACTCTTCTTCCCCTCATCTTCTCATCCTTAATCCATGTTCTTCTCCAAATATTAATTGAAATTGATGTTAAATCACAAATATGAGCGGAATGCACATGACAGACCCCTAAGTATTTTCCTTTAGGGTGGCTTGGAGATAAGCAGCTGTACTAGCCATATATATAGCTATAGTAGCTATATTAGCCCAGCAAGCAGGGGAAAAACAACCTTTTAAAGACAGTTTAGGCACCGAGCAGAACCATTTGGTCTCCAGCCATATGTGTGGAGTTCTCAAGCTAAAATATAAAAGAGAAAGTCACAAATTGTAACAGCTTTAGGTCATCAAATCTCAGTGGTGACTGAGACACTGATCTTTCAAAGCAAAACTGCCATTAAAAGCAGACCAGCAACAGCTCTGAGCCCACTAAACTAGGTTAGACTTTAAAGCACATAAATATGTCTGTCTAACAACAAAAACCTTTTAAATTAGGTCAAATGAAACTATTCTGTAACCACAAATGTGGCTCCAGTGCAATATTAGTTCAGGTTGTTTTTTCTTTATGAGAGTCTCTGTATTAGAGATTTGTATTCATGTAATTATCAGCCAAATGCCTGACTGCAATTTCTTTCTGTCAAATGAAGACATGAACACAAGAAGGGTTTAATATACATGGCTTTTGTATGTGTGTGTGTGTGTGTGTGATTTACAGTGATTTTTAGAGAGGTGTCTGAGCAGACAGTGGCCTCATTAAGTATAGTGTGATTTTCAAAATCTGCCAGAAACTCTGGCAAATATTTAAGCAGCTGGTGAAGGCTCAGTTTTTCACTTCTTTAAAAAAAAAAAAAAATTAAAAAGGCAAATATATATACTGTTATTCATTTTCAGTTAGGTTGGATATCAACATTTAAGTGAGCTAGATTCAACTTATGAAGGAATGAATGACTGACTGTATTTTTAGTGGCTGTGCTGCAGGTATTTACCTGTAAAAGGAGTTTGACAGGAACAATGTCCAGGAAAAGGCATCATTAAACTGGGAGGGGGCACCACCGTTCACACCACGTTGGTGTGAGAGAGTAGGTGGGGCACACAAGGATCTTTTCCAGCAGTGTAAGAAATCGGTGCAGGTGTGAAGTGTTTGAATTTTCTCAGATGAATATGGTCAGTGAACCACATCTCCTTTCCACTGATTGCTGGCTTTAAAACATATTAAATATTTGCTGCCTCAACCGTTGGGTTCAGAAAATGCTTCACTCGGTGAGTCACAGCAAATGCATGGCACAGTTAGCATCTGTTGGGGTTAATTGACAGAGAACTCTTCAAAAACAGAAATAGACTCTTCACTCCTCTGCCTACTGTTTCCTCTTTTCACAGAGATGACACAAAGGGAAGAAAATCTTTATGCAGAATCTCATTGAATTGATGAGCTTATACAGAGCAGTAACAGGCAATGTGTGGCTTTAGTGCCTAAAGTGTTTTGTAAAACCCAACAATTTACACGTGCATATTTAGGATATCCAAGATACATTCCAGACAATACTTGTAACAAAACCCCTGTTCCTGCACTCCCTAACACCTTTGTCCCCTGGGTTCCACCCTGATGTTGAGTTGAAGCCTTTTTTCATCACATCTTGATTAATACTAGGTGCTAAAAGCAAATTGATGATAACTGCTGGTTGTGACAGCTCTTGTGCAAGCTCTTGCCAATGGCTGCTCTAGTTCTTTCCTGTTCTTACCTGCAGCAGCCTTCGTATTTTAATCATGGGCCCCAAGCAGAAATTGTCAATTAGATTGAGCCTTGTGGTTGTCTTTGAATAAATGTTCTTTAGCAGATAGATTTAGTGCCTTGCTACTCTATTCCCCTGGTTTCTATGTGCAATATACCTTCCATATACACTAAAATGAAGTATCTTCCTGGGGAAAAAAAAATCTATCCAATCACACAGCAGATAAAGTGGCTACTCTGCTGAACTCCAGAAAGAAATGAGAGGGCTTGATGAATGCCTTGAGGCCAAAACAATGATTCTCTTGCTGCTTTCTCTTGGAAAAAAAAAGTCTAAGATGGAAAATCTGAGTTATTTCAATTTAAACAGTATGGAGGATTGTGGTAAAAGAGACAGTGTCACTTCTTTTATCACATCTACATTTGATCAATGTCTCTTGAACTGTTTTGTCCCAAGTGGGATAATGGAAAAAGAGATCTTCCATGCATCTGGCTACATATTATTGATAAATGGGGTAGGATCTGGAGGACGCGGGGCGAGTTGTTCCACTGACTCATGAGAGCTGTGGGGGATGCTGGATGCAAATACAGCTCAGTTTTGCTTCAAAGAATGATGGCATAGTTAGAAATTTAAAAATCACAGACACTTTGCACATAATTATATCTGTTGGACTTGAGTGGGCTGTGAAAAGGAAAAATGATAGAGTCTGGAGTTTGCTTATGTCTGAGAAAAGTATAGTCCAAGGCAGGGAGGGACTGCACGTCATATCAAACCAGTGTCTGATCCGTTTTTTCAAAGTGGTAGATCTCTTTTATAGTGGAATTGGCTATATATATTGGCTATACAATGCTCATACTCTGGAGCAAGTGAATGAGGAAAAACATCTCTCACTGGGAGGAAAACATTCCCCTTGGAAGGTGTGTGATGGGTATAGCAGGGTATTGAGAAAAGCAAGATCCCACAGTGCTCCACGCTGCTGGGCCAGCGTATGTCCATATCACCCCCAGGAGACATAGGGAGCACTGCCATTATCTACCTAATAAATGGAGTCCAGAACCAAGACTGGCAACTGGACACTGAGGCTCAATCACAAAATCATTCAGGTTGGAAAAGGCCTCCAAGTTTGCACAAAAATACCTTAAATAGGGTACCCCCACACCCACCAAACCATATTGCAAAGTGCCGGGTCCAGTCATTATGTGGAATGGTGAATCCACCACTTCCCNGGTGCAGTCATTATGTGGAAAGCTTCCAGGAATGGTGAATCCACCACTTCCCTGGAAATCCTGTCCCAGAGCTTAACCACACTTTCAGTGATGAAACTTTTCCTAATATCCAGCCTGAACCTCCCTTGGTGCAACTTGAGGCCATGTCCTCTGGTCCTGTCTCTGGTTGCCTGGGAGTAGAATCTGACCCTCACCTGGCTACACCCTCCTGTCAGGGCGTTGTGGGGACTGATAATGTCCCCCCTGAGCCTCCTTTTCTCCAGGATAAACAACTCCAATACCCTCAGCTGCTCCTTATCAGATGTGTGCTCCACACCCTTCCCCAGCTCCACTGCCCTTCTCTGGACATGCTCCAGTGCCTGTCTTGTGGTGGGGGGCCCCTTTCCACCAGAAATTTTCATAAGAATAATTTGTTCTTTGTGATTTCATCTCTTTGGGGTTTTTTTGGGGTTTTGTTTTTTTTTTTTTGGTTGGATTTTTTAAAATTGTTCTTCATTCTACCAAACTAGCTTTTAATTTTTATTTTTTTTTAAAGAAAACTAAAAATAAATCTGACAAAAACAACAGAAACACAGGAAGAAATGAAAAAGTTTCTCTAGCACATATTTCAGCAGTTGTCCTGATGGGCCCTGAGTGCACACACAAGTAAGTTGATGACTGAAAACATGATGCTTAGGGTTGGAAGTAGACAAAGGGATTTGTGGTGCTTGGCAGTGGATGTGCATTATCCAACACGTGCTCCTCTGCGTGAGAGTATGGCTGGGGGAGGCACAAGAGAAAGTGAATAGTTGTTACTGTGTTATGAATGGCTGTAATTAGGTACCTTGCCCAAGGTGACATGGAAATCCTCTGTCAAAAATGAAAATGGTAATCCAGGTCTTGTGGAGAAAAGCCTGCTGCAATACACACAAAGTTATCCTTCCTCTTCTAGCTGCTGCTTTCCAGCTAAGCCCTTTCCTCCAGGGCTGTGGGCATTGGTCTTACCTCTAGGAACATAATGATTCAAAGAAAAGGTGCTCGGGCAAAAAGGATTAGTAACTCTAAGCTTGCGACCACGGGCAGTGTGTAGAACAAATGCCTCTTACCGACAGTTCAAAGGTCCATCTTGGGTCGTCAGGGAGTTTTTTGGGATGGTTTTACAATTAATTTTTTAATTATTCTTTGAGTTTTGCCAGAATGGAAAAGGCTCCCGCGCACTGCGAACTCCAGTAATTTTGCACTGAATAAAATGGAGGCAGCATTTGCCTGTGCTTCCCCTGCAATTACGGAGCGACTCTCGTGTCTTGTTTGAATTTCCTTTGTCGTTATGAAACACAACAGGCTGACGGCTTGATATTAAAAGCAATTGTGTTTCCATTCATGCAGATGCCAGCCTGTTTAGGTGAATTTACTAAGTCCCTAGACGTACATTTTTATATTATTGCTGTCTCTGGGCCGTGCTGAGCATTTTAATTCTCTGAAAATAACCTCTGTTTTCCTTTCATCTCTTCATTAGCTCTTTCATCATGAGGACATGAATTTAAAAATACATATATCTCTTAAAGTTGTGTGTAATAAAGATGCTTGTATCATTCCAATTTGTTGAGCTGTGCTTTTAACATTGCGTGGCTTTCGCAATCATAAAATGGCACAATTATTTCTGTGTTGTATTGCTTTGTACCCTGAGGTTCCATTTAAAACAAAGAAGAGAGATGTGTTTATAGGCAATATTGAAAGCAATGTATATGGATCTTGATGTCAGGCATATTTTATTGAAGTAAGATTAAATGACAAGTTCTGCACTATTGAAGTGAAATCAGAATGAGATTTTGTGCTGAGCTGCACATTGTTAAATCAAAATTAAAGTAATACCAAGCTGTGTTGGTATCTTTGTGGCTTTTTGGTGGCATCTTTTAAAAACGAACTTTATAGCCAGTTATAAGGATTTTAATCTAAATATTCTGAGCTTTCTGGACACCTTGTTACATCAAGTGTTACTTATGTCACAGTGTTACATCATTGTACATGCATACGCTATCAGATATCAGAAGACTGAATTTTCCTGATATGCATTGCGAATGTACGTTTGGATTAAATCCTTGCAAGTAAAACTAATTTTATTTCTATATAAAATCACTCCGTTAAGTACATCTCAGGTAAAAAGCCCTATTTTGTTATTCTGAAACTAGGCTCAGAAGGTTTAGATTTTTTTCAAGAGGGAGAGGTTTAAATTATATCTCTTTTAAAGTTAAATGCCTGGGGTTGGCTCTAATTAATACCTGCACCACAGGAAGGATAACAGTATGAGAAAATTAGGAAAATTGTGAATTTTCTTTCTGTCTACAGTTTTTATTTTGCTGGGAGGAGCTCCCATAGGAAACATAGTTTTCCTTTCAAATTTGCATTTTTGATTCATAGAAGGGATACATTTCTGATTAGCAGAGGAGTCTCCCAAATTGCAGGCTTAATTAGACTATTTGTGCTTCAGGATGTGAAGGAATTGCCTCTGAAAGGATGGTCAAATCACATACCTTGCTTCAGTGTTTTAAGACGAGCTGCACTGCAGGAACACCTTGTAGTTTGCAGGGCACTAAAATTTCTGTTATGGTACAGTATTAGTGTCTGGAAAATATAGTTACTTGAGGCTTTTGAAGCTGTGGAGTAGATGGCTCAAACTTCTTAGTGTGCTATTGCAGGAATTTGAGTATGTAAGGGAACATCAGCTGCCTATTTTAACTGCATGTTCAGCCTGGACTCTGAATGTCAAGTTGGATTTTTTTAATCATCACTGGCATTATTATGTCTCTCACCTCTTTTTCCCATGAGACAGTAATCTTAGCAATATATGATCTAATAAATATAGATGATTTAAAATCCTAGCTGCCTTTATTCCATCTAGTCATGGTTTAGCCTCTGCCTGGTATGTGTCACGTTGTGACTCTCTTCACCTTTTTTTTTCCTGGCTGTTTCCCTTTCCAGGTTTTTTCTTCTTTTCCATTAAAATTGCAAAAGATGAAGTTTCTCCTGCAATGTGTTTTATGCAGCATTCAACACAATCAGACCTGGTTCTCATTTTAGGCCTGTAGACATTGGCATCTCAAATATATTCTTACTTACTACTACTCTTATTTTTTTTTTAATATGTGGATTTTTATAGCTCAGTCCCAGACTCCACCCACAGGGGTGAATAACATAGAGCTACTGTACAGAATACACTTCTTTTGGTCAGGTGGTCATTCTAGTCCAAAATTTCTGCTTTAATCATTGAATGATGATTCTATTTAATGACATATATTATATAACTATAGAGAGAACATAATATGTAATAAAATTCTACATAATAACAAAATCTGTGGCATAGAACTATGATTTTTGCCTGCGCACTGAAAGGCTGTGGCTTTGGGTTTTGTTTTGTTTGTGCTTTTTTTCTTAATGTTAGCAAAATCTATCTACAGATTAAATCCTATCTGTAGGAATACTATTAGGTGAAGACTAGCAATGTTTGAAAGCTCAGTTTATGAAAACGTGTTTATCCAGAGGGAGAAAGGAAGAAAAGTTGCTTTAATTAAGTTTAATGTTTCCAATCCTTTGGGTGGCACAGTAAGAAGGTCTTTTGCCAGGCTCAGAGGGAGAAGAGTAAATGACTTATTGTTGGTTCAAATATTTGTCTGTTACAACTTGAGTATGTTAGGCCCACAGATTTTTAGATAATTTTTGGAATTTTTCCTTTTGTTTCCATTTTTTATGAAGAAATTTGATACTTGAAGAAACTGAGGAATTTACCACACAGTGAAAAACCAAGTTGAATGCATTTGTTAATACCAACCCCACAGCTGTCTTGTCCATTTTTAAAGGGGCACATACTTCTAGGGCTTGAAGAATTAATTGAAAAAAAAAAAAAAAGAGACTAGTATGATGTATTTGGGGTAAAACTTTGCAGGACAGTCATGTTTCTTCAAGTTTGCCCAAATGGGCAGAAGTGGTGAATGCATAGTGATGACCTCTGTCTAAATGGCACTGCTGCTGTGTTGTTCACTGTTAACAAAGAAGCTGGGGGAAGCTACTGTCCTACAAATAATAAATATTAGGAATATTAGGAAAAATCAGGGAAAATACACAGGACACTCTCAGGGATCCAATTACCAGCTGTAGCAGAGTTGTCTGTCACCCACTGCAGGTAATCCACAGAGAAGGATGTCTTGAGGGAATTGTTATCCATTTTTGGGTGCTTTTCTGTAGACATTGGTGTGAAAGTAAATAGGCTTCATAAGGTCTCGCCGCTTTTGGCTCCTCAGTTCTTTTTTGGTGCCAGATGACCTCTACCCTTGGCAGCCAGTGCCAGTCTCAGTCAGGAATGTGAATGCAGTCCATGTCAGCAGTCACACTGCATATATGCTTTTCCCATTTATCCGTGGGACACAGTGAAAGACTCCTCGAGCCCCTGCTGTAATGCAGCATGTCAACTTGGCAGCCCTGTTCATACCGGCTCTTGGCCCCGTCCCTTTCCTCACCTGTTCAAATCCTCTGGCTCGGCACGTGTGTCAACAAGTGTGATCAGGTGTAAAGAGGCATGTGGCACCGAAGTGACACGGCTGTCACACAGGATGGGCTTCCCGCCGTGGCGACCGCCCCTCCCGCGGCACCGCACCAGCTGCCCGCACGCGGCCCAGGAGAACCCGCCCTGTGACAGGGAGGGAACATTCCTGACTTTGGGTAAATGTTTGGGTTCTGAGCCTGGTGCTGCGGTGCCACTGCTCGGTGATTCCTCCTCTTTCCCTCTTCCCCGTGTGGGCGCACTGCCGCTCATCCCGCTCAGGTTTCAGAGCGGTTTGGGAGCGAGCCCAGCGGAGGGGACTTGATTCCAGTTGTCAGCGTCAAAATCTGCAGGCAACAAGACATTGCTGCTTTATTATTCTCTGCCAGGAAATCATCCTGGTAGAGCAGATCCTGAAAGTAATTTAATGAGACTGCAGCATTTCAGGATGTTCGGAAGCTCCACTGAAGGCGAGTCTTGGTTATAGAGGAACTTCACAAAATGCTGGGCGACTTAACTGCAACAAGTGCTGTATGTTGTGCTGGCCTTCTCAGCAGGTGAAAGAGCAGTACCAGTGCTAAATTCTGGTGGAAGAAATTATCAGATATATGAAAACATGATTTGGTCAGTAGGAACTATGAAACATTTGGTTTCAAACCACTAACAGTCCAACTAATTTTGAAAAATAGTTGCAGTATTGGTATTTTGGTGTTGGAGGAGACCAACAGCAGAAGGTGGTTTAATTCAACCATCTTTCTTTGCTCAAGCCAATCCAGCTGGAGAGGTTTGGCCATCACAGGTTTCACAAGCTGATGGATCTGAGACAATTTCCCAGAGGGTGGTGAGAACTCAGGCTGGATGTAATGGCCTTGTGAAAAATATGGTGTCTCATAGAATCATATTTTGTTTGGGTTGGAAGTGACCCTAAAAATCACCTATTTCTAATCCCCCTGCCATGGGAGGAATGCCACCCACTAGGTCAGGTTGCTCAGGACCCCTTCCAACCTGTCCTTGAATACTTCCAGGGATGGGGTCTGTCTCAGTCTTGTCCCAAAGGTTGATACTTCACAAAAAATAGTTTCCCTGCCCCAGAAGAGAGACCAAGGATGGGTTACTCCAAAAGTCAGAGCTTTTTAGCTACATTTCTCTGCTGACTATGTCAGTGGTGGACTCCATCCAGCTGTAGAGCTGTCAGTCTTCCAGTAGTTCAAATTCAAATTTAAAATAAAGCCAGGGCTTTCCCACAGCTATGCAGGCTATTTTTGATGGCTTTGAGAATGGCTTTGAGAATGGCTGAGAAGTAGGCAGGTGTCTGTGCTGGTTTTCAGTGGTTGGGACAAAGCTTTGTGAGTGATATGGAAGTAGAAAACAAAGAGGGGTCACAACCAGATTGCGTTTTACTGGACTTGCCTGCCCCCTTTCAGAAGTTACCCTCCCTCCACCAAACATAATTCTTTCTGACTTCCATGAAGTTATAAGTGATTAAGGGTAGGGATCCAGAAATCCCAGAGTGTGAGAGCTCAAAGCGTTCAGATCAAACGGGGCATGGTGACAAAAATGTAGGCAAAGGACATGGAGCAAAATTCCAACTGTAATTGCAGTTCTGCTGTATCAAGCAGTTATTCAGACAATGAACAATTGAAAAGCTATTCACATCACTTCACATTTGCTTAGCCTTGTGGCTAACATGTCATTTTGGTTATTGTTAGATGTCAACCAAAAGCAGTGAATAGTTTGTGCTACTTGGGAAAGAATTTAAAAATCTGGGTAAATCAACAACTCTTTCTTGGGTGCCTCTTATTACCCTAAGTTAGACATGAAAGTAGTAGGTGAACTCAACTTGTTCTCTGCAAGGGCCTTGGTCTGTTCTGTATCAGATGTGAAAAGCCAGAGAAAAATAATTAGAAAGGATGTATCTAATTTTTGCACAGTGAAAGCCAACTTGTCTGCTGCTTCTTCTTCTGTAAAAGCTATTAGCCTTTCTCCAGGTCAGACCTGGAGCTTCCAGAATCTGAGAGGTTTTCTTGTTCTTTAGATTGCTGCCTGCAATGGTTCTTAAGTTTAATGAATAAATAAACAAAACACCCCACAACAACTAGAACACTCTGTCTAAAGTCCATCCATAGAGAAATTATATAGCTTTGTGAAACAATACAGACGAAACCAAGTACACAGGTAAGACCTTCTTTAGCTGCTGAGACTGCAAGGTTATCAGAATAAAAATAAAATTAATATTAATCACTGCAGTAGTATTGTTTGGCTTCAGCATTTTACTTGATTTTACTACATTTTACAAGCACAGATAAATAAAAGAAACCTGTTAATAACAGAGAGCTCTCCCAAATGCCCTAGTCAAGAAGAAATCAAGCCTGTTTGTCCAAATTTTTGTCATGCAGCATATTTTCTAAATTTTTTTTGTTTTCTTTTTTCTTCTTAGTGAAAATCTGGCAATGCCATACAACTGCTTTTTGTATAACTGCTCAGGAGTCCTGTATGTGTTAATGTGTGGCCTGACACAGTGTCTAAAGTGAGAGGGAGTGGATGTCTCAAACCTCCCTTTTAGAGTTTCCAGCTTTCATTACTCCTCCAGAACAAATATCAGAAGCAATAACCAAATAGGTTTGGATTATTTGATTGCCTTTAAATGGTGTTCAGCTCCTTTCATTGCAAGGACCAGAGTTTAATTGCTCATCTGACTGATTAAGAGACAAAGCTACATGGTTAATCAATAGATCAAACTAGGTCAAGGCATAGGACTTGGAATCCATATGAATCAGGGTTCCCATTCCAAGCTGGCAATAGGCATCTTCTGTGACCCTGAAGAAATTATTTAGTATCTTGGGGGCCTCTGTTCAGTATTAGAAAATCAGGATGATAGTAATGAAGAATTATGAAGACATAACTCAATAGCACTTGGATGGGGGCATAAAAGTGCTTTTCTGATGTGCTCTTAAGTTCATGGCCAGGGTAGATTTAGTCACAATCCAATTTATCCTCCAAAATATGAATGAGTCCAGTTCTCCTTTTAAGAACAGAACAGGTGTGGGGTGTGTTATGCTTTGGGCTGTTTCCATGGTTGCTTATGCCAGTTCCAAAGGCAAGGTGGGAGTAAAAGGCTTCTGGACCTGAGGGATGCTGTCCTTGGATTGGATGGAACAGTGTCTCACGCCAGCTCCATTACTTTGTGCAAACAACTAACACGATTATGGTTTTATATTAAAAACAGTAATTCACAGTCACAAAAAAAAATCACTCCCTGAAGACAGCTTAATACAAAGAGGCTGATTTGGTCGTTGCGTGTTCTGCCAAACCCTTTTTTAAAATTAGATCTTTACTTTGTAATTTTCTTCTTTTTTTGCTCAAGGGTACTTCAGAAAAATAGTGGAGAGATATATAAACGGGGTGTCTCCATCTATAAATTCTCATGTAAACTGCTAGGCTCAGAAAACCCAGACAGATTTGTCTGCCACTGCGCTGGACTCTGTAAAAAAGCACCTAAATTCAGAGCATATTACAATTTAATTAAAATAAACTGCAATGAGTATAAGGAAATCATTGAAAAGCAAAAGGCAAAAGTCCTTGGAGATTATTCATATTTGTCACTTAGAAGCAATTTCAGCACAAATAGGGGGTTTCATGTCTTTAAAATAAGATAATATATGTAGGTTATGAAGCTGCTAACATCTTCCTATTAAGAAGTGATAGGTTCTATATCACAAGATGTGTTTCAGAAGGGATTTTTTGTAGCTGGAGCGTGCTTCTTGGGAATGGAAGCTGGGTATACGAAGCAGTCCAGTTAGCCTGCCACAGGTGGTCTTTTCCCTTCCTGGAGAGCTAATTTGAGCCAGATACTCAGTTTTGAAGACACAAGATAGTCCAATACCTGTACATGAGGCACATGAGTGAGTGATGAACACAGCTTCTGGCAGAGTGGAGGACTCTACATGGTGCTTTAATGTGTAGGTTTGGGCTTAAGTCGTTAAGCAGCACAGGAGTCTTAATATTAAATAATATTTGTTTTCATTTCCTGAGCTGAAGTGCTCACAGTTCAGTTGTAAAAATCCACTAATTCATAATATTGTGTTGTTTGTGTTTTTCAGGATAAGGATGTTTTTAGTACAAAATCTTGCTCATGGCAGGAGGAGAGGTTTTTAGAAAGGAGAGGAAGTTCATGCAGTATTCATTAATGGTGAATCCTTTTTTGTGCTTTTTACCTACAGCTTGTTTTCTCTTTAGAGAGGGATTCAAAGCTATTTATGTTTAAGAGAGAAAATTAAATTCCCTGTTGGATTGGGTCTGGAGAAGAGTGGGTTGTTGGGGTTTTTTTTTGTTGCTTTGTTTGGTTTTGGTTTTCTGGTTTTTCGTAAGGGTTTTTTTGTTAGTTTGGTGTTTTTTACTTTTTAGATCTCCTTTCATCAATGCTAATACTTTGGAAAAGCAAAGTCAGAGCTATTTAAGTGTCTTGCAGAGACAGACATCAGGAGGCTTGCAGCCTGTGTTTATCAGGGCTGTCCTGTGTGGCTGCATTTATAACACCCAGCATCCACCAACAGGCCAAAGGGCAAATAGTTTAAAATGTGTTGCAATTTGAGAGGCTGCTTCTTTTTTGTCCTCTCTCTAAACTGGAGCTGTTGTAGTCAGTCCCAAACAATCTGAAGACAAGTGCTGTTTTATTCTTTTCCTATTAATTTCTTTGTCTCGGACCTAATGTAAAGGTTTGTTTTCAGTCCTATGATGAGTCTTAGAAACTCCAAGCAGCAAGTCTGTCCTAGAAAAGAACATTACTTCAGTTATCTATGCAAAAGAGAAGCTGAAGTGGAATCTAAGTCATCCAGGCAATCTCAAGCCCAGAAACCTAATTTTAGTCTTTCAGGGAGTGGAGAGGGATGCACAGATCTACTTACTCCAACATTAGACAAGCCAAAAAAGGCACATGTCATTTGAGACTTGAGCCTGTGGAAACAATTTGGAATGAAAATGTAGGAGCAAACTGCTTGCTTAATCATCATCTTTCCACATCCTCACTGAAAAAGAAAAGTCAGATAAATCCAATTTGCATGAGATTTCTCATGCATGCAGCTCCTGCTGTGAAGTAGAAAAATATTTCCTCTGCATTTGGAGAAGCCATGATAGCCTGCCAATGGCTAGTTTAACACCTGTAAGCCCACC
Source organism: Promerops cafer (assembly GCA_013398275.1). NCBI lineage: Eukaryota > Metazoa > Chordata > Aves > Passeriformes > Nectariniidae > Promerops > Promerops cafer. The sequence goes on from VZSE01011968.1 coordinate 380,972, forward strand.
CAGCTCTTAACCTAGTCCTGTGAATCCAGGCAGTAAAAACATTCTTGCAAAGAGAGTAAGTTCAATTCTCATGGCTGTGCATCGTCTTTTATCTCTCACGCTCAATCCATTATTGTGTTTTCAGCACTTATTTCCACTATCATACCCAAGTAGTTTAAACTAAGAATTGAGATGTGTCTCACTATAGAGGACCCTGCCTGAGAAGTAGGAATATGTTATTAATTAAACATATTTTTTATCAGTGTAAAGTGCTTCTTAAATACTTGTGCTTATATACCAGTGAAAAGATATGATGATACCTGATTTTAATTAATCATTTCACTAACTGTTGCATGATTTTTCTGATTTTTCCAAATAAAACCCTTCAAGTGCTTCAGATACTTTAAGTTTTAGAAAAGAAAAAAGGGCAGAAGTGTGTTTTACACTGAAGCATTCACATCTTTTAGCTTTGCCTGTCTTTGTGATTGGGGTGCATAGCACATCATGTAAAATTTCTTCCATTTTCCTTTTCCAGAACTGCAAAATTTGTATTTATAACTCTCTGATTTGGTCTGAAGAGAGCAAGGAGTGTTAAACCAGGGATTGCTGCTTCAAACTGGAACAGCTGCAGCTGGGCAAAGTGGCAATCCATTGGTCATGGTGGGAGCTTTTTTACTGATGAGAGGGGAGGGTTTATATGATCTAAGGGGATGGTGCATATTTTCTACAGGAAAGGGAAATGTGTACTGTTTATAGCCCTTCAAATACTTAGTCAAATCCTGAAAAAAAAAAACCTAAACACCTTATATATCACCAATATATCTAAAAAAAACCAAAGCACATGAGAATTTAGGTATGTAAACATGTGCTGCAAAAAAGGTGATGCTTCCTCTGTGGTCAGCCAGAGTAGGGGATCAACCCACCCTGGAAACTCCCGAAAAATTTCCTCAAACAGTAAACTAATAGTTTCTTGCCAGTGAAAATTTTCTCTGAAAAGCAAATAAACTTTCCAAGAAATGTAAAATGGAAAAGCACAAGCCTTCTGCATCGCTTCAGCTAGCAGTGGGAAAATGTTATTATCTAGAAGTGAAAAAATTGAACTTTGGGAACTTTGTTTAACAATCATTTCTCTTCCTGATTGAAATAAATGATCCCAAGGATTTAGCCCTATGTTCACTCTTCAGAGAAAGGGCTTTTACATTGATTTCTCTCAATAAGCATAATTTTTTATTTTGATGTGCAATTAGGGCAAATTCAACTTTTTTTCTCCCAGCTCCTACTTTCACACAATGCCCCTTAATTAAACGCACTGCACAGAGACGGCAGGTGACTTGACATGCAGGGCTGGGATTCTGCTGTGATCAGAATGAGAGCCACAGTTCATGCCTGCCAGTGTCACTTTTAGGAATACAAGGCTGCAAAATTGAAGGTAAGAAAGCCAAAGCCAATAATGGCTCACTACAGGGCGAGCTGGTGGAAGCCTAGCACGGGTAAGCTCTGAGCTGGGCTGTAGAGAGTTGTGGCCACATACAGCAAGGGATACATCTGATTAACGGAATCCAAATCTGAAACCCTGATTTGTTTGCAACTTGCTGCTCAACAGCAACCCTCAGTAAGTAAAAGGAGCCCCTGCTTGTCAGCCAGAGCTGTGCTGGCTGTGTTTGATGTGATCCCACTCCCTGCCCTGAATCCTGGGCAGAAAGCCAGCTGGGACCTTCAGCTCCTCCTGTGGCTTTGGGCACTCACAGTTTCCATGGCCCTGGTAATTCCTGCATCCTGTACCAGCGTGTTAATTCTCCAGGAACTCTGTAAATCCCTGTGTGGCCCGTTCCAGCTGGCTGCTGTGGAGCACGTGGATTTGCATGCAGACATGTGGACACCTACCTACCTAAGCAATGCTACAGCACAGTTTGACTTGAAATTTCCCATGCAAAAAGTGCCCCAAAGTATCTTCCAATGATAAATTCTCGTCTGGAGCAAAGCAGGTGTGGTAGAGTGTGGAAGACACAGGGAAATAACTGTGGGTTTTTTCCTACTGTTGTCTAAGGAAGATGGTAACTTCAGAAAGCATTCAAGGAGATTTGTCCAGGTGGCCAAAAGTCTATTTAAAGTGACATTGCTGCCAAATTCTTTTAGACTCTTAAATTCCTGACCTAGTCAGGATTTCAGTTTCTTGCTACTCATATTCCAATTCTTCTTGACACTTAAAACTGAGAATGTACTCAGAAGATTGAAAAGGGGAAGCAGAGGTAACCCGAGCCCCTGAAAATGGGCTTTAAGGATGAAACAGGGCAACTTTCAAATTCTGAGATCAGATGGTATTCCAGCAATATCCTGTTTTCAGATGCTACACGTTCTGCTGACTTTGTGACAAGGATAGCTATGACACAGGGACTTGAGGAGCCATGGAGAAAAACACTGTGAGAAATACTTCTGAGTTTGCAGGGTAATTTTTTTACTCTTTTTTAATGTATCCTGGCTGCCACAGTTCATATTTTCTTAGTTCAAAACTGTACAGTAGCTGTCTACAAACTGCTGTAAAGTGCAGTTACCTGTTATTGCCCTGTAAATAATTGAATAACCTCTTCCAGGCAACATGGTCAAGATGCAGATTTAATTTACTTACAGGCCAGTAGTAAAGATGGTTGAAACCACTCGGTTCACTGTCTGTGTCTGGAGGTGTTGTGTACAGGTACATAAATAGTTTACTGAACCTGTCAAATTCTCTGGCAGGAATGAGCATGCCCTCTGGTCTGCTACCTGTGCTTATATGAAACACTTCCCCTTCAGTTCTCGAGCAGTAGGGAGTAATATATTTTCCAATATTTTTGTGGAAATAGGTAAAATACATAATGAATCACATAGTAGCAGGAATGGGCACAGAGTCTGACTTTCTGGGGTTATTTGGTGATTTATTGCTTGGGGATTTTTCAGGGGGAAGCATGGTATGATTTTTTTTTTATTTCTGTGCTCCTCAGAAATTATATAAACTAATTATAAAAGTTATGTGTAATTGTCTCTGCCTAAATTTGGACAGTAGTAGACAATAGGGCTGAAATATTCCTTAATGGGGAATTCAGGTTGTTAAATGAAGCGCAGGAAAATCAAAAAGCAAACTAGACACTACAAAAATTCCCCCATCATCAGGGTGTGGGTTTGTCCCATCTCTATTGAGGAGGTCACCTTAAAAATGTTTTTTGTAGAATTAGTGTCATGAACAGGAATGTGCCTCAAAAAAGAGACTAACTTGTATTTTGCTTAGAGCTGAAATCCAAAGTCAGTGACATCCCTTGATTGGTTACCTGAACCTTTCAAAATCTTTCATGTCTGATTTTAAAAGTTTTTTATTGCTTAAAAAAAAATGCTTTTGACTCTGATCTCTACTTATTACAAAAAACTTTAATTGATATAATTTTCACTTCAGGTTAGTGTGTTTCTAATTCTTTGGTCTCTATTTTGTTAAAAAAACAAAAAAAAAAAAAGACGAAGAGAAAAATAATTTAAGGGTGAGATGTATTGGAGGGTAGAGAGAAGAGAAATCTTCCATTTATGAAAACAGACTGAAATGAGCTATTGTCATCTGCAGATGTCTCATCATCTAAATTGCTTTTTCAGACTAATTAATAAAACCTGGATGCCACTATTTCTCCATTAACACTATCCCTTGGAAAAAAACATGTTAGCAGCACAATTTTTCCAATTGCTGACATTAAAAAAAAGCTAAGATAATAGAAAGAAGAACACTCCATTCAGCTATCATTCTCCAAGATCCGAATGCTTTACAGCCTGGTCACACGTAATCATTAGAATTCCTCTTTACTTTGGTAAAATGGGTGTCTAACACACTCACACGCACTGGCCGTGTCCTGGCAGTGTTCCAGACAGGATAATGATTTCCCTGTCTCAGTTCCCTCACAGTTTGGATTAGATACAGTATTTTTGCTGCTGTGGTAGACTCTTTCTGTATGGCATGGCTGTGTGCTGTTTCACAGCTGTTCCTGTCCTCTGCAGGGATGGATGCTTTAGGCTGGGCTGTTTGCAGGAGTGCTCTAAGTGATTTTTAATGAAAAGCACAGAGGTGGTGAGCCACTGTGAAAAATGATGATATTTCCTTAGAAATTTTCTCTCTTTGAAGGTCAGTGAAGATGTCCATAGTCTTTCAACAGATTGTCTGTCCTGTTTGTGCTTGCCCTCCATCCAAGGACAGCGTGGTGCCTGGCATGGCCACTGTCCCCAGACCTGCGGCCACCGCTCGTGTTTTCCACAGCCCTGATCAATAAAGACATAATAGTCCCAGACAAGACAAAGTGAAGCCAGAGCTGGTATCACAGAAATGATGTGCCCAGCAGCAGTCTCAGTGCCCAGTGACTTCACCACTGCACAGCCTGGGACTTTCAAACATTGCTATCAAGATCCAAGGCCACAATTCCAGGTTTGAAGTCTGTTGGGTTTGAAAATAACCTTCTTATCATAGAACCATGGAACAGTTTGGGTTGGAAAGGACCTTAAAGGCCAACTAATTCCAGCAATCCCTGCCATGGGGGCACCTTCCACTAGACCAGGTTGATGAAAGCTCATCTTCCCTGGTTTCAGACACTTCCAGGGATGGGACATCCATGCTTATCTGGGCAACTTGTGTCAGAGCCTCACCACCCTCACAGCACAAACAGATATAAGTAAAGGCATCATATCTGTTTATAATAATGTGCAGCTAATATTTATAGAAGTGCCCAGCACTGCTTAATAATTTGTCACTTGCATTGCAAGCTTATGTAAAATCTATGGCTGCTGTAGGGCAAAGGTATAAAACTTTCATGAGTAATATAAAATATACAAAATGTTGTTGTTAATATTTAATACAATTTGCAGCAGTCAATGAGCACAATCAATGTTTATTAATTAAGTTGTTCTGTTGCAATAGCAACTTTTTTTTTCGGTGTACTTGTATCTCCAGGGAGAATTTTGCAAGCTTTCTTGACCCTTTCCAAAAAAAAAATAAAAATTGGCATGTTCAACAATAATGTTGGCAATGTCTTACATTACTCATTTGCTTTTTCTTCAGCAAGTAAACACAACTCTTTTAGTGACACCTTCTATTTAAACTACACCACGTGATAAGAGAACTGGGTTTTGGCCAGGGTGTTTAATAAGATGTGTTGCAATTTGGGCTGTTTGTAGCAGCCATATTGACGCACTGCAGATAACCCAGCATTTGAGGGGTGGTTTTCTTTGTTTTAACCCTAAAATGCTTATGGGGTTGCAGACAGCACCATACAGGATTGAAGTGGAATTTATTCACCTGGGACCCGTTAGATCAGGTCTCACTGCACCTGGTCACTTGGGCCATGTACTGGATTGCCCCAAAATGTAGTATTTTGGCCCCAGCCAGAGATGTTCCCACACTGGTGATGTTCTCCTTGGAGCTTATAACACCTTAGAGTGTTTTCTTTGAAATCACAGGAGGGAGGTAATGCCCCAACCCAACGTTCTTGCAGGTTTGAACTGGTCAGCAGCAGGATTTTAAGTAACCCTGCCACAGCTCAGATTGTTCTGGTTCATCAAGATTGTGTGCCAGGCATTTGTATTTGTAGTACTAACGGGGCTGGTTGAGATGGAGAACCTACAAGGGTCAGAGCCTGTCTCAGGAGGAGATATAGCATTCAGCTGAATACAGGAGGTCATTTCTGTCACCTGAAGTACATGGTTAATCTTCACTGTGGTTTTTACCTGTCTTCTCCATTTTCCTCCCTGTTATTTCTCTCTTAAATAAAACTAAACAGTTTTAAGATGACTTCTTCACACTATAAAATAGCTTAATATATCTTTCAAAAAATGCTTTTGTGGTAGGGCTTAATGCCACATCCAAAATTGTGTGTTGTCTGCAAAGTCCATCCGTTCATTTTCATCTGTGTGCTGCACTGATTGAGAAATGTCCAAGCACATTTTCTTTCTATTTTTTTCCCCTAGACAATATTGAACTCTCCAGCTGCATTAGAATTGGAGCACTTCATGGTTTGGGTTTTGGTATTGGGTTTTTTTTCTCTTCTTCAGAAATAAAAACATTTTACAAAATTGAGCAGAGCCATGCAAGTAGTTCTGCAGCACCCACAAACTGGTTAAGTCATTAATTTGTTTGTCTAATGCCTAAAATAAACATAAAAGCCATGACACTTTGTTTAATTTGTCCTCTGGGCTAAAAATATCTTGAGGTTACCAGTGATCTTAGTTGTAATAGTTTTTATATATGTGTACCTCTGTATAACTGTGCCACATTATTTTGAACTATACTGCTAGGGGTTTATTGAAATATATCAACCTTATTGCTAATATTTCACAGACGGTTCTTCATTTCAGCAATATAGAATTCAATTTAGCAGAAATGTGATATTCCTCCTGAAATTTTAAATTCCCAGCAGATGTATAATTCAATTAAGTCCAGAAGATTAAAAAAATTGAAGTCATTCTCTATACATACACTCTTTCTGCTCAGTTCCAAAATAATGAAAAACTACAGCTGTTCAGTTTTGGTTCATCTATTGCTTTGTACAATTTTTATGGGTTTTATGTGTAATCACATTTGCAGAGAGAATTTTTATACAGCCTGCTCCATTTTGCACAGTTATTATCTTTCCACATTAAAAACAGATTGTAAAAACTGATACACAAAGCCTTGGGCCCTCTCCTTAAGGCAAGTAAAGCATGGTCATTAATCATGGGGGGTGCAGGGGAAAAGAGAGCTTGTAAAACTTAATTGTTCTGTTTCCTTGTGCTGCAAGATGGCCTTTGTCTCCTTCCTTCCATCCACACGCCTTTTTTCTTTTCTTTTCTTCTAATTTTAAACTCTTTCCAGCCTCTGTGTGGAACTAAAGGGGTCATTTATTTGCGTGTAACTGACTTCAGCAGAAATTGGACACAGGCATTACCTAAAACCGTAATTCTCCTCCAAAGGTGAAGAGGTCCCTGCGTGTAAGTGCCTGCATGCTGGGAGTCTTACCAAACCTTCCCTAAGTTCTTGGCTCCTGTTCCTAGGCTGGCGCTCGGGGTCAGGTTTCCGTGTCAAATGTCGCAAACGGTGTCTGCGATCTGTGCAGAATAATTTAATTTCCTGTGCCTCAATTTGTCCGTTTTTTTCAATGCAGCTGCAACAGAGACCTGTTTCAGGGGCTGCTACTTGCACCTAAGCAATAGCTCTGCTTGATGAACTGGGACACCTAAAATCTTGCCACTTTGTAGGGATGTAAGTGGGGTAAACATAATATATTCATAAACCGTTTGCTTCAGAGTTTGCCCATTTCTTTTTCTAATCACATCAATCTGTTATGACCTCTCTCTGCATTCTTAGTCCAAAAATGAATTAAAATCTGTTTCATCTTGGTATTTCAAACATAAAATACATAAAATATTTTTAGTCGAAGCTCTAAGCGTACGGTGTCAGAATGGCATTTTATAGAAAGTTCACCCTGTGATTCCCTCCAACAAGAGAGCATTTGCAACATTCCCTGAACAGTCACTTAAAGGTAAATAGCTTAAGCATTAGTGATCACCACTGCATCTAATCAACTACCTGATTGCCTATACAAATCCTACACTGCTCAGTATTGACCTCAGCGAGGAAAACATTGATTCACTGACCTGTCACTAGATTGCTTTCCAGAAAGTATAAGGGACTTACCCCTGCTTGTTGAAGGTGCTTCTTATCTATAAGGTGTCTTGCCTTTAGTAGATAACAGCAGGATACTTTTTTCTCCACTCCTTCCCTGTAAAACTGGAATGTACAGCTGTTGAAATTAGAGAAGCAGATTATTTCACTTTGATTTTGTTTTAGCTAAAAGATCTGGCTTTGGGGTGAATAAATCAGCTGAGGAAAAAAAAAAACTGGCAAAAAATCAGTGTTGGCAGAGAGCGGTATTGGACAGAACAGTGAACAATGACACTGGGTGAAATATGATGTATGTACTTGCCATTGCATGAGCAATAACACAGCTGTCCTGTCCATGGTTACTGCTTCAGCAGCCATGAAAGGATTTTCAGATCAGAATCTATATTAATCTGTATTAAAAATTGATATCCAGACCACCTTAATAATTGTGAAAGAATAAAAACTTATTTACTGTTGACCTGTGATTTTTTTGTCTTGTGTGTGTGGCAGCATGTAAAGATCTCTTTCATTGTTTGGGTACTGTGCATTCTTCTTACTTCTGCCCTAAATCTATATTTTATTATATGAAATTTGCAGAGAGGTTTTTTTGCAGCTTGGTAGAAATTCAGCTCCCATGTATCTTAGTTTTCCAACATAAAAAAATGCCTCTGCCATCATGTGACTTTTCCTATATGTAGCATGAATAGGAATCTGAATCTTGTCCTATACGTAACATGAAGATCTTTGAGTTGCAGTTGATTAATTACATCTTCCCTTCCCCTTGCAGTCTGCCTGAGTGGTAGATGCCTCCCTACGTCTGCTAAGCTGCCAAACCTAAACACTTCTGATGTTGTTAGTCCTCTTTTGTAGGACAGCAGCCTGTCCTTGGACTGTGGGTTTTGACTTCATGCATGTGAAATGCAGGTCCAGGGGACACAGACCATAAGGACAGTCAGTGTTTACTGGGATCTAACCTTTATGCTTATCTATGACACTGGTAACATGCAAGTCAGATGCTTGCCACTAAATTTGTCTAGTTATGTGAATTCTGCATTCCTGTCACCTGGACACAGAGAATATATTTTTCTCCTCTTTTTGTAGCAGCCTTTCCTGTATTTGAAAGATACAAAAGCAGATCTGTAGCTTTTGAAGATGCTGAAGTTTCCCTTGCCCATCTACTCTCCAGATCATCACTGCACCTCCAGCTCTTCCATTTTTTGCTGCCTGTAGGTCATAGCATTTGAAACTTGGACCATTTCTCTGATGTCTTCTGTGCTCTCTCTAATTGTCTCATAACTTTGTGGTAACTTGATGCCTGAGACTTCATCAGTTCTAGGTAGACTGTGTTGTGCTAAAAGTTACTTTTGAGGAACGAAAAATCCCATTTCCCACTGGGATTTGTAATTATGGGGACTCTGTGTTTATGTTCCTGTGATTCAGGTGCTCTTCCCACCTTCCCCTTCCCACCTCTGTATGTGTCTTTCAAGACAAAACAGCATCTTCCCACCATGTCCACACTGAAGTGGTGTGAGGACTTGCCTGCAGAGAGGACTCTTTTAGCCTAGCTACCCTGAACTGGAATGAAAACAAATAAATATTGTCCACTTGGATGGTAATTTATCTTCCATATTTTCTCATTGAATTTGTTGTATTGCAAAACTTTGAGTCATGTAGCCTGTAGCCTATGTTTTGGAAACTGCCCCTGCTGATGCAGGAAAGGCTCAAGGAAAGCATCCAGAATGGAATATGTTGAGAGAACCCACCCATCTGGCTGACCGATGAGACAATAAAAGAAGAGTGCTTTGGATTTTGCTGTTGCCCAATCTGTGCTCGGACATTATCTGCATATCCAAACACACTGACTTCCTCCCAAGAAATTTCCATCTGAGGATTTTATTTCACTTCTCTCAATGCACTGAAAATGTGTTGTCCAGTAGATGGGATGGCAGTACTGAGATACTGTATCTGGAGACGATAAGATCCTTGACTGAGTAAATAACACTCATCAGTAAATACTTCTTTGTACAAAATCTGTATTTTTTTCAATAATTTAGTTTCTTTCTCTTAGATTATGATGTGAAGTAGCCACTTGAATTTGCCATTTAACTTGATTGGACTATAGGATACGTGACTGGAGCCAGGAAGGAAACAGAGCTGGGTTTCTTACCTTACCACATATTCAGTCTTGCTCTTTTTATTGCTGTGAGCATGTGTCAGTGTCAGCTTATACAGGGTTTCAGGGCTAATGTTCCACAGCAACCTCTGTATAATTTACAATTCTTCAGGGTCCTCATGTAATTTACTTTGTAAAAACTACCGAAAACTTTTGAAAAGCTTGAGAACTTACCTTATATCAAGTGCAGGTAAAGGTCCCAGTAGCTGCAAGGCTCACATTGCCTGAGCTGCAAGGGAGCAAGAATCTGGGTTGAGCTTTGGGGTATTTTTTTGACACTTACCTATGGTTGAACGTGACTCTGTGGCTCTGAGAACAATGGGCTTCTTCAGACAGTTTCAAGAACATAATGTCAGTTTGGTAACTGAGATCACCCCAATTTGTAAGAAAAATTCTCCTTTGTTTTAAATACTAAATTCTTTATCCGTAGCAACTGGAGAGAATAAGACAGGCCAAAGTGCTGATACAGACCTGCTCTTTCCTACTCGTTTTTTTTTTTTACTGCTGGGTGCACATCAGGCTTTCAATTACTTTCTTGTTTACATCAAGAGAGGAAAACAATGCTGATTGTACCCACAGGTGGTCAGCCTTTAGGTAATCAAAGGAAAGCAATTAATTCCTTCCATGCACAGCAATGCACTTCCTCCTAATGGAAAATAAACACTGTCACTTCCCATAACGCAGCCGAAGAAGGACCCATGGATGCAGGACTTTTCAGCTGCCATGTTGCTTTTATTTCCCCTTCAAGAGGGGAGAGGAAAGGAGTTGGAGTGAGGCTGGTAGGAACCCTGAATGGATATTTTAACTCCCAACTGTGGCCTTTTGTGGGAAACATTTAAAAACACAAAAATCCCTGAGGTAGAAAACACTGGAGCAATTCAACCCAGTAAACTCTGAGGAGTGAGGGTCTTAAGGGACACTCATTGGTTTACTGCAATCCCAGACTCTTAAACAAGGAGTAAATAGATGCTGGAAGTTGTTGAACTCCTGGAAGTAGCACCCATTCTGCAGTGAGCCAGGGTCCAGGTCCCTCATGACTAACATCCAGGGTCACAGCCATGGTTGCACCCTGAGATATTGTCACTCTGAAAACAAGCTGCTGTCTTTCTTCCAGTGCACAAGAAAAATACTTCCTTTCTCCCAAGTGATGGCAGAGCCAAAAATGTGATGAGCAAAGCAGGGATTATCTGGATGAGGACTGCAATCCATCCATTCCAGCACAGGTAATGAGGCTGTTAGGAGATTCACATCAAAACATTATGGCATGGCTCCTCAGAAGAAACTAAGAAGATGTCCTTTCAAATGCTTGAAGGTATACAGGGATGTTAAGTTGCTAATTTGGTTTGGGGGTTTTGGTTTTTTTTTTTCTCTCAGTTAAAGGGAATCTTAGAAACTAATTTGTAATGCAAACAAACAAAAAAAAGCATCCTGCTAAGTGCTACCATGGGACTTGCAATAAAAGTGAAGGAGCTGATAATCCTGGATCCTGTCTTTCCAAAACATGCATTTAAAAATTTTATGACTTTGACCTGGGTAAGCATGAAATCTTATTCAACCCCAGCCTGAAACTCTTGTGGTTTCTGTCTTGCAGTGTGGGTGAGCTGAGAGTTCAAATTTAAGTATACTTCATGTCTTGTTTTTATCATCTTTAAATTAAAATGCCTTGCATTCTAGTATTTACAAACTGTTTCCTTATAAACTGAAAGGGAGAAAAAACCCTCTCTAGTTCATTCCCATTTAGTCTATTTATATGTGTAAGCAGCCAGAATGACACTCATAAGAGATTCCAGTCTATCTCCTCACCAAAAGCAAATTTGGAGAAAACTCAGCAACGTAGAGGGTAGGGTTTTGTTTAATTTGGGGTGGATTTTTTTTCTTATTATATTATACTACATTATATAATTTCCATAATATCTTAACTATATTATAAGGCAGGACCAGTGATAGAAGGAAGACAGTGCAAGGGACATGAATTTAATGTTATCCTCTGTTCAGCAGGCAATTATGTAATGCATTTTTTTCTTTTTACTTTATTTAGGAATTACCAGTTTTAAAATAAAATATGACAAGAACTAATATAAGAAAAGAAAAAAGGCAACAAACACAGTTCCCTGTATTTATCAGACCCACCTTTCCTATGCTGTGGCAAGTTCAGCCCTAAATGTCTTTATATGCAAATAAACTTGAATAAAATGAGCTTGAGAATTCAATGAATACTGGAAGCTTGTATAGCTCTCTCTCACATTTATCTTTTTTACATACATCCAAATGAAGATAACCTCTTTTTCTTGATCTCTCAGCATTTTAATCTCTGTTGGTGGACAACTCAAGCTCTTCTCCCACTACTACCCAAAATCTTTTGTGATAACCACAAGGCACTCAACAGCCTGCTCATCCCATGGCTACTCAAAACAACCTCAAGAAAATAATTTATTTTTCTGTGCATCTGTTAGAGATGCCTCCAGACATCACCTTTTCTGCCTTTGGTTTTGTATAAAGAGTGTAATCATTCTTGTGCTTCAAGTGCCCATAGAAGTGACCAAAGCCTTGGGGTCACTTTTTTCCCTCGGGGGTAAGAACTGCTGTGTTTTGTGCACATCAGCTTGGCTGCTGCTATCTAACATGTACCTTGTAAATGTGAAGTGTCATGCCTCCTTCAAGTGGCTCGAGTGCTGGGAAACTGCCTTGAAAGCTGTCAAACCAGCCAAAGTGTGGCTCCTCAGACATGGTCTGTCACTAAAAAATCCTTTCAGCCAGAAGTTGCCTCAAATAGCAAACTCACTACTGGGGCTATCTGACCAATTTCTATTCATAGAGTGGGGGAAAAAGGAATGTACGACACTGGGAAAATTACTTGCTAGTAATTTTTTGTTGTTATCCTGTTCTTTTTCCAGACTGCTTTCCTTCTTTCTCGCCTGTCTAGGATGTTGCTTGACAGATGTTTCCTCTTATCTCACTCTTTCTTTATTGCTCTGCCAGTAGTATCTGATTGATAGAAAGTGGGCAGGCTGGTACTTACAACGCCATCCCTGGCTGATAACTCTTTTGCCAACTTTTTTAAGAGAGCTGGAGTCATTGCTCTGTTTTGACAGAAATCTGCTAATAGAACAGGAATAAGAAAGGATGAATTGCCCTGTGGTAATTATTATTCTTATTTTGCTTGGAATTTTAATAAAGTCTGAATAAATTTGTGCAAATCCTTGAGTTTTAAGGATCTTCATGATCCGTTTTACTTTAAACATTCAGCTGGGCTTGGACTTGGATTGAGCTCAATGATGTAAAACAATTTAGGGCAAAAGTTTAAGATCTTCCATCATCTCTGTATAAATAAGCTGGTCTGACTTAATTGCAGGCCATGTTGGAAATCTTACCCTTTTGCCTGGCACCTTCAGTCCATTCATGAGAGTGCCTATCCTGGTACTGAATATCTCTTTGTCCTGATCTCGGTTCTTTAAAACTTCATGCAAACCAACGACATGGTTTGTGAGGCAGGACCATTAGTGGGGATGTGGAGGGGATCTAGGCACAGCAGAAGAAAGTTTATTGCTTTCATTGCAATTTAGTAGCCATTTTTTGTCTTGATGGTTCTTTAAATTCTCTGGAACCTATAAAACCACTAAGGTGAGGAAATTTTGCTGAGGAGGAAATGGAGGCCAGTCCAAATCGTTACAGTGTCCAATACATTAGGAGTGATCTCTATGAGGATTTTTGTCACTGTATTTCTCTTTTATCACTTTGTTTACTATATGTCATTGCCAATACACCCCATTCATCTGTGATTAATAGGATAATTTCATTCTTGACTTAACTGGGACTCTGCATAGTCAGAAAAACATGGTGGTTGTATTGCTTTATGCGATAAGAGTTGTGTCATGTAAGCAATTGGGGAAACATTCTGCCTGCGTGTGTTTATTACAGTGCAGTACTTTGTAAAGTCCATTTGAATTGAACAAGGCTTTTGAACTATTGATTTAGCTGGCACTTGGTGCATTGAGAATAATAAACATTTGTAGTATGTAGCCAGCAGTCTATAAGAGGTAGGAGTCTGTCTGCTGGCATAAGTAATGCAATAACCCATGTCAGCTGCACTGATGGGAAGCAATAATGAATATGGCAAACCATAAATTAAAAAAAAAAAAAAAAAAGAAACAAAAAGAGGGAAGAAAAAAGAAAAAAAGAGAGTTTCAGTTCAAACTGTCTAAGCAAGATCATTTAGGGCATTTTGTCTGGCTTCAGGTGCACAGGAAATCCCATAACGTGTTTTGCAATGATGTATACCTCACCAAAATAATTTACACTGTTCAAATTGACTTAGAAGTCGATCTAATAGGAGAATAGAATATGTATTTGTATCAGCACGATGTATGTTTCTAGGGGCTAACCTTCTCTTTCTGAGAGATTTACTTGGAAATAATGAAATATAAAAAAACATTGTCTGGAAATTTTCCACGTCTGGAAGTTTTCCAGCCAGGTGAAGTATTAGTAGATTATTTATTAAGTTTGCAGCAGGATGATATAGCTGCACATCTTAAATCTCTGTCTCTACTAATGTACCTGAATGGACCTTTCTCCTCTCTCAGTGAATGGGGGAGAGAGTAGCACCCACTAAGATGAAGCAGAAATAAGAAACAGTAATGCATGTCCTATTCCTCATGTGGGAATAGGACAAAATTCCTGCAGGTTAATCAGGATCATCTTTTATCTCTAGGAATGCTGATGACTAATGAATGCAGATCAAATCCTCAGCTCCAAATTCACTTAGCTGTATTTTAATTTTTTTTTTCTTCTCTCTTTTACCCAAAATGCCTGCCTGAAATGACATCCATTAAGAGTGTAGGCGCTCTCTTTGTGGAGGACAATGGGCCACATCACGTTGTCACTTTGGAGGCAGAACTCCCACGGACTTTCAGCAAGTGCTGCCGGGAAGCAGATGGTGTGTCTTGGCCCAGCCGAGGCGTGCAGGGCTGAACCAAGGCACGAGCCTCCTGTTCGGCAAATCCTTTTGAAATTGGGGTGAACTCTGGCAGCTTTATGTGATCAGGCCTAGATTTCAAATACTAGGATTTTTTCCCCCTTTTTTTCTTATACTCTATAGCATCAGCAAAGATTTTTAAGCATCCTGCTGATCCGCTGTGATCAAAAAATGGTGCTGGAGTCTTGCTGCTGGTGGGAGGTTTTGCACGGAAGCTCTGTGCACAGGCTGGATCCTCTGCTTACATCTGCAGCAAGTGGAGGGAATAAAGAGGCCTGTTCGCCTGGTGTACAATTTTATACACTTAAATGTAACGGTTTATGGCAGAATTCAAAGAGACCAACTTTATATTCATAGAGAAACTCAGAATTAAAATTGGTGGGTTTTTTCCTTTCAGATTTTTTTTCTCTTCACAAAGGCCCGGAGACAGCAGCAGTCACATACAAGATTAACAAATCGTGAGCTCTTAAGTGCAAAAGCATTTTTTATTTTTTTCCCCTTCATTTGCGGTTGCCAAGCACCTAAAGTTAACCACATGCTTAAGAGCTTTGTTGGATCAGAGGTGAAGTCTTGTAGCACAAGCAAAGAGAAATCAAGCACATGCATGGAGTTTTGGTAGCCACTATTGTTTAGGGCTCCCCAAGTAAAATTGCTGGGCCACACTGGGTGTGTGTTCACCCTTAACCTGTAGTAAATGCTTTAAAATTTTCTTATTTGAGGATATATTTGCCATAGTCTGCCCAAAGCATTGATCATAGGCTGACTGGTTGTCAGCTTGATCCAAGGCTTGTCAGCTGTCACTCAGGGAAGAGTTTTGGATTTTTCTGTGGTATTTGAGATCTGGCTTTGCTTTGTTTTGGCCCTTCTTCTCATATTTGGGGTGGTTTTATTGCCCTCATTCAGTGCAAGATACTCTGCATCCTTTGATGTTGCAGGGAAGGGTTTGCACATAAATGACTGACCACAGGAAAAATCTGGTGTGTGGTTATTCCTGACATGTTATGGGAGCCAGGTTTTAGTTTACTGCTCCTCTTTTCTTTTTTTTTTTCCTTTACCATTCTTTTCTTTTTTCATCCCCCTCCCATTCACTGAAGATGCAGGGATTAGATAGTTGAATTGTCTGTCAGCCCGTATTTTTCCATCTCTTGTCTCTATGGCTTTTTACAACGGTTAATACACTTTAACCAAATTTGACAGGCACAGAGGTCTCAGATATATTTAATTTCTGCCACTTCTATGAAGATAACAGGCACTGCAGAGGAGAAAAACTGGCCTCTACAAGGTAAAGTCAGGATATCAACCTTTATTAGGTATTCAAAAATTTGCATGGAAGGGCAACTTTGACACATAAAACAAAGGGTAACGAGGCCCCTTTGGTTCTGCCACTCACCAAACCCCTTGTCTTTCTCCCACTTTTGTGTTTAGCTGGATCACAGGAGCAGATATGGCACAATTCTCTGTCTGAGCACCCTGTCGGGTCCAAGAACAGGGGATGAACAATTCCCTAGTCTGTCTGGGGTCTGGTACAAGCCAGGATGTGATTACTATTCAGTATTGATTTTTCAGGTAGGCAACAATAAAAAAGAAATGAACAAGATGTTTGAGGGTGGTTGAAAGAGACTTCAGGGCCTTGGAACAAATGGGTAAGAAACTAGGAGCGCAAGCAGTGCTCTCCCATATCCTTCCAATCACAGGGAATGATGAGGGAAGAAACAGGAAGAGCCAGCATATCAATACCTGGCTCTGAGCCTCGTATTTCTGGCAGAATTTGGAGGTTTTGATCATGGCTCTGTTTACGTTACACAAGGCCTGCTGGAAGCAGTGTGGTTACACCTGTCTCGCAGCGGGGAAAGGAACTTTACACAGGAGTCAGCAAGGCTCACTAAAAGAAGTTTAAACCAATTTTGAAGAGGGAAGGGGACAAAACCAGACTCACAAGAGATAAGCCAGGGGTAGAACACCAATGCTTGAGGGATGGTGTGTTAGTGAGGTCCTTTGTTCTGCCTTCTCAGGGGATGGAAATCCATGCGGTAGCAAAAACGCAACTGATGTATTAGAAACCAGGGAAGTGCCTGAGAATGGTCACAGAGGAGTTGGGGTTTCTGTCCACAAAGATGGTGGGATCAGTAGCCCAAAGGAACAGCAGCTACTCCAATGCCTGCAGCATGGGCAGCACACAGGAGGAGCTGGAAGCCAGGGAGCAGCAGGAGTGACATAATTGCCATCACAGAAATGTGCTGGGATGACATGCTCAGCTGGAGTGCTGCAATGCATGGCAATAAATTGTTCAGAAAGGACAAGCAAGGTGAGATGATGGGGTAGGTTAGGGAGTGTTTTGATTGTCTGGATCTTGGTGATGACAGGGTTGAGTGTTTATGGGTAAGAATCAGGGGAAAGGTCAATTAGGCAGACATCTTTGTGGGTTTCTGTTCTAGGCCATCCAAGCAGGATGAAGAGAGAGAGAAAGCATTTAATAAGGAGCTGGGAAAAGTCTCACAATTGCCAGCCCAACTTACCCAGGTGTACACCAGAAATAAAATACAGCAGGGAGGAAGCAGTCTAGGAGGTCTCTGGAGTGTGTGGAAGAACTTCCTGACACGGCTGGTGAGGACGGGTGCCCCTCTGGACCTGTTGTTTCAGAACAGAGAATGACTGGTGGGTGATGTGGTGGTCTAAGGCTGTCTTGGGGACAGTGACCACAAAATGATAGTTTTCGATTCTTGGAGTAAGGAGAGGGGTCAGCAGAACTGTTCTGGAGGGCAGGCTTTGGCCTGTTTAGGATATTGGTTGAGAGAGTCTCTTGGGAGGCAGCTCTGAAGAGCAAAGTTGACCAGGAAGGCTGGACATTTCTGCAAAAAGGAAATCTAAATGCACAGGAACAGGATGTCCCTATAAGTCAAAAGACAAGCTGGGGGAAGACCAGCCTGGCTCAACAGACAGCTTTAGCTGGAACTCAGAGATAAAAAAGGAGAGTTTGTGACCTTTGGAAGAAGAGACAAGCAATGCAGGAGGAGTAAAAGGTTGTTGAGAGGTTACGCAGGGAGAAAAATCAGAAGGGCCAAAACCCAATTAGAAATTTATCTGGCTACTGCTGTAATTGAGCATAAAAATGTTTCTATAAATATATCAGCAACAACAAAAGGGGTGAGGAGAATCTCCATCCTTTATTGGATGCAGGGGAAAATATAGTGATGAAGGATGAGGAAAGACTGAGGTATTTAATGCTTTCTTTGCCTCAGTCTTTAATAGTAACATTGTCTCCCTGTACTAGGTACTGGTGAGTCCACACCTCAAATCCTGAGATCAGTTTTGGGTCCCTCACTGCAAGAAAGACATTGAGGGGCTGGAGCATGTCCAGAGAAGGGAACGGAGCTGGGGAAAGGTCTGGAGCACAAGTCCTACGGGGAGCAGCTGAGGGGGCTTAAAAAGAGGCTCAAGGGATGACTTAATCCTCTCTACCAGTCCCTGACAGGAGGTGCAGCCAGGTGAGGGTTGGTCTCTTCTCCCAACAAGCGATAGAACAAGGGAAAATGGCCTTAACTTGCACCAGGAGAGGTTTAGCTCCAATCTTAGGAAAAATGTCATCACTGAAAGGGTTGTCAAGCACTGCAACAGCCTGCCAAGGGCAGTGGTGGAGTCACTGTTCCTGGGGGGATTTAAAAGACATGTGGCACTTGGGGACATGGATTAGAGGTGGGCTTGGCAGTGCTGTGTTAATGGCTGGACTTAATAATCTTAATGTTCTTTTCCAACATCAACAATTCTACAAGATAAAATGAGTGTGAGCTGGAGCAGTGCTACCTTGAACACAAAATGCAGTTGGAAAACTAAATTCAGAGTCACTTATTATTTCTGGATGGACTTTGGGGATGGGGAGGGCAAGGAAATGCCCCCACTTAAATGGTCTGTGCGCTTAAAGTGGTTGAGCACAGGAGCAGGTCAGACAGGCTGGTGCTGCCTGTGTGTGTTTGCAGTGCCAATTAATTACATCTCTTTGTAGCGATTTCATCCAGGGGAAATGAAAGAACGTGCAGTTAAATAACCCTCTGTGTGTATATGTAATTTCTGGAGCTTCCTGTGAATGCTAATATTGTGATTGGACAAGTTATTTCTCAGTTCTTGCAACCGCCTGGCAGAGTAGAAGTTTTGTGAGGTTCTCAGTGATTTTTTTTTTCCTAGTGAAAACACAGGAGGCTGGTGAAGGCATGATCTGTTTTTGTTTATCTCTTCAACTCCTAATCACTGGATAAAAATCTTTGTTTTCAGGGAAATAATAGGGAAAAGAAAGATCTACAGCTTGTTAAAAAATAAGAAGTGTGAAGGTATTAATTCTTCATGTATGTAAACTCAACTCGAAAAACAAACCAAAGCCAAGGAAATATTTGAGTCTGAAGTCTATGGCTTTGCTTTTTTTGTTTTTCTCTGCTTCTGGCTGCCATTGTGTGGGATGGTGCCTGTTTGGAGGTGTTAATCTATACATAATGAAATTTCAGAGAATACACGTACTGTATCAGTAGTGCTCCAACTGTTCTTTGAGATCCCTGTGAATGCATCTCACATAATAACCAAAGAAAACAGTGGAAAGCCTGTGATTAGAAACCTAACAAGTAGAGCTTATTTAGTGATAGCTAAAAAAGCTACAATTCACATGTGCTGGCTTGCTTTATACAGCTCAACAAGACAGATCTGGGCTTTTGTTGGTGTAGAAAACACTTTAAAACAGAGTACCGGAATTTATGATTTCCATGGCTTGCTTTGAAAATTGATCTTTTTCCAATTTTTTTCTTTTTTCTGGTGAAAGTTCTTTTTTGAAGGATCAAGCTCTGTTATACTTGCTAGTTTAATCTTTTTTTCTCCACCCTAAGTCAGTGATGTGGGAACCTTTCCGATAAACAGCACTGAAAGATTAAAACCATTAACAGCATAGCTAATGCCTGTGCTGAGTCCTTATAAGAGAGTCATACATAAAATTACTGACTGTTCCTTATGTACGAGCTTCATACCTGGCCTTATGTTCTGGGATATTGTGTGTTTTGTCACCTGCTGAATAGGAGGGAGGGTGCAGTCTGTGTCAAAACAGCTTCTATCTGAGCAGTCTGTGGCACATAGACATAAAGTAAGAAGTAATTGAAATGCCAATTTGTTATAGCTGAATATTGTAATATATTGGTACTTTGTGCACTGGGTTGCAGTGTATATTCCAGGTTCACTGCCGACATGGTTTGGGGCAAAACTGGGCTTTATGAAACAGCTCTGACGCACTAAAAAAGTTTTGTGAAATGGATAAAATACTTGTGTTTGAATTTTATTGATTGATGGTAGGGGAGGTGAAATAGGAAACTGTATTTCTGGAGGCAAGTGTATGAAGACAGATCAGAATTGCCAGAATAAAGCAAGCTGGGGAAGAGGAACATGCTGTAAAAGGCGAGTGAAAAAGCAAGAGGAGGTGACTGTGAACTGAGTACTTGGGAGTAAACCAGACTAGAGAAGATCTAAAAATAGAACAAAATTGAAAAGGCACAATATTTGAAGTAAAACAAGGAAGGGCCACTGAGACTTCTGTCAGGAAAAGATGTGGAAGTATGGAGGTAAACGTCAGCAGTGGAAGGGAAAAAGCAAGAACAGTCGAATTGCTGGGTTCTGGGGGCTTTTTGTGGGTTTGATTTTTGTTTTTTCTTTTTTATTAAAAAATATTGGCAAAATCTCGTGGATGTTGATAATATCAGAGTATGAGGGACAACTTCAATAGCTGACAGATGATAATGTAACTGTCAGTGTTTTGCATATGGGGAGATGTCTCTGAAATTTATAAAAGTGGTTCTAATTTCTAGTCCTCCCTGTTTGAAATACAAGGGGGTTAGAAGCCTTATGGCCTTAGTGTTGCTGTGGGGTGTGGATTTGGTGTTAATTCAAGGCACATTACGTGTGAGAGTCACCACCAAGAACTTCCTGAAGCACCTGGGGTTCCCTCAGAGGTGTCTCCTGCAGTCCTGGAAAGACCTGGCCCCGTTTCACTTATGAGATCTGACGAGATCATAGCCTGGGGTGGGAATGGCTTCTGCAAAGAGCTCCACAGAATCGGGGAAGAGGACAGATTGGGGTCGGGCTGACAAGATTTAAGTTGACACACATTTTGTGAAATGAAAAGGTCACGTTTCAATGAAAAAGGAGTGGGGGTTTTGTTTGTGGGATTTGTCTTCTGGCTCAAATTTCACTGATGGCAATCTGGCCCACAATCGTAAGTGAATGCAGCCAGCCCTTGGATATGAGGGCTTTATTAAGGATTTCAGGTGGTTGCCACTCATTCATCTGATATGTCCCCGTTGCTCAAATAGGCCAGTGCACTCCACACCTCCCATACCCTTTTTATATGAGGAGCTTCGCCCATGGCTTCATAAACTAATAATATCTAAGAAAGCTTTGCACGTCTCAGCAGGATCGCAGAACTGCTCTGATTCCCTTTCTTGAAAAATTGAGCTGGGGGAAAATGTCCTTTTCCTTCTGTCTCTACTATAAAATTTTAAACCTAAAAAAGTAAAGACTTTAAATAGGGTAAAACTTCGATAAGGAAATTTTTACTTCTATTGAAACATTCCTTGTTTGGTGTTGTGTTTTTTTTTTTCCTATTGAAACACTTACAGCATCACCTCAAAGCTGTAGCTGTGCTCTGTGATGTCTGTAAATGCAGCAAAAAGAGTTGCTTCTGGAACAAAGAGACTATAATTTATATATAATATAAAGCAACTGTAGGGAGTTTTCCCTAACACAGACTCCCCATCTGGAAGTAAGCTGCTGTTGAGCTGTCTGCTGTGGACAGGAGGGTTGGCCTGGAGGTTTCTGTTTTCTGCGTTTGAGACTGCTTTTAAAGGACTTCTGCTGATTGTTATTTTTCCTTTTTCTCAGTACTTTTCTCTTTGGCATTGACTTGTTTAAAGCTCTGTGAGTTGCACCCCATTTCCCCCTGCCACGGAGGTGCGATGACTTCAGTTGGATCTCGTACATAAGGAGCCCCTAATATCAGTTGGAAGTACAGTACCCCTAAGGTGTTTCTATTACAACCCTTAACTCACTGGTCCTATTTTTTCCCTCATGCAACTGGTGTGGCCACTGCAAGGACTTGGTACCAGAAAGATAAATCTTTAATTTTCCTAAACACACATGTGTTGAGATGCTATTTTTTGGAACAGATGGAAGCTATTCCCTCAAATAGTATTAGTGACTAACATGACAATAAATTCTTCCACTTACACTGCAGTGCTCCTTCCTACAGGGGCAAATAAGCACTTCCATTTTTGCCTTCTTTGATCAGAACAATCAGCATGTCCACAGCATCTAAAGATGAGCATTTCCCTACTCAAGTGAATATCATAGCAGCAAATCTCCACTCCATGGGCAAATTAGTTGTGCCAGGCATTTTAATGATGGAGTAGGTTAGCCAGGTTATAATTGTCTTTAATTTGCACTTGCAGAAGCTGTAACATTTACCTGAACATGATTGGCACTGGGAGAAGGGGAAAATTATGTCACACTTTTGAAAAAGAATCAAAGAAACAACTTCAGATCTCATATTTGAAACAGAATATCCTGCTGATTGACCACGCACATTGGTAGCAGTAGGATTTTTTTGATCCATAGAGCTGAATGATCGCTGCAAGTAGTGAACACAAAAAATTAGTTCCGTGGTGGAAAGCATACACTTTTGCTTTTATTTTATCTTTTATTTTTTCTTTTTCATGAGCATTTCAGAAGGCTCAGCCCTTCTCCCTGCTGAATGCCACACTGAATCCCTTCTCTTTGCTCCATTGTCCTTGGAGACCTAGAAAATTTTTTAACTAAGGTTATCTGAGGTTTTGTCTAGTTTAGCTATTTTTAATAACAAAAAGAAGAGGCTGTCCTTCCCTTCCCACCCACTACTGCACCATTTTACAGTATATAATTTTATATAAATTACAGAAATATAATTTCCTTCTTGAATAAGAAATGGGTGATGAACACCATAACTAGTGCAGGACTGCACACCAGTCCAGGCACATCTCGTGGACTTGCAAACCAAGACTGTGCTTTCTCTTCTGCTGTGTCTTGCAAACTTCCCCTCTTTGCAGAAGTTCTTGCAGAAAATACCTACAGGCTTCAATTTCATCCTTACTCCTCCATTTCTTGTTATTTTTCAGCTTCTGCAGTGA
This sequence comes from Promerops cafer, assembly GCA_013398275.1. Classification (NCBI taxonomy): domain Eukaryota; kingdom Metazoa; phylum Chordata; class Aves; order Passeriformes; family Nectariniidae; genus Promerops; species Promerops cafer. Next base: position 403,918 of record VZSE01011968.1, read on the forward strand.
ATGGCTTTTGCTGTCAGTGTTTCTGTTCTGTGGGAGGGAACTGTGGGTGGTTACAGCTGTAACGTGTGCTCCATAATCTCGAAGCATTTGTTAGAAAATTTCCCATTTGCTGTGTTTCAATTTTTAACCAGTTGAGCGGCGCACGCCGGTGCCCTGGGGTAGCCTTGCTGCTCTGGCATCGCAGGCTGAGCTGCATCCCACCAACATTTGGAGCACTTGCCAAATGCAGCAGGACCCCACGAGACCCAGAGCCTTCAAAGAGAGGACGAGATGAGGGATGGGGGCTGTATTTTAGCCTAGCAATCACTGTGGGTGGGAATTGAGGAGAGAGGCTCCTGAAGATTTGATTTAGTGTTTGGTTTAATTTTTTCTCCCTAATCTTCTGGCCAGCCAGTCCACAACCCACATTTCTGCCAAAGCTCCTGAGGGCATATTAGAGGAGAGTGGGAGTTGTCTTTTTGGTAGCCAGCAGCAGAAGGGCCTAAGTATTGATTGGGAAATGTGTGAGAAAAGCAGAAGGCACGAACAGCAGGTGGTTTGGACGGGAAGAGGCATTTCAGATTAGGGGAGAGGAGGAAATAGACCACTGCTTGCCTTGGTTTGTATCCATCCCGAGCATTTGAGAGCATGTGGATGTTATGTCCTCATGTTAACACTCTCCACAAACGCTTTTTTAACATTTTCTTGTTGTGATGTGATATTTGCCACACACATTTCCTTAATACTGTTGTTATAGAGACATTTCTCGTCTCCCCATGCCAGCTATTAAGAGCCATCATGTGCAATGGCATTTGAGTTTATTCTTCTCCTGGCATTAGCAGAGGACTTTCTTCTCTTTGTAAATGTTGAAATGTCTTGCAGCTTAGATATAAATATAGCAAAATCATATTGCTTCAGTTCCAGCATCTGGTAGGATCACTTTAATACATAATTGGGTAAAAATTAGAATTTAAACAGCAATTTTGTCACTGTTTTGTTACTTTAAAACAAAAAAAAATAATCCAACTTTTTTAGTCATGATATGGATAAGCAAATATTTTCTTTCTTTCAAACTAAAAATAGCTACAAATTCAGTCTCTTTTTCTCAAATTGCTTGCAATTTATATTAGCAGTGGCTTCAAGATTTGAAGTGTGCATCTGCCTATTGAACAGTCTGTGGATTAATGGATAGAGGATCATGGGCTTTGTCAGGGAGACAGACATTAAACCCTGGTTGCCTCTTGTTTACTATGATAGGAGTTCACTTTTGATAATCTGGTAGAGAAATGAATGCCAGATGAAATGTGTGTGTCTCACCTCTGTACAGAGAGGCTCCTGCAGTGCTGGGTGTGCATCAGGGACAGAGGTGGCACTTCCCTACACTGCTAAAATACAGTGTTCAACCCCTCTCTTGAGCAAGTACATGGCAGATTTGTGGAGGGTTTTAAAACTGAAACAGAGAACCTATTAATTCTCTCTTCTTTTACTCCCCCTACCTTTTCTTTCTTTCTCATTGCTTTCCACTCCCTTGATTTTTGGGGGAGCCTTTGGACCCAAAGACCTTTGAAAACCTGTCTCAGGTTTTGTGTTTTCAAGTCTGGTCTCTTTTTCAGGGCAGAAGTTTTGGTCAAGCCTAGTAGTAGGTACTAATATATGTTCAGGAGAGGAGGCTGCGTGGAAGAAGTTTGGGAGTTCTCTTGTGAACTAATTATACATTTAGTATCTTGGTCTAACCTTTTGAACAAAGACTGTCAGGCATGTATATTCCTTTTTGCACAGTAATTCAAGCCTTTAAATTCCCTGTTTATGTTAAATCAGTTGATGAGACTTCTGTGATTCTCTGCAAGGAAGCACTTGTTTATACATATAGAGAGAGCCTGCAGTGCTGGGGAAGGCAAGGACTCTCAGTCTCAGAGCTCCTCATTCAGTAAATTCCTCTTTGCAAGGGTGAAATATTTTCATTAGTCCTGGTTTGAATTTTTATGTAAAAGTAGTATGACTATTATTTTGGAAAATAACCTTATCTAATTTCATTGTTTTTTTTCTTCTGGTGACTTAAGATTGAAGTCATACACAGGAGATCTGTGGCTGTGTCTGGAAATTAATGTCATTAGTCCCTGCTTCTACTTCAGCTACTTTGTGGGAGGATCTTCTTGGTAAACAGTGTCTGTGCCAGAGGTCTGTGCTGTAGTTGGAAACCTGTTGCATCTGTTAAAAACATGTAAAAGGTGGGCCCTGCTGCAAGTTTCACCTAAAGTTAATCAAAGCAGATAATGTGGGAAAAGGATGGAGAAGCCACAGTAGGCTTCCAAATTCAAGTGATTTAGATTACATTGTTCTTAATCTACACAAAGGCCTCCACCTTTGGAAGGGATGGCCAGCAGAACAAGAAAGCTTAACATCACTTGGTGGTTGTAGTTTGTATCTTTTTGCATCACAGCACTTGTTTTGCAGTGTTCTGAAAAGACGTGTTACAGAGGGAGAGAATTTTACATGCCATATCTTCATTTAAAAGCTGCGGCACGCATTAAATTTAATTACTCTCCTTCTATGGCTTAAATTGAGGGCAGCTTCAAAAATGAGGGTGGCTTCTATTAAACTTAATTACTTTTCCCTGCAGTCTGCATGGTTAGTAATCACGGGAAGATTCTAAACAAAGATACAGTAGAGAGATTCTTTTATGAGAATAGGGCTGGAAAGTAGCCTATAAAATATAGAGAGTTGCCAAATACCTTTTATATCCAGCTTTAATTTATTATTATTGTAGTTAGCTAGCACAATAATAATAATAATAAGGTTTCAGCATGATTAAGAAGGTATTGCTGGGGAAGGGGTGTTAGTTGCATTTGGTCTTTCAATGTTTAAGCAATGAATTCCTCAATTTCTCCAAGTTCTTTTGCAGATTTACAGGGTGAAAAAAGGTTAATAATAGAATTTTTTTACAATGTGTTCTATTGACTATAGATGGTAGATCTGACAGTTAGAATGAAAATTGTTCCAGAAGAAACTAATTATTTGAGAGGTTATAGGGATGCATAATTATATTCACCTTTTTTTAAAAAAAAAAAAGGGGGGGGAAGTTTTATTACAACTGTGCTTTTTAAAGAACAAGTGGAGAAATAAAAGTAGTAATTGTTCTTAATTATAGCTAACTGTAATTGCACACGACCGCAATATGCAGCATATCAGCAGCAGATTAAGAGATCCTGGCATATGTGTAGTGTGCAGAGCAACTTTGAGCAGAGGTGCAGTTTTATGAATATAGTTAAGTATAATTTAGGTCTCCTACTTCGAATTCCATCCGTGTTGATTTTATTTTATTTTTACGGCTATTATGGCAAGATAATTGTCAGCTGGAAAGCGCTGCAGCAATGATTTGTCTGTTACAAAGGAGTCAAAAACCTTCAAAAGAAAAATTTGTTTTCTTTTACACCAGCGATGTGGTGGGACCAGGGGAGATTCTCCTGAATGCCCTTGTGTATCTCCTGATGCAGATAGATGGTTAGAGGGATTTTTTTCTTAAGCATCCCAATATAAGCAGTACCGAGCTCCCGCGGATTCTGCAGCATGGTTGGAAATCTTTGTTAGCAATCTATCCACAAGTTTTTTAGATTCAAACCCCTTGAAAATGTAACCCGTGAGCCTTTAGACAATGTGAAAATGCTGCTTTGAACAAAATCCAGAAATGTGAATGCCTAAAGGTAGACTCTGATTTCTTCTCTCGCACCTGATTTACAGCCTCACTTTTTTCTTTCAGCTGAGTGCACGCAGCTCCTGTTTTTGAGTGCAGCCTTGCCTGTAAAACATTAAGCTGTAGTTAGACAGGGAACTAAAGAGGGAGTACAGATGCTTAAAGGAAGCTGCTGAGCTTCAAAACTACTGGCTGCATTTCCTGCTCCAAAACAGATCATTACTGAAAGAGCAGGGGTCAGCGTGCACCACATTATCAATGAACATGTGCATAGTCTTGTGATAATTTCTGCATCTCCTTAGTATTTCAGATGCTTTCAGCCTTTGTCTTGATGTGCCAGGATGATCTCCCATGTTCCCAACCTGTGTTAAGCTGTTCCTTTTACCCAAAAATAAATAAAGCCCATCTGTCACCGAATGCCTTCTTTCCAAAACAGAGTTTTTCAAAATGTTTCAGTCTTGGGCCAGCAGCAGAGTTAATTTAGCCTAAAACTTGGTGGACCAGAAGGGATCTTTTGAACTGCTGAGATAGGGTTGGTTTTTTGCCCTGCTTGCTGGCACGAACCACAGCCCCAGTTGTAAGATGCTGTGCTTCTACGTTTTTTTGTCTGTGTGATTTGGGAAAAGTGTGGATGCCTACCCTAAATCAGCAGAGAAGGCTCTCTGAAAGAACATTATGGTTTTAATAAAAGGGGTTTCACCAAGATGGACGATAACGCACAAGAAGTGAGTGGCAGATATATTCAAGAGTGAAAAGATATTGGGTTGAATCACTCACAGCAAAAAGAAAAGGTAAAATTGATGGCTGGGTACACAAGCAAACATGCTGAGGTGTAGGTGTAATAGAAATTAAATTCGTTCCTGCAGGTAGCAATAAGAAATCAAAACTTGTTGTTTTACTGCATGGAGAATCTCGTGATAACTGGCATGTTCTAAATAAATCATTCACTTCAAATGGCAACACTGTAGCAAAAATTTATCTATTACAGGGCTGCTAATAAGCAAATGCGAGCAGTATTTCTTGACAGCAGGCTGTGATTGTTTTTTTATAAATCTGTGTTAAGTAGGAGAGAAATAAAAGCTGACACCCAAATAGAAATCCACTTTGGCTCCTGTTTTCTCACTTCAATATAGACAGATGCATTGACCCAGATCAGAAATCCTTGAAGGATAATTCTGGTTGGTAGAAGCCAACATGGAATCAAATGTGTATATATTTGTCTATGTGTTCCCAGAAAAGCTAATGATACCATTGCAAATGCTGAACATGTTCCCTACTCCTCTTTGCTAACACAGTGTTGCTTATGCTCTGCAATAAACTATTATTTCTGCGCTATTTCTGTAATTACATTTAATAATCATCTCTCACAGTCCAATAGTATCAAACGTAGGAGTCTTTTCAACAAACTATGATAAATAGCTCCTTGCCTAACTGTTGTACTTGAGGAATCTTTATGGCTCTCTTTGTAAGATTTGTCATTTCCTTAATGCAGCTTCAGAAAGCTTCTGAGCTTTGTTATGGACTGTCACTGTGTTTTTCCCTTCCCCCTCTGCCTTCCAGTGTAGCTGGGTAAATGAAGCTTAATGTGCCATTTCCAAGCACTGTGACACTCCTCCAGGGCTGGTTACATTTACCATTGCTAAAGTCTAAATAAGTGAGTTTTAATGAGCAGGAATGGTTGCTAATAGCCGATTCAGGTACTTAGTAGTCCATGTTATTTAACTGTGGTAGAATTACAGAACATAAATGGTCTGATGATTAATAGATGAACCTGCTACATATTGCAGTCTAATAGTTTTTGCCATTAAAGAACTATCTTAACATCTTTGGGTTTGGATATGGCTGGGTAGAAAAGAGCTTGCTTGTAGATTTATATCATGGTAACTTACACTTTAAAACATTTTATATCATAATTTCACAACAGTGTTGCTATATTGTTCAGTAACATTTATGAACTTGTTAGAGAACAATGGTACTGTGTACTTCCATTTCCTGAGGTGGACAGCTCAGCAGATTTATTCTCTCTGGTTAGGGCTGTCAAAAATAAACTCAACCCATCCTTTTAAGGTCAGAAATAAGACAGGGAGTTAGATCTTAATCTCTTTTCTTTTCCTGTCCCATTAATTTTGGACAGTGGTAGATGGACCAATAGGAACAAAAGTTGACTGTGTTGTTTTAATATTTCTGATTTGTGGGAGGACAGGTGGCAAGAGGGAAAGAAAAAGAGAATAACAGATGAACGACAAATAAGCAAGAATGAAGAAATAATAGCATCCAACATCTGTTGCAGTTTGTGCTGAGATACTCCAGAAGATACCACAGTATTTATGGAAATAGTATGAGGACTGTTTTGAACTGCAGCTAATGGGACACAGACTCCTGGCTGGCAGGCTTGTTCAGAGTCCTTTCTACATTTTTCCTATTCCATCCCAGGTTACAACCTGACATTGTTGTATTTTAGATTACAAGGAGGAGATGTCAGGACAGAAAGGAGCTAAGTAAATTTACCCTTGATTAACAACTGCAAAAAGGAAGTAACCATGTCAGCAGGTGGATGGAAACACAATATGGACAAACTTCTGAAGGAAATGTTGGCAATATTCATGTTCCAGGTAGACAAGCAGTTTTCAGTAGTTCCTGTATCCATCTGATGAAAACAGTGCTGAAGGAGAGCAGGCTTTTCCAAAGCCATTGAATGCTTCTCCAGAGGCAGGGTTAGGGTAGTGGCAGCATTTCTCAGGGCTGGTTTCTGTTTCCATAGCTGGCAGGGTAGGCAGGTGAGTTTGCATCTGCCCGTGCTACAGTCTGTGGCCATTGTCTGCACCCCTCCTACAGTGTGGAACTTCAGCAGGATTGATCTTGAGGCATTTCTGGAATTTCCTCCTTCTGAGTGGAAAAATACAGTGAGAGTGCACTGCTCTCAAAACTGAAAGTGGGAACACCCTGCACTCACACAAAGCCTGGAGATTTGTGGGATTTTCAGTGGGGTTGTTGCTTTTTTGGGGTGTTTTTATTGGTCATGGGGGTTTTTTTTAATTTGTTTGGTTTTGTTTGTGTTTTTTCCCCTGGTAGTTGCCAATCCCATTCCTGTATTTTTGCATACTGAACTGGGCAAAGAAGACCATCCCCTTCCTAACTATGCTGGTTCTCCCAAGATACCTATAGCATATATATAAGATATTTAGCGTCTCACTTTGTTCTAGAAGTCTTTCCTTCACAAAACTTCAGAGATCCCCAAATGCCGATCTCAGCCCAGTCTGCATTGGCTAAGAAAATGAGTAACTATTTGAATACATAACAGCTGAAGTATCTAAGTTGTTTATCTTCAGTAAAGTATTTTGAGAACAGGATGAGATGCCATTTCCAAGCTTGGCATTTCTTGGCAGAGAATCAAGAGTTACTTCTCTGAAATAAGTTTAAATAAAGCCTCCAAACTTTTTGAGCGGCTTGAAGTTTGTGTATATTAGTGAAAACATCTGACACCAGGGAACACCAGAGTTTTGAACTGTTGGCATTGTGAGATTTGTGAGGCAAATATGGGCAGGAAGAGTGAGGTGTGGGCATTCAACAGAAAACAGTTGTTAGGGTGGCTTTTTCTTTTTGGCATTTATCACCGAAGACATCAACATTTGACCCAATCAATGGCTCATCATAAAGGCACTTGTGTAAATTGTACAAATAACTGGGCCTCTCACCCTACACAAGTATGACAAAGTCTTAAATATCTGAAGATACTTCCTGAAGCCCTGTACAACATGTCAGAAACTATGGAATTCATCTAGGCTATTATCATCTATAGAACTTGAATAATTTCTATGTCTTTTTGCATATATCTCATGCAACCTTGTGCATATATGACTTCTTGGGGTTGCTCAGCCTGGAGAAGAGAAGGCTCCATGCAGCCCTATTGCACCTTCCAGTACCAGAAAGGATCTACAAGAAAGAGAAGGAGGGACTCTTCACTGGGGAGTGTTGTGACAGAAGGGTTAATGGATTTAAACAGAAGAGGGTAGATTTATGTCAGATATTAGGAAGAAATTCTTCCCTATGAGGGTGATGAGGCCCTGGCACAGGTTGCCCAGAGAAGCTGTGGCCGTCCCATCCCTGGAAGTGTCCAAGGCCAGTTTGAATGGGGCTTTGAGCAACCTGGTCTGGAAGAAGGTTCCTTGCCCATGGGACAATCTTCCAGCCCAAACCATTTTATGACTCCATAATTCTTCTGGAGAATTAGCACATGGCCTAGAACTCTCCTGCAGTTCTATATTTGTACAACTAAGTTTGGCCCTAAGTTGCTGCTGAGACTTTGGGTGTGCTTCTCCTCCTTTCCATGGCACGGTGAGAAGAGATGGGGGTAAAGTAACACTGCACCAGTGGCAGTGTAGCACAAGCTACAGGTCAGTCAAATACCAAATGTGTAAGCTTTTCTACCCTGGGAGATTACAGCAGGTTCAATGAGCGTATGGAGAGGAACATCTGCTCTGGTTTGGATGATCTTTCTTTGCATTTTGCAGAGAGACAGAGGGTATTTTCCTCCTGCTGGGCTCCCTGAGGCAGTTGCCTGTGCATCACTTATCTCTCTTCCTGTACTAACAGGCTGAGGGTGTTGGAGCTGGTACCATGGTGGATTCTCCCCCATGTGCTTCCTGCTGCTTGCTGTGTCCTAGAGAGACAAATCCTGTACCCACAGTGCTTTATTTCTTAATTTCCAAGCTGTTAACTTTCAAAATGCATCACTTGCCTGAGAAAACACATGGCAACAGCCACACCCACAAAGGCAGGGTCTGACCTTGGAGCAAAGCACCAGAGTGGGGTCTTCATTTCCTCTCCATGCCCGGGCATTTCTGCCTAATAACCCTGGCTGAATTGCATCCCATCCATGCCCCCATTACCAGTGTCTCAAATGGACACTGCTGTGTTTCTCCTACCTATTAATTTCTATCTTGCTCCTCAATAGCGGAGAAAAAGATGTATGAGACAGAAGTTTCATGTGATGTCCTTGGTGGATAGTTAGACAAGGGGCCAAAGTCTTAGCTGGGAGTGGTAGTTAAATTGAAAGGAGTGAGAATTTGGCCTGAATTATGCTTTGACTCGTAAGTTATAGTATTGCTGTCTTCAAAGATGTTGGGGTGAAGGGTAAATCAAAACTTAATTTTTTATAAAATATATAAAGCAGTCACAATAATGAGGGCAGGTATTATTTGTACACAGGATGTACATTGGACTTGAACATTTTTCGTGGCAGGTGGTTATCACTGACTACATAAAGATTTCTTCCCTCATACCTAAGGACGAAAAAAAAATTCAGAAGTAGCAAATTTAGAATACTGAAAAATGCGGCTTTTAAAAATAATCATGGGAGAAAACAACAAGCATGTTTGCTCATGTCCTTTATCTCAGTCAGCTAATCTTGCAGAATGTCACATTGCATAGAAATAGATTTTTACATATGAACTTGTTACATCACTTCCTAAAAAAAGAGTATTTAGCTTGTACTTAAATAGCACATTCAGAGATGGTTTATGCAGAATTTCTGCTGCAAATGTGTGATCCTTGCTAGGTACCTAAGCTCGGTGTGAAGCTATAACATGGCATTGTATTTATTTGCTGCTCGCTGTGTGAAAGATAAAATACTTACAGAAGTATCAGTTTGAAATCTTGATAGTTTTTAATAGTTTAATGGTTTTAAAAGATGAAATTGTTTTTGACCATTTTGATCTCTAGTTGGCATAGGGCACAATTCTACCAAAAAGATATGTAAAGGGCATGTGATATGGAAAAAACAGTCTTCTCTGAAATCTATCAAATTAATCATAGCAAAACTGAATCCAGAATTTAAACCCTATATTTTATCCAAATGTAGCCAGTTTATGTTGCTGCATGCTAACAGATCTGAGAAACTATCCAATTTAAGACCAGTGAAATATCTTGTGTCTCTCAATGGTATTTCAATGCACACTATTTATTCTTCCAAGTCAAGGCAGACGCAGTCCCCAGTGTGATTTTAGGAAGAGCAGAGACAACAATGTGTCTTTGGAGGTGCCATTTTTCACCTGGAATGTGAAATCAATGTCCTGACCATTTGTGGTCATTAAAAATCCCACTGCACCATTCTGCAAGAGTAGAGGCATTGACTCCCAAGTCTTGGTGAAACTCCAAGAAAGTAATTATATTCCTCGTGATACAACCTTCTTTTAAAGCTAATTTAAAGTTCCTCTTCAGCTGTTCTCCCCTGCTTTGAGTGGAAAATCCTTCTTATCCCTTAGTAAACTTTTCTTTAGTTCTGCTTTGTACTGACAATTAGTGGCTGTTTTTTGCCACATTGCTGATGCATGTCTAGGAGCAGAGAACGTGTCTGCAATTCTGGACCCTACAATTAAAAAAGCTTTATTGGTGGTCTGGTTGAGGGGTGTTGTTCAACAACAAACTTTGGAGTCTTCTCCACCCCGATTTTCTTGTGTTGCTCAGTCAGTGGTGCAGTGTCAGTGTGTAGGCAGAGCTAGGAAAAAGTGGTCAAAAGCAGCAGGTGAGTTGTTTGTTCTGGCAAGTCAGATTTGCCCCTGGGGCAAAGCAAAGAACAACTTATGGTTAAGAAATATTTAGCAATATTTCAAGGTAGGATTTCCTAGTTACCAACAGTATTGCAATTTGTTATATACATCAACACTCTTGGCATTATCCAGTTATGTTCAGTGGATATTCCTGGAAAAAAAACCTGTAACTTTTCAAGTGATCATCCAAAATATGTCATTTTTCTTCATCATGTACTTTTTTCTGTTTACAAATAAGTAAGATCAATGCCTGTGTCAGTGGTAGGACTCTGTTTAGTGAAGGGTTGAATGTTTCATCCAAATCAGAAATATCAGCTTAACCTATTGGGGTTTTTTGTGTTTTAAGGAAAATGAGCACAAGTAATGAAAGTTACTTCTTCTGTACATCGCAGGGAATCAAAGGGGTCATGTTCATCTGTCCTGGAGAACAGAGGTTTTAAAACCTTTTAGCTCTCCTTGTTGAAATGTTGACCTGCTGGTTCTGATACCTAAAACCGAGACCTCGGGGTTAGGAGACCTCTCTTTCCAAACTGGAAGAATCCTCTATTCTGCATCCTGGGGCTTTTCTGCTTGCATTTGAGCTGCATTCTTACTAGCACTCCATGCAGATCCCTTCTCCAGCTTTGCCCTTATCCTCGTGTGCCTTGTGTGCCGTAGGCGGGCTTTATCCTCTCCCCAAAGTGTGAGATGGAAAAAGGAAGAACGGTAACACGATTGCAGGAACGTGTTGCTGCCTTTTTTTGCATCTTCCCCAGCACCCCAACAGATTGCTTAGCTAGAATCCATATGCTTTCCTTTTCAGAAAAAAAAAATTGTTCTTTGAGGAGACCTAAAGCTTCCAAATCACTAAGGGTCACGATCCTGCAGAACCAAAAGATTATTTCTAACTGTAGTCTTGACTTGTATGATTTGAACTCAGTGCTTGCTCAGGTTACTGGTGTGCATTTAGCCCAGATGACCTCAGCTGCCCTTTAAAACCTGCCCTGTCTCTTGTGCCTCAGTTTACATTGCTGCAGAAACACAGCAAAAATCATCAATAGGTTTGGGTTGGAAGTAACCTTAAAGGTCATCTCATTCCAAGCCTCCTGCCATGGGCAGGGACACCTTCCATTAGACCAGGTTGCTCCAAGCCCCATCCAGTCTGGCCTTGTCAGCATTTCCAGGGATGGGGCAACCACAGCTTCTCTGGGCAAACTGCAAAATGTTGCAGAGTCAAATTTCAGAGCTGTGTTGTGCCAAATTCTGCATGTAGGTGGGTAACAACAGCTGCCAGTCAGCCTCAGAGAGCAGAGCACCATATGATTTCTCAGTGAACAAAACATTTAATATAAACACAACACTTTCCAGATATTATGAAGAGTTTTCCTGAACAACTCTTTTTAAACAGAACTATTAGGCAGTAAAGTTTGTTTGCTGATCTTTATGCAGATCTTCCCACTTCCACTTCACTGTAAGGTTTTGACTAAAATATTTATACTTTTCTGCTTTGGTATACATCCTACTCCAATCCTACGGGCAGGATTTCTCAGCCTGTAGAGAGAAATGACAAAATGCGTGTGTGGTGCTTGGTTCACCCACACTGGCTCTCTGGGTTTTGATTAGAGCTACAAGGTCCTCTGGAGAGTGCAGAGCCTCTGCAGTAGGTCAAAGCTCCTCACAGGTCTCAGAAGCAATTTGTAACTTTGCTTCTTTGGAAGACCCCATGGAAGGGTGCAATACTTAGGGGTGCAGACCTCCCACCCAGCACCCTCTTGGTTTCAACAGCACCTACATCTTCAATATGTACAGATCACGTTGTCCCAAATCTGTCCTTTGCAGCTGAACACAAAATGCTTAGAAATTGTAAATTACCTTCCCGGAAATGCTGCCCTGCTCTTCCATAATGCCACCTTCCTCGCCACAGCTTTTCCAGGGTCTTCAGCCAGGTCCTGTCCTTGTCTTAGCACTGCTGAGCATTAGCTCATCCCATATGCACTGGGGCTGATTTCAGTGGAATTCAGGAAAGCTCTGACAAAGCATTCAAGTTGCCATCCTCACTCTTTTTCAAGGTCATCCTTTCATATCATAGGCAAGATGGAAAAATACACGATCTTATATTCATTCTCCCTTTGAGTATTATCTTCTTGTTTTCGTCCAAGAATTTTTTGCTTCCTGTAGATACAGTAAATTGTGAGTTATATTTATTGTGTGTGTCATTGGGGAGTACTAAGGGTCTGAAAATTGGTTGTGCAAGTCTAGTTTCAGCTTCTTGAACAAATACAGAATGAATATCTATCATCTTTAAACAAACTTTAAGGGTTTTCTTGATGAGTAATTTGCTCCAAAAGATTTTCTTTTTTAAACTCCCATGAAATATATTTATAGAGTGGTGTTTCAATTCCTGATATTTATAGGAACACTTACTGTGGACATTAATCATCTTCAGCAGTCCATATAGCATTTATTTTCAACAGCATGGTGGGGATAATTTTGTTTGTTTTCTGGGAAATAATATTTTTTGTTTCATAATCTAAAGTGGGGTTAATTTGTTTTTATGGTAGAAGTGTTTACTGAGTTGATGAGAAGCAGTGAAATATTTGGATAGTTGGGAACTAATCAGACTTTTACTTGTGAGTTTGAGTTTTGAGTTTAATCTGTATTTCAAAACCCGTTACCTTACATATTTTTGCTCAAAAAATGAATTTGATCTGGCCAAATGTGAAGTTGGCAACAAAATTAATTACATTAAAAATGTATGTTAAAGACCTGCAGTGTCTTTGTTTAACATTCTGATCACATTCAGATTTTTTTACCACTGTATTGACTATCTAATAATTGTTTCCACAATGCTAACATCCCTTGTAGAGAGGGTTATTTAACAAGAATGAAAATCTTTAGAAATTTAGATGCACCAATCACTCACTGCTCTGCTCAGAAGCTGACAGCGTGGTTCCAGTTTAACATCCTCTTTTAAACCTACATGATTCTGCTTCTTGATGCTTCCTGCAGCACCCACTCATGATTTGCCTGGTTGTCTCTTTAAGCTGGATGAGCAACTGCTGTTTTATAAAATGTGCTGCCATACCCTAAAGCAATAAGGTTTGTGCCATTCTGTTATTGGAACAGTAATGGGTAGCTAAAGGCTACGGAGCCCCTTTAGAAGAAGAAACAAAGAGATGCCCAGATCCAGGTTCTTTCCTTCAAAAAAAAAAAAAAGCACTTCAATGAAAAGAGATGATGTCTGGGATTAACAGTGGAAGGGGAAAATGTCCTGACTGTTGGAACCATTTAGGGATTTGGTTCTTTGATAGGTTACAAAAAATATCATATTATTTCTTTGAAGTGTATAACTCATGAGTAGGGCTTGGAAAATAAGGTGGTGTGATACCAATGTGCAGGAGTTTAATGAAAATAAAATATCTAAAATGTACAGCTGTATCAAATAACCCCATAGAAACTGAGTCTGTATTGCCCTACTCTAATTTCTTTTTCTTATCTCTTTACATTCACTTCCTCTTGCTCCTGGCTCTCACCTTTGATGTCATTTTAATCGTGGACTTTGTTCATCACAGACACCTGCTAAATATGTACCTGTCTGCCTTAGCTGGGGTGGGAACTGTTTTTTTCTGAGGAGGCTTAAATATCTGCCAAACTATTGTGGAATGGTGCATGCAAGAAAAAGGTGTGAGTGATTTTTTATTTCTTGCTTAATCTTCCTTGCAACCTCTGAACACAGCTCTGATCTGTGCCTCTTGAAGCAAAGCACTGGGAGGTTTAAGGCAACCTTCTGTGCCCAGTAAACTGCACAGCTTGGAGACAGAGACTCTGAAAATGCAAAGCTGTGCATGTTTAGAGGAACCATTTCATTTCCTCTGACACTGTAATGGAGACTACAATTGTCAGTATAACCATTAAGGAAAAAACCTGGTGTCACTATGGGATATCCAATAAATTTTAAAAAAAATTGTAATTAAAAAATTAGACCCTCATAGTTGCTCACAGTTCATATAGTTCCAAAAAAGCACTAGAAAGATCTAGAAAGATCTTCTGAAGATGAGCTCCAAATTATTGTGGTTTTAATATATTAACTCTGTAGCTGCCCCATCGAGAAAAGTGACTTCAGAACATGGGGAAACTCTAGAAGAGCCTTCAAAAATATATTTCTTTATTGTTTTTCCTTTGGATTCATAAATAAATTAGCCCTTGGGGTTGAATCTGTATATATAAGGTTCATACTCTTGCAACAAAAATGTAGAGGGCAGTTTCACTACAAACAGATCACTAGATCCATAGTTTTGGAAATTGCTAAGGCAAGGAAGATTTTGGTACCTATCGTAATTACTACCACCTCCTCTTACAAAAAAGATTCCCCTCCAACTGTAAAAGTGGATGGAAGGATTGTCTCTGCTGTAAATAACAAGAAAATATTATGTTGTGAATTGTTCCATACCCTAAGTTCCCATCTACAGATGCGAAATTTTGCAGTTTCTACCTCAGCTGAAGCAAACAGGATATGAACTAACCAGTTACCTTTCCTGCAGAAAATTTGTATATTGGATATAAGTTTTACAACTGGACAAGAAAACTGTGGAATGAGATGGGCATCTGGTCAAGTCTAAGGCAATGAAGCCTCTTATAGCCTTCTTGCTGGTTTTTTAATGTCCTATGTGTGGGAGAGAAATGAGAAATGGAGCTATCCAGCTGTTCTCCTGATTCTTGGATAAGGTCTAGGCAAATTTGCTGGGGAGGGAAACAAGGACATGCAGTGGTGATAAATCTAGGATATATTTTAAGGACTGTGTACATAGGTAATGGTAATGTATTTAATTGTGCTTTAATGTGACATACCACTGCATTAGCCCACTTTCACTATCTCGCACTCAGCTTCCCTCAAACAAATTGCACACCCACAAAAGGGTTTCAGACAAGTAAATTGGATGAAAAGTCACATATTTGGAAAGTAACTGTTGTTTAGGACCAGCGTAAGAAGATTTAAGATTAACATGGTATTTTCTCAGTGCATAACCTGATTGTAGAACTGTCTAATGCCTTGCTTTTGCTGCAGGACTGAAAAAAAAGGGAACATTTTCCACTGGAAAACTGGCCCAGTGCTACGTTTTGTCTATGTAAGATCATGCAGTGCTGGCATTTGAAATAGTGATAATTTTATGCCTAAAAAAAAATGAGTAATTGTACCACGGAGAACTTGATTCTGATAGATCCTTCGATCACACTCCGTCGTCTGCTTTTTCACATTCTTTTGTACACGATCAGGGGGGCACCGCATCCGCCGGTGACGCGTTTGTGTACGGAGCCGTGGATGGGTGTCTGCACGCCTATAGAACACAAGCAGTGCAAAGGCTTCTTAAAAATTTTATAGCTGTTTAAAACACAAACTAAGTTTTCCTCCCTTTGTGTCTTTCAGAGAGACTGCCACAGAGTTATCTGGAACACTACCAAGGTAAGCAAGTTGCTCTAAACTGCATCTGTGTGTCAATGTCTGGAGGGTGCTGAAAGAAGCACGACCTTTGGAGCCAGAACATGATCCTTTTCCTAGGGAAAACTGCTGGGATACTGAGAACTGGGGGTGCAGAGAGGAGAACGCTCCCTGCATGCCATAGACAGACAAATGACCCTGAAATGCTGGCACGGCCAAGCCCACACAGCTTAAAGCGACGGGTTGAAGTTGCTTTGAGGCTCAGCACAGTTGTGCACCTGATGAGAAAAATCCCAGCTGTGGCTTCCTTCCAGCTGTGCAATTATACCCATGGCAGGTGGTTTGGCTTTTGCTTTACATTTCACCTGAGGGATGAGAGGAGGGAAACTTGGAGGTAGGAGGAAAAAAAAGCTGTGATCTTAAGGCATTTTCATTTGGAAAGCAGGAAAGCAGCTTAGACCAAATTCTTCTGTGCTGAGAAGGCTTTTCATAAAATAATAGAACTAGACAAGACTCCCAGGCTGCGATAGAGGTTTTTGAAGAGAGACCTGTCTACATATTGTCAGAGGATGCAATAAAATGTTGTAATCATGCAGATAGAGAAAAGGGTGGAGCGAAGGGAAACAAAAAAATCTGATATGGTAATCTGTCACTTAGCAGCGATGCCTGGTGACTTAAAAAAAAGATGCTCTCAGTCCTCTGGTACCTTCTGGTTTTGCTCTCTGAGGTGCAGGGGGTTTTAGTAGGGTTATGTTTTTGGGGGGTTTTGCTATCCTCTGATTAAAGCAGTGTTGTAGTTCAAACAATATATAATGTAAAAATAATATTTCAACAGGAAGGACAGTTTTCTTTAAGCATGGTAATACATGCAAGTTGCTTCTGGTTCTAAGGCAGAGAAGAAATATCCGCCTTTCTTTAGAGGGTGTGTGGTGTATATTAGTTGACTTTTTTATACTGATAAGCTGTAAAAATGTATATTTTCACTATATATGATGACTTCTCCCTGTGTAATGTACCCCTTTATTCTGTGTGTACAAATTTAATTGATTTATATGACTTTTTCATTTAATAGATACATTTCTTTTTATGGCTTACTGTCACTTGGTCTCTGTGGTTGTGCAAGCAAATATGCCAGTGAAATTTTGCCATGTGTTTGAAGACCTGACCAGTGATCAGGCCTACCTGACACCAAAGATTTTGTTCATCGTCCTTGCAAAATAATTTCATTTCTTCACACACACACACACCCCCACACACACACTCACACACACACCCACACACCAAAAAAAAAAAAAACTTTTTTTTTAACAGAGTCGCCACTTCCTTGGCCAGGAATCTCAGTATTGATGCTTAGCTGTATCTTTTACTGGTTTTATTGCTAAAATATTTCCAGTTTCACTGCATTTGGTGAGGTATTATAGGACTAATATACTGAAAACATGGAGTTCTTACACTGCAGAAATGAATTCCACTTCAAATTAAAGTTAAAATGAGACACATAAGTGCTTGAATAAACATCCTGTTTCGTACTTGCCATTAATGATTGTCTAAATGTGCTTTTTGAATTA
Source organism: Promerops cafer (assembly GCA_013398275.1). Taxonomy (NCBI): domain Eukaryota; kingdom Metazoa; phylum Chordata; class Aves; order Passeriformes; family Nectariniidae; genus Promerops; species Promerops cafer. Next base: position 421,120 of record VZSE01011968.1, read on the forward strand.
TTACCACAAGGCTTTAATTTCAACTGCAGTAAGATGTCACAAGTAAAATCAGATTATACCAGCAATGTGCACAAGGCATTGTAATTGTGTTATAAATATTAAACAAAATGATCTTGTCATGATTTAAAACAAATGTTTCCAGCTAAGCGCAGGTTGGCTTGTCCTCCAGCCTTCTCCAGGATTCACCTGTTCCTGAATTTCTCTAAGCAAACAGCTCCTTGGGGTTTTTAATCTTATGTTGTGATGTATTAATCTGATATTTTTTGTTCTTCTTTCGAACGTCAAGTGACTCATTTTGCTATTATTAATTCATAACAGTGAAATAGTCTAATTTCCCCACATCTTTTTCTACCTTCACCCTGAAACCACTTTACAGCATATAAAATTTGAGGTGTTGCACCTTGAAATGACAAAATTAATAATCACTTTCCCATCATTGCTGGGATTCCCATCACTGTATTTCGTCCAGTGGGGCAGAGCAAGTCCCCTGTAACACTGGCAATCCAAGTCTCCTTTGTCCAGGCAAACACAATGCCTTTTCCCAGAGCAGCAATGACTCTTGGATATATTTGTGGCCAGGGTTGATTGAATCATTTTCACACACTTGCAAACCTGGTGAAAGGGTTTTCACTGCAAGTGGCGTAAGTGTGAACAGATGTGTCTGTACTTGGAATATTTTGTCTGGCTGTCAAGAAAGTTTAGGCACTGGTGGCATTAATTATTTATTGTTGTTGTTGTCGTTAACAAAAGAAGTCCCAAAAACCCCTCCTGCTTTTTTCATAGTTCAATTAAAGAGGTTGAATTAGGGATTCACTCCCATAAAGCCCTGTAATTAGTCAGAAGTACAGAGGAGTATATTTTGAATATTTTCTCATCTCAGTAGTAACCAAGAGAGGTTACATATGTACATTTTTTAAAAAAACCAAATATTACAAAGTGTCTTGGTAAATGTGGCTTTTTAATATATTCATTTTCCATTAAATACTGCTGATGGTTCTCTAATGATTATATTTAAAGGAAGAAATCACCCTTCTTCTTGCCACTGAAATATATGTATCACTGATGGGCAAAAATAGAAAAATGTGAGTTGGTGGACATCATTTAGTAGGAAAGATAATAGATTAACTTTGCCTGTAGAAAGATATAAAAATATTGAGTACAATTATATTGTGTCAGTTCTAATTTACCAGTTATTTCTGATGATTTCAGGAAGCTCAGGCTAGACAATGAATTGAAAATTCAGACTTAAAATGCGATAAAGAAGCTTTACAATTTTTATATTAAATGACATTATTATAGCTATGAATGTATATTGTTTTTTCAAATAAAGGCTTTCTGTGTGCAACAGCACATCAAAGAAGAGATCTTCACAAGGAAAACTTTACAATAATATTAAGTTGTTCATTGCATGACCTATTTAGAGTACTCAGATACTTCTTGTTGTAGACTACATAATTAAATTTTAAATGGAACATGATAAAGAAATTATACTGGTGATCTCTCGAGATTTGAATACCCTATTTGGATCTTTACAAGAGTGTAGTGAAGGCATACTTTTAAAATTTAATAAAGGTCTGGCCTATTTTTTTTTCCTTTTAGATGCTCTATAGCTGCTATGGCAGTTGTGCTGCAAACTGTGTTTGCTCTCAACATTTCACAGTCAGTACCTGCAATAACAGAGTAAAGTAAAAGTATTAGAAAAAAAATACAGTTTAACATGAGAAATTCACCATTAAAAAACTGACAATGAATGGAGATAAACTTCTAAAATCTTGGGGAAGCTAAGCTTGTAACCAGCCTTTCCTGGACCAGCCTCTGAGCTCAGCAGTCGAGGGCAGCAGTGGATGAATGGAGTCCTGGAGCTCAGCATGAAGCCCTATGGGCATGAGGGAGATGATGTTTGGAGCTTAAAGGAGAAAATACTCAGCTTCAATTTCAAAGGAATGATTTCAGTCTCTAGCCACTTCTGTTTGTTTCTGTGAAAGTTACTTTATATTTAAAGAAGAACAAATATTTTAAATATAGACTAACCGCATGGATTATTTATTTGCTTAAAGCTAGGTTAGTATTAACAGAAGGAAAATCTGGGCTACTTTCCACTTTTATGTACTGGTTCAATTTTTCATTTCACTCAAGGGGGGAGTAAAGTTTAAACGGCCACTTCCTCCTCTAAGCTGTTAAGATAGGGGGAAAAAAATCAAGCTAATAATTTGCATATATATTTTCAGCAGAAAATTGTGTAGAAATATCACTGAGTCACCTGCTTAAATCTTGAGCAAAACTCAGGGAATCTTGTGTTTTGAGGTGAAGGCCATCTTAAAATTGTCATTTAGAAATTTTTTTAGAACTGTGGGAGGAAATCTGCAGTGGATACATTGATGTTAAAACAGGCAAGTATATTCAAAATGGAAATGCACATCTTTGGCTTGTCCTTGAATTTTAGTCATCTACAAACTTAATATATTTTAAACCTGTGGTCTGGAGTAGGGTACAAACTTTGGCCCTCTTGAGTTTGGGTTTTATTCTCCACCATTCCATAAATTTCTTTGATAATGCCTCAGTTCCATTTACTGTAGAGACTTCTGTTCTCAGGTGTCTACAGCATTTTGAAAATAGAATTTAAGTACTGAAGTCACTTTGGTGCTTTTGAAAAATGTTAACCTGCAACTTCACCATTATTGAAATCTAATGCAACTAAGCTTTTATCTAAAGCAAAAAGAAGAATTGACAACCCACCATATGACAAGCAAAATGAAATCTCTTGATCACTATCTGTCAGCAGTCTTTCTAATACCATTGTGTTAGGGAATGATATGTCTTCCAAGAAGCTCAGTACACAAGGTTTTGAATCATTTCTCTCTTGACAGCCTAACACAAGTAACTACTTGTAAGTGCTTGGATGAATTATAAAATCTATGTGGCTCTGTAGAGTGAGTTAATAAAACATCTATGAGCATTTTAATTACTATGAAATGAAAAGGATTTTTTCCTGACAGTAATAGGGGCATGGTCTAAAAACCAACCTGACATCTCAACTGCTGTCTTCACTGGGTTTGCACAGACAGTGGGAGTTGGGGTTACCTTCTGTGTTTGCACTTTTGGTTCCCTCCCAGCTGAGATATTCTGGCAAGCAACTTCTCTCCCTCTGAGAACACCAGGTCATACCTTTCACCCCTCATGTTTTCATGTCCTCTCATGTCACCAGTGCTGCTTTGCCAGTTATGTCAGGCTTGAACGCCCACCCGCCTACGCCAGGCATGTCTCTGCCAAACTATGACAGAATTTTCCATACCCTCACATAACATTTACTGAAGCTTTATTCTCCCTTAAATAAAGCAGGTACTTGGCATAGCCCATTTGTGATCCTCTCTTCTAATGGAGAAGTTTTGCTTTCCACCTTCAAATAAATCCTTTCTCAAAACTCACTCTTGTTTTAGAGGCATATAAATAATTGGTCAAGAAAACATTGCTCATCCCGGATGCCAGGCAGTGCTAGCTGATAATATTAAAATATCTTGAATGTCAAACTACATGCCGCAATCCAGAGCTAGTCTTTTGAAATGAGATCATCTTCTATCTTTTCCTAAACCTCATAATTAAAAAGAAAAGAAAAAGATTCCAGCCCTCGATATTTAAATGTTCTCAAGTCAACTGTCTTAAAGAGCAGATTTTCCATAGTTTGGATGCCTGCTATTTTCTAAAGAGAGTAGTTACTTTGAAATGAAACTTGAATTTAACTAATCACTCTCTTATTTAAAAAAATAAAGGTAAAAGAATCTGATGTTTGACCTTTCTCTTTGCCTCAGATGCTCATTTTGAAGCATTACTTCTTTCATCTACCCTTTGAGCTGCTTTTCTGTACTGGAAGCAGGACTGCCTATACCCCATTGTAAAGGAATGCCCTGATGGTGCTTGGTCTTTGAGGCACTGGAATATAAATTACAGTAATTATTTGGGATGGTAACAAGTTTGATGTTGTTGTAAGTAAATCTGGAGGTTTTGAGGTCTCTTCACTATTCTGATTTTTATTTTTCCTAAGTAAAGCTTCAGTATCCTTAAAATGCAACATGGAGCTACTCCTTGTAGTAACTATCAGCATGTCTCTTTTTGTTGTTGTTTTACAGCCGTTTTGAAATATGTTTTTTAAAGCTAATGATAATCTTAAAGCACACTTATGTGCAATCTGATCCCTTTCTAAAGAGATATTTTTAAAATCTTAAGAGGAGCCTAAGGAGCATAGAGGTGATTATCCATATGTGCTTACTGATGACTCGCATTCAGAATTTATGAAGATACCAATGGCAGGATTCATATTGCCTAAATTTAGCTATCACAAAAGTCCTCTGTTGAAAGAACCAGGGGAGAAATGGAGAGAAATAGGTGCCTCATCTCAGGATAAGGTGCATAACCTTGGGAATTGTTTTTCTTTCTCCATTGCCTGAAAATGGAGCCTGGGGGAATAGCACAGACTAAATGTTTCACCTGATGATAGCTTTAATTTAAGGTGAGCAGCCCGACTTTTATAAGTGTTAAAGTGCCAAGTGATGTAAGCAGATGCCTGCTGGAGTTTTAAGGACATTGGCATATTTAACCGCAAAAAACCTTTCAATATTTTGTACTTAAGTCCTAAATATAGATCCTGGGAAGGAGGGGGAAAAGTCATCCAGAAATCATTGTTGGACTTGATACAGCTCTGACCCAGAATGCAGGAACTCCTCTCACAGTGCAGAGCCCTCAGAAATCACAGCAGACCTGAAAGGGTTCATAATTATACGTAGCCTTTGAATCTTAAAACTGAGTGTAAGTGATTTTACTCAGAGATCTGGTTTTGGAACCCAAAACCATTTTTCCCCAGCAACTGTAGGCATCTCTCACAAACGTTAATGAATTTGACAGATTTTAATCTTAAAAGTCTGGTAGACCTTTTGTTTTTATTCCCTATTGTGAAGATCTAAAACTAGAGACATATTCCCTTCTCTTTCTTTTTTTTTTTTTCTGTTATTCACCTTAACCAGACTTCCAAGCATCTTTTTAACTTGTTTTACAAAGCATTGCTAAATGTGCCCAATGAGGATAATGTGCAGTAGGAATGAAAGGACTTAGATCTCTTCATTTCCATTCCTGAAGGTGAATTCCAAGATCGCGATTATTTTTATTTATACAGTGCCTAAAGAGTACTAAATACTTCGTGGAACAAATAGAAGACCTCTTGTAAAAAGCACGCATTCCTATAATCTAATTTTAGCCTCAAATCAGGCAACATGAACGCTAAGCAGCAGGGCTTGAAGAAACACAGAAGGTGTATGAGGGCCACACCAACAAGATTGAGCAGTTATTTAGGTTCATTATCTGTCCCACTTAATAGCACTGCAATATCTTGCTGGTTTAAGTTAAATTTACATTGGCCTGTGGAGAACATTTGACTGACACAAGAATGGTATTTCTTGGGTTTGGTCAAAAAATGAGCCTTTGAAAAGGAGTTTGAATGAAGATAGAGAAAGGCACCATTGCAGGTGGATTTGAGATGCCATTCCAGGGTAAGAAGCAGCAAATGAAACCAACTTAAAATACTAAGCCTCTTTTCCCCTCCTCACTTCATTTTCCAGCTCAGTCGAAATACTTGTGTTCCAAGTTAGTTCTTTGTACATATCCTTTGCTTAAGTGTGGCTTTAGCCCTTAAAACCATCAGAATAATGTTTTTTGGAAATTCAGTGCAAAGGAAGAATAACAGGAATAACTTCAGGTGTAAATATACATTTTGGGGGAAAGAGAAGTGTTCACACAACAGGTTCTGGAGCAGCAAACCAGCAGCTGAAGTGGAGATTTGTTAACATGGCAGAGAAGCTCTATCTTAGTAGCTTTGCTGTAGCATGAACAAGGCATGCGTCATATATTATATAATATAGAGTATTATATCATATGTTTTATAAATAGTTAGAAGTGAACTGCTCATATACAGGATTCTTAGCACCATCCTTGCCATTGGTCCCAGAAGAGCGGTAGCATGAGACACGGATGGAGCAGTGTCAGGAAACCCACACTTCTCTCCCTAAGACAGCAGAGACTCTGGTTTAAAGCTCTCCTCAACATTCTCTGCCTTCTAAGCATTGCTTTTATTTATGAAATCACTGCTATTGTAGCATTTACAAAAATTGCGACTATTTGAATGTTTCCAAAAGATTTGCTATAAACTAAAAGCAAATCTTAGACAATTCTCAGTAAATTATTGAAAGAGGTTTTAAAAAAAAACCCGAACACATTCCCTGGTGTTCAAGGTTAACGCTTTATACTTCATCTACATTATATTAAAAACATTTTTACCGGAGTCCATAAATGTTACACATTTTTAAAAGGCAACGAGCGCAGTGGGAATAGAAATGTTGCATAAAGCCAGGCATGAGACCTGCAAGCAGTAAGTGCTGCCTTTTGGGTTTTTTTTTTATTTTTTGAGGGTGCTGACTTGAGATTGCTTCTGTGAGGTGATACCCATTTTTCTGGGTGCCTCTTGCCATTGGAAGCAGGCAGGTTTTCCTAAGGTTTTCCTGTGGTCAGCAGCAGGCTCTGAGCCCCAAACTCCCGTGTTGGGAGCATTGTCTCACCACGGTAATTCTCTTACTGGGGGGGAGGTTTTGCCCATCTGGAGCCACTGAGGACCTACCCCACTTTCCTGTGTACATTCTCCCAGAGCATTTAGCAAGTTGTGCCCTACACAGCACTTCTGCAGCAGCAAAGTGCCGGTGTGGTGCTTCTCATCGCCGAGCTGTAATGGAAAATATTTTTCATCCAGACCCTTTGGAACTTTTAGAGCTCCCACACCATTTTCTGCAGGGAATGTTTAAGGCTCTGCAAAGCTGTGATGTAAAGTGGGTGCAAATCATGCCTTTTTGCTGTAATCTAACCTTAATGAATGCCCATGGAGAAAGAAAGAGGGAAAACAAGACTAGGCTTTACCTGACACAAAAAAAAAACCTTCCCTAAAAGCAGAGATCTTTCAGCCCTTTCTGTATATTTTGCTTCTGAACTTCTAGATACGAATGCCACAATGGCTCACATGCTTAATTTTGGAGAACAGTCCTGCTGATATCAAAGTGATTGCACATGTCAGTGCAATTTTAGCATGAGTATTTCTGCTTTCTCATTGCTGTGAGATGAATATCCTCTGATTTGATCCCAACGTTGCCACTAAGACTATAGACAGCTTTACTTGATCAAGAGAGAAGAATAAACACATAGCAACTCAGTTTTGGTAGCATCCTCTTGATACATGAACTGAGAATCATAAACTGGAAGAAGGTCCTAAATGGCTCCAATACTATTTAGAGGTTTGGTTTTGGCTAATTGGAAGTACTGGACAACTGCAGGTGCCACTGACTTTGGTTCAAAGGATAAATGGGCTTTTCTGAACCAGGCTGTTAATTCAAGATCTTAAAAGGTGCCTGTGACATTTAGGAAACCTTCTGTGCTTGGAGCTCAGGAGCCCATCTTTTAACTAGCTGTTCAAAATTTGGTTTCTTTTTTAAGCTTTTCTGTTGGGGGATACAGATGCACCTGCACTGATGTGCTCAGGGATGCCAAAGGAACTGTGGCTTGTTGCAGTTGCTGACAGATTTCATTCCAGGATTGCATGCAGCAGTAAGCAGAAGTTCCTGCAACTATAAAGTTTCATTTAACAAAAATGAAATATTATTATTCATGTCATGAGTAATTGAATCCCCAGATGTTCTCATTTTCTATCAATGGCTGGAGACAATATGACTCTAGATAGGCTGTGACAACATGAATTGATTTCTTTCTCTTTTTTCCTTTTTTTTTCTTTTTATTTTCTTTCAAACCTGCAAAGTGACTGTGGGTTTTTTATTTTAGTTGATTGCTTGGATCTGACATTACAGGCCGTGCAGCTGTAAAAAAAACCTTTTCATTTTCATTGAGAATAAGTAAAATAAAATATTGCAGAAATAACATTGCTTTTCCCTGGTCCTGCCCCTATTTATTTCTGCAGAGATAACGGGGACAGAGCAATTGAATTTGGAAAGAAGTCTGCAAGAAGACATGGTTGCTGCTAGCACTGAATATTCAGAATGCAATAATAAAAGTAATCAGGTTACTAAAAAGCCACCTGTTACTCTTTTTTGGTTTTTTTTTTCTCTAAAGCATGGAGTTTACTTCTTTGTCTCTGAATTTATAGCAGAGATGGGAAGTCCAACTCCTTAGAAACCTTATTATATGCAAGGTAGTAATTCCTTGTTAAAGTTAAGTAGGAAAAGAAGCCACACTCACTAACATTTCTAATGCTGCTAAAGATGAATGTTTGCACAAAGGAACAAAGGTAGAAAAACTTTAAGTGCTTGTTAAGGCATGCACACACAGTGCATACAAGCAATAAGTCCGTTTTGCTGAACTGTGAAATTGCCCTGAGTAATTTCTCTAATAACACAACAGATATTGCCCCTCTGACCCCAGAGGAGCTCTGGGCTCAGTGCTGCAGCCAGTCCTGGTATCAGCAGAAACTTGTGCAACCAAAGCAGGGGCTGTAAGCTGAGCACTGGAAAATAAAAGAAACCTGATGGATAACTTGTAAAAGTTCTGGCTGATTTAAAAATTCAGAAAATGCTTAATGATGAAGGTACTTTATTTATTGATTTCCCCCCATGACCTGTTCTTCAGAGGAGCTGCACTATTGTGTCCAGAGCTGTGTTTGACAGCTGCCTCCTATTTCCAAAGACAGTATTCATTCCACTATGAATTGAATGTACAGTAGCAGAAACTTTTAATTGGCATTTCTTGTTAGCTTTCTCCTATAGAAATGATGTAGTGCTGATGCTTTCCCTCTGTGTTATGAAGAATGCCTCTGGAAATAACAGTTCTGTAGCTGGAGCAGGAAAAAAAAAACCCACAGAATCCCTTGGGATAATGCAGCACATGCAGAAATAGGAAAAAAGAAATCATATGAGAAAAACATTCAGTTAAAGCAGCAACTTATGTCTTCTCTTTCAAAACTTGCAAGGTGAAAAAGAGCAATGTGGTTTAAAGGGGATATTGATTTGGTGGAGCTATGCGTGAACTCGTGCCACAACCCCAGTACTTCTCCAGTCTCTGAACCTCTCAGAATTAATGCAGGGGTTTTAGACTGATTGCTTGAAGTCTTTCTGTAAAAAAAAAAAGCATGTCTGATGAATGGCAAGGACTTGAGGAGATTAAAAAAAAATTAAAAGTTTCTTTAAAGGACTGAGAAAACCTTTGTCAGCTGTACTTCCTTGCAGTGCTCTATAGCTAGAGCAAGGCAGCCAGAGACTCAGCCTCATTTCTTCTGCCTTCCATTTTGTCTTGTGAGTGATTGACTTCCTTCAGCAGCTCCATCAGGTAATGTGACATAAATGGGAAAAAATTTCCCACCATGAATTCATCTTACTGTGCCAGGGACATAGCAGACATTTTTAGTTATTCACCAATTTGAAAAAGGATTCAAAACTCAGGCAGATGTTGAAAGTCTGGCATGTGACTTTGGTTGCTGTTCTCTAGGAGGTTTTCAATTTTTTATCTGAAGTAGGTGATATTTTATTAGCTTGTGGAGTGCTGTGGGGCTTTGTCAATGGTTCTGGATAATAGAAAACATGGGGCAGGAGCTGTTTATCTTTACAGCAGTGTAAGAGATGTAGTTCAGGAGAAAGCCAGTAGTTTGTCTCTTTATCTGGAATTATCTGGCATCTGCAGTGTAAAACAGGCTGGCAAAGTTGAAAAAAGCAGTCTTGGAAAGAAGTATCTGAAAAAAAAATTCTCAACCCCATCCCAAACCTCTTTTGAGAGAATAAGGCAATGCTTTCCATCCTTGTTTTCTGTGCTTTTATGGCTTTTATAACTCCTCCTATTCTACCTTTTCAAGAGATAGGAATGTCCAGTTTTCTTCTTTCAGCTGTGATGCTTTCTTTGGATTGACTGAAAAATCAAAAAACATATTTCCTTTCATAAATTTAGATTTGTATTAATTTAATTCTGTAAGACAAAGCACAGATTTAAAGAACTGTGTCTAGAGTCCACAAAAACAATAAATAAGGAAATAAGGACTACCAATAAATAAAGAAAGGCCACAAATTCACCCCCCTGCCCCATATTCTGCATTCATCAAAGCTGGTCTCTTCTGACCTTCCAGAGGCTTATAGGATTTATGGTCTCTATAAATCTTATGGTGAGGCATCAAGTCTAAGATGAGAAAAATTGCACTAATATGAGAAAAAGACACACAAGACAAAACAAAATGCCCCAAACCTCCATCAAACTCATCTTTGATAATATTCTGCTGTGTGAGAACATCTCAGAGTAACTAGAGACAGTTGCACATGATTTTCCTCTGTCCAGTGCTGCCTGTGCAACACTCACCAGTGGGCTGCTGCTCTCAGGCAGCAATGCATCAGTCATCATTTGCTTCTCACACCACATTTCTTAGACTTTATTACATGTAGAAATTCTCAAAATGTGCTTTCCTAAAAAAATCTGCTTCACCACCAGTCTCTTACCAGTGTTTCCTGGTTGAAAAAAAAAATTTAAAAGAAAAGAAAAAAAGGGCTTTTATCACACATCCCATATGTGCTTTATGGTGCTGAGACTTGATAACTGAGATATGATTTTATAGTGAAAAATCCCCCAAGGAAGTATGCAGATGTAAGATACTGACACTCTGTGCTTTATTTGTAGGAAAGGTATGAACATTTTCTCCTCTTCTTTCAAATGGCAAAGAATATTAAAATAAAAAATAGACTTGTGTCTCCTGTCAAACTCCTGAGGATATGTCCAAGTGGTGGATGAACTATGTTCATGTTAAAATGGTACTCTGCAATGCATTCCCCTAAAATTTGGGAAAGATGACTATCATTGATGATATCACTCTCTCTTTTTTTCCCCAGTTAAATCTGTAGCCTTTTGAATTTGAAATGAAGGCTGCAGCTAGGGAAATTCAGCAAGATGCTAGTAAAGGGGGTTATTGATGGCGTGCTCCATACTGGAAAGCTGACTTGTTATTGAATGCAAATGTGACTTAGATATGTAAATTATATTCAAGATTTCATCAGTAAGCCTTTAATATATCTAGAAACTATCTTAAAGCATTTAAATAAAATGTTAATTGAAAGTATGGAATAGTGTTAGCAAGCTCATTCAAAGAAAGCTTCAATTCAAGGCACGTAACAAGGAAGCAAGTGCTCTGATCTAGTCAAACAGAACCTCCCATGGTAAAAACCTATAATTGTTTTAAAGTTCTCCAAAAACCTACATCCCTGTTCTCATCTCATCCCACACACTGTGATATTCCTTATGTTCCTCACTCTCCTCTCTCAAAGCTGACTTTCTTTGTAGCCTTCTCCCACTCCCAGCGTGCTGCCTTCTCTCACCTCCCACGCCTGGAGCTGCCTCCTGCTGCCCATACAACAAGCACTTTTCTACACATCCCAGCCCGTTTCCTTTCCTTGAGCTTGTCTGTGTCTCATTCCTTCAAAAAAACCATCAGGATGTCTTGCCCTGCATCAGAATCCAGAGGGTGAACTCAGGAGAGCTCAGTAGTAAGCCAAGCAGTGAATTTAGATCTTCTGAGAGTGATCATCAGATGGAGCAAATGACTGATCTTCATATTTAAAAATAAAACCACTTATTTTAAAGGCTGAAGAGAGAGTGATTGAGTTAGACTGCATCCCTCTGGTGCTAAGGGAAATACTTGCACAAGCAGCAGGGCAGTTGAGCCATGTTGGCTTTAACCAATCCAGGTCAAATTCATCAACAAAAGCTTTAAATTGGCCCTAAGAGCTAAAAGTGTGGGAATACAGAAGCATGAGCATCTCTTGCTGCAGCTCTGCTTTTGATTGTCACTCCTTACCTGCTCATTAAGCAGAAGGATTTTGGAAGTATTTGCTAAGTTACCTTCCTGTCTGCAGATGGTCTGCAACAGTGACAGCAGCTGTTCCAAAACAAGCAGTGAAGGGAGGTATTATTGCTCTTTAGCTATGTTTACAAATTTGTAACAAGACTATTATTTAAAGTGTGGGTTTTTGTGTCTGCACGCAATATGTTATTACAGAAATGTTGCTGGATTGATGGAGGGCATCAAAGGGATATTGCACAGAGAGATTTCTCTGCTTTGGCATGGGTTCTTTCTCCCAGAGCTTGTGTGAATCCTGTAGGTTTGGGCAGAGGCTGCATAAATTAATGTTATAACCTGTGACTTGTGCTCCCATGACCAGGGAGCTGGGGAGAAGGGCAGCCACATGACACTGCTCAGCTGATGGGAGTTTGCTGGGGAAGAGCTCAAGTTCAGGAAACACAGAGTTCATCACTGAAAGACAAAAAAGAAATAGAAATAAAGCACATCTAATCCTTGCATGTTGGATGCACTTGTGATGCTAGAGGCAAATTGCCAGCTGGGAATGATTTTTACAGTCTATTTTCACAAATCCCTACATCCACAGACTGAAGGAGCCCAGCCTGCTGTGTCTTGGGGAGGCTGTTGGAGGATACTGGGATGCTCCTGCAGCAGCAACTTGGACAGGGTGTGCTGTTTTTACCATGATGCCTCGTGGCTATGACCCAAATGCAAAATCCATGCAGACAGGACCTTGTTCTTGAAGCTCAGGACCCAAACCATACATGGGGAGTCAAAACCAAGATCCTCTTCATGCTTTTCTGGTAGAAGCTTCTCATTTTCAGTGTATCCTTTCTGTTGGGCTTTACATAAAATGGTTTCTTTGAAGATGTTTTTTTGCTTTGCAATTTAACTATGAATGGAGGTTTATTTTGACTTGGTTTTTCTATGGGAGGTGTACACAGAAAAAAAGACGGGAAATGTGTGTAATAAAAAATTTAAATATAAATTCTAAACTTTCTGGTCTGTAAGTGAAAATGCAAACAGCCTCATTTCCGTTGGAAATATGTTGAGTTTTTGTGTGGTTCCCCACTTGCATGATTCATAGCTGGTGTTTGTGTTATGCCTGCTTGGCTTTGAAACAAGCCAAGCTTGAGCTCTCCACCTTCTCAGGTGAAGGAATTCATCCCACAGTTCCATATTGGAGTGTTATGAATCATTCCTGTCTGTTTTCACTGCTGACTCAAAGGGTACTTATGCATCAGGGTTCCCATGGATAAGTCCATGTTGGAGCCAAGTGGAATTAAGGGAGAAAAGTTTCACTTTTTGTCTTTGCTGTTGTTTCAGTGGGACTGGGATTACAATTTTCATATTCTTGAAAAAATACATCTCTGTATTGATGAACATGACCCATTGTGTGGTAACATTTGGCAAACCATTTGGCAAAAGTAAGGCATATGAATTGAAGGCTATGGTAAAGAGAGAATGTGTTATTTCGTTTTGAGCATTAGTTATTAATAAAATACATAATTACCCTTCTTGGAGTATTTGTCATTTTTTGATACTGCTTTTATGTTAGGAAGCAGAACTAGAAAAATGTGTTTAAGAATTGCACCTTGCTGAGTGGTTTAATTAGAGGTCAGTAAAATGCAAATAGGAGAAAAAGAGCTGATGCAGACAGTTTGAATTGGTTTAGATTGCATACGAATACAGAAAGTTCTATAATGTAACAGTGGGGTTGTACTGGGGTTCATCGGAAGAGGAAGGTGAATATACTGTAGCTATTTATTCCCTGTTAGGGGAGGTAGAAGAAAAGATCATCATTCTCTTTAAAGCCAAAATTCTGGTATTTTAAAGACTGTTCCCTCAAATAATGTAGCCAACAACAGTTCCAAGTAAGATTTCCTGTCTTCCAGTCTGCTGTCATTCCTCTAACCTTTGAATACACCTGTGTAATTGAATAAGAAAGTGAAGGTCTATCATTTACTTCTCTTAATACCCTTGGACAGATTGCTGTCTCATTAGAAAGACTCGACAAAGTAATTCAAGAACTGTAAGGCGCTAATAAGACGCTGTCTTTAAAAATGGATTGGCTGAGTAGAAAGTCTGGCAGGTCCCCAGGATGAATATCTGGCCACAGGCTGGAATTATTTCTCTGCTAATCTCCTTGGTGTGTTCAGAGGATCTATTTGCATCTTGTGAAGTGGGAGGTTTGGAGGCTGCTGACCCATGAAGAGCTCCCATCTGTGGATCCAGTCTGCAGCGATGCCGGGCGGCGGCTGAAGATTGACTGTTTTCTGCAGCTCCAGTCCGTGGGCCAGGGCAGCACCTCTGATCAGAGGCTTATTCAGAATATGTCCAGCCCTGAACTGTACTTACTTTTCATTAGGGTGATGTGTATGATTAATGTAGCTTTGTTTGCTGTGCTGTCAGAGCTTAGCACTGCAATTTTTTTTTTTTTTCTATGCAGCTTTGGGAGAGGAATCATTGGATTTTGGAAAGAGAATGGCAAAGAGAGAGCTGAAAAAATCAGAAACCCTGCACCTCACTGAGAAGTGACTGGGCACAGCTCTTTAAAATACAGGGTTTGCAGTTGTACAAAATTGATCTGGAAGAGATGCAAATTCCATATGGCCTAAATTCAGATTTAGATTTAAAATGCTACTCACATGGGCACCAGCTAATACACCAGCCAAATTCACTCCATTATTAAGAGGCTATGAGGTGACCCTCATGAAATGTATTAACATAATGTCAATAATGAGTCTTTTTATAGGAAGGTGTTGAGGAAATGCAAGCAGAGTTTGTAACATGGTACCACACTTCCAGCCTGGCTCGATTCTCAGTTCACAAAGCTTTATGTCATGGATCCATCTGTTCCCAGGAGATGGGTGTGAGTTGATGCCATTTTCATGGGCTACTTTGTTTCTAGATTGAAGCTTTCTGAATCCTCTGGAAGTTGCCTGAGACTTGGTATTTGTTGCCTGGGGCTCGCTGTTGCCAAGGCACTCAGCATAGAGCAGAGATTGCCTTCACAGGCTGGGTGGGACCTTTACTTAACTCTATCAAGGCTCATTAAAGCTTCAAATCTCTGAATGCACTTTTAAAATTGAGTGACAGGAACTTCTGGGAAAGTTTTGTTGAAAAGCCTGGCATAACTGAGTAATTATAATATAGCAGTACTTCATGTGCAACTTGATTGTCACAGCCTGTGTCAAGAGAACACATAATTTCTGAAGGATAAGACCATATGTTCCAAAAAGAGCTTTCAGAATGTGAGATACTTGTTTTGGAAGTTATTTTTTTGCTCTTCATAAAAAAAAACCAAAAAAAACCCAGTGTTATGAAATGAGATTAAAAAAATCTCCAACACTTAATTAAACTGATCCTTTGAGAAGAAGTCCCAAACCTGTAGGATAAGTGCGTTCTGAGGTTACTGATTTACTCCTGGGTGTATCTGAAATAAAATGTTGCAAAAATAGTTGAAAGGACACAGTTATCCTAAATAGGAGGATGCTTTCCCACTTATACAGTCTAATGCACCAGTTGAGGACCTCTTGGCATAAAATGATAATCACCCTGCTGAGGATAATTGGCCCCTGAAACAAGGTATGGAGAGGAGAGTCCACCAAATGTCCAGACAGATTTGTGTGTAGCAACTGGAAATGTTACATGCTGTGGTTTACATCAGCATCGAATATAAATGTAGGTGACTTCAGTGTCTTCCATTTTAAGCTGTATCTAAATCACCTGTACTGTCCTGAAAACTTTTTTTCTTCATGAATGCAATGCAGAAAGGTGATTGGGCATCGCTGGTGTTTAAAAGTCAGAACTGAACCTGAGCTGACATTTCTGAGGATGTAAAACTTACACAGAATTCTGCCCCAGCAGGAAGGAATAATATTGACTAACAAGATTTCAGCTTGCTTTTGGAGACCCTGAATGTACACTATGCTTATATTTTTAGCATGAAGATTTTATTTTCATTGCAATATTCTAATAGTGGGATGGTGAAAACTTACAAGAGTCAGGTTGATGGGTTGGGATATATTTTTCCCAATAAGGGACCAGCACACAGGGAAATGCGATTTTCTCCCAAGAAACTGTAATATGTAATATAGTTACAAGTGCAACTTGATTGGCTAATTAAGACTCTCCATGTAAGATTTCCAAATAGATTTTTTTTCCATTTTATATTGAAGAAATGGCTAAACTTTGCTTACCTTGCCTGGGAGAAGTTTTACTTAAATAGATGCTAAAAAATGTGATAAAATCACTCTTGTAGATATTTTTTTGTCCTAGCTGTGAGATAGTCAGGTCATCGTAGCTTGGCATACTCAACCTCTTCATTTTACTGTTAACTTTCTTTAAATTAGGGCAGCATCTTGTAAATTCTATCTGTAAATTTACCCACTTTCAACACTTAGAATTTTCTAAATGTTTTACGTAGGTTTAATTTTACCTTTTTTTTGTAACATTGCATATTTCAAATACCATCTCATCTCTAGATTGCTAGTGAATACTTACTAAATAGACCCACTGGAAGGGGTCTGTGTAGGTTTGGCATTGTTTTGGACTTGAAATATTTGCTGACCCATGGTTCCCATGGAGTATTGACTGAGACATTCCATAAACCTGAACACCATGTTGTATCTGCATATTTGACACCAGTTCTGCAGGTGTCCTCATCTGGAATGGCTGTTCAGTTCTTCTTTTATGGTCATTAGAGAAAAGAAGGCACTTCCCCAAAACTTTTTCCAAGGAAGATATTTAAAATAGGTTGTATGGATTGTTTCCTGTGCAATGGAGAAAGGGTCTAAAGTCATGTGAAACCAACCTGCATCTTGACTCTTTATGAGAAGAAAAGAAAAATAAATAGTTCCATAAAACCTTTCCATTATGCTGTTTCACAGAATAATATCTAATAGACTGACACATGCTAAAAAATCACCCATTTTCCATGATTTGTCAAGTTAATTAGACAGATTCTGCCTATGTTCATTTTATGTTCCAAATCACAGTGATTTGGTTGGCTGGGTCTTGGCTGGGCAACTTGCAGAGTCTGCAGGAAACCACCTGGTTTGTAAAGGCTGTAAAGGCTGGTGTTAAGAACAAACCAATTCTGCAGAGCAGAGCCTCCATCAGGCAGATCCCTGGTAAATGCTGATGGGCAAGCAGCAAGAGGTATTCCAGAAGTGATGTGAGATGCCCCTGCTTAACAAAATATCCACCTTTTTCCTAGTTTTCGCTTGTCCCAGTCCTCATTTCCTAATCTACTCAAACCACAAGAG
This sequence comes from Promerops cafer, assembly GCA_013398275.1. NCBI lineage: Eukaryota > Metazoa > Chordata > Aves > Passeriformes > Nectariniidae > Promerops > Promerops cafer. The sequence goes on from VZSE01011968.1 coordinate 438,253, forward strand.
AGCTGTTTAGCTAATGAATGATTGAAAAGTATGAACACCGAATTCAATAAGTCAGAAAGAAAACAAACATAAAACCCCACAGAGATAACAAAATGTATGCTTAAATGCATCATTCAATTACTCTACTCACTCTTTGCTTCCCATTACGCTCTCCTTTGTCAGTACACTGTGTATCTAAATGGCAATCTCTTTGTGACAAGGAATTTCTCTTCATGCCTTTACCTGCTGGTGCAGAACACTGTTGGTACTTTGCAAATATCAAACAATAAAAAGAATTGATTGCAAGCAACGTAGGGCTTGCATGATGGCTAGTGAAGCTTCTCAGGATTTTCCCTAAGAAGTACTGATGCAGTCAGCAAAGTCCACAGATTTGAGCTGCTCTGGTCTTTACAAACAAGGCAGTTTCAGGTAACTGCTGTTAAAAAACTTTACTTCCTTAAGTCTCCAAGGGTGATACAAGCCACAGAAGGATTGTGATTGATACAGCATTATTCTTTGGTTTTTCCTAGAGGATAAGTCAGCCAGGAATAATGTTGCTATTATTTGCTGAAAATTGTTTGTCCCCCAGGATGTGTGTTGTATCAGATTTTTCATCCAAGATTTTCTTTCCTGAAAGTTCCTTGAAAGTTGGTTCATCAACTTGGCACAAATGGAGCAAACCCCCCTCAGAAGGGAGACTGGAACTAGATGATTTTAGGTTTTAGGTCCCTTCCAACCCAAGGCATTCTTGTTTCTTTTCAGCTCAAAGACCACCCTCACTGTTAAATACAGAAGTTCCCTTGCCTCAGAGAATGGAACCATCTCCTTTGTCTTCCACCTTTCTTAGGAAGTCTTTCTTAACTGCCTGTAATGCAAATAATTTAAAGGCAGAGGCATTTGTATTATTAGACTGCATGGCATCAATGTTTCTTGGGATCACAAAATCCTCATTTTCGGTGTACTAGCATCTGAAAATGATTGTATGATCCTCTAGAGACTTTGCTTGGATATTGCAAGCAGATGTTAAAAAAAAAAATGAAAATGGATAGTGGTATTGATGAGTCCCATCATAAAAAGATAAAATAAAAATGTCATTGCCTTTGCATTGCTGTGTAGCTTAAGATGATGAAATGCTGCAGTTATTATGGAAGAAATGGTCTTTTTGCATCCTCCAGCTATAGTCTATTGCACAAGATTAACACTGAGAGTCTTTGCTAATTAGTTTTTATGGTCAAACAGTTTTCATGAAGTTGGTTTCAAAGAAATCAAAATTAAACTCTTTATAGCTCTGAAAGGTAGAATTATGGAATATGAATGCATAGATAATCTTTACAAGCTAGAGGAAAATGATCGTTGAGCAACTAAAACTATAAAAAAAGACCCAGCAATATCTCAGGTATTGCAATATAGTCTGTTTGGGTAAGTGATGACACTAGGATTTTGGAAATGCAGCTAAAGCAGGGTGAGGCGTACACAGGGTTATCATTTCTCAGCATGCCCTGATGAAAAACTTCACTCTTTACTCATCTTTGTCAAATTAAAATCTATAAGAATAGGATGTGGTGGACTGAATTTATCCCATCAGAACTGCCACAAATCAAAATGCATAATATCCCCCTCCACCATTTTGCTCCTTAGTTCCTTTTCACATTGTTTTGTTAGTTTGCTATACCTTCAAAATAAGCCACGTACTGGCTTCATCCCACAGCATTAGTCCACCTTCTATTTGAAAGTGTAAGGACAAAACCGAAATGTGGTGTTGCTTTTCCAAGTCAAACCACCTTAATTTACCTGTGTGTCTGTGCAGATAAGCTTTACTAAACTGTGGCCCAGTAAATATCCTCTCTCCAGTGAGCCTGTAGCAATTACATTTCAGAGACAGAAAGGGAAGCACTGGATTTAGTACAGTTTTCAAAACAACTTGTGTTTATAGCAAAAAAACATTTAAGCATTTAGGGGCTCATATCCTAGTCACTACCAATAAATTTCTGGCTCCCAGAAGATTTAGCAACTCAAGTACTTCTGAAAAATCTATCTTTTGTTCACAGGTACTCACAGCTGAATCAAAAGCATTTAATTCTTTTACAGAAGAAAGGAGAGATCTTAACTTTATCGGGGGCTACATTTTGGAATCCAGACCATCCTTTATAGTGGGTAATGGAGAGAAAAGCACACAAATCCAAAAGAACTAGATGTCCTAACTGTTTCACGAGTTAGCTTTGCCCCATTTCTGCATCACTGAGGTAAAGATGAGAACTTTACCTCAAATAACTATGAACCATCAGAGACATGCAGAAAGGAAGTTCCCATAGGCTGGCTGTGTTCAGGATGGTTTCATGGGGACATGGTATTTTTCTGCTTGTACTGTGGAGCCCTACAAAAGAGGTGTGTGCAGTTCTAATAAGGTTTACACATCTGAGGTTCCTCATACACTGCTTTCTGTGGTCCTGTTGTTAATGTTTGCATAATTAAATACTGGGATGAAGCTGAGGATTATTCTGCCTTAGTCTAGATAATTCCAGCTCTAAGAAAATGCAAAAATTTATTGTTGTCCTAAAGTAGTACAGGATGACCATGAGATCCTTACAATGGAATCTTGTCCTCTTGTGCCAGGATTTGGGGTTTTTCTGTTGCTTTGGGGCTTTTACCTAGTCTTACCAATTCCCAGTATCATTGTTAAGAAATTAACACACATGTAATAGTAGAATCTTACCCCTTCAGAGACACATCTGACCAAAGACATTTGAGGTAACTAGGTCTAGAGGCTATTTATGGTTTTGAAGTCTTATCAGCTCCATTTCAAAACAGGTGTATTGTCTCCCAGGCAATCTCAACAGCCTTCTGAGATCTTCACTTTTTTTTTCTTTTTTTTTTTCTTTTTTTCTTCTTTTTTTTTCTTTTTTTTTTGATGTAGGCCAAATAAATCTAAAACTTGATTTTGAGATACACTACTTCAACCCTGGTGTTCAAAGCCAGGTTGGATGGGGTGTTGAACAGCCTAGTCTACTGGAAGGTGTCCCTGCCCATGGCAGGGGATTGGAACAAGATGATCTTTAAGGTCCCTTCTAACCCAAAATTTTCTGTGACTCTATGATCCCAAAAATGCTACAATGACTTTCATTTTCTATTCAAGACAGCACTATCCAGTAATAAATTCATCTATTATTACACCAGATTAAAGGATGTGAAACCTTGAAATGCAACAAGAGGTTAAATTATGGAGTGGCCCAGATACACTCCACTAATTAAAGAAAAAAAAAAAAAACATATTTCAAGTGTTTGGAAAAGTTTCTTTAGTTCTTGTAAAATTGTTCAACAGACTCAATACAAGAAAAGGAGCTGGCACTATTAAATCATTAAGAGAATACCCTTCTTATTTACAAGTTACCATTAATTTTTTCTGAAACTTAAATGCTATAAACCTCTGTTGTGTGGCAGAGACTGTGACATTCTGTTACAGGTTAATTTCTTTCCTTGCAAATGAGAAAATAGTGTGACTTGCAAAACAGGAGAGAGAAGGGGAAAATATGCCAGCAGCTGTGCTTAGACTTTTTTGCCTTTTGGCTTCTTCTTTCATTTTCTAGTCTGCTGCACATCTTCTTTCAGTGATTTGGATGCTAGATGCCAATTTGAATTTTCAGTGCGATTAGCATCCTACAACACCAGGGAATTTAAAAGACAATTAAGAATATACAGGGCATAAAAAAAAGGAAGATATATTTTTCAACAGTCCTTTCTGTCTTTTTACCTCTCTGTGATCACAGTGATAACAGAATCCAGTAAACCATTACCACAAAGAGCCAGTCACACATTTATTTTGCAAAGGTGTGTTTATAGCGGGAACTAGATGGGGCTGGCTCATCACTTGCAATCTGTGGAGGGCTCTTTCACAGATCAACAGACTATAAGATTGTTTTCCTGGATATGAGCCACTGATGGACCCATACAGGCTAGTAAGAGTCATGTAAGAGTCTTTTATCCTGTCTCGGCGGGGACATCTTCCCCATGGGCTTCACGAGAGAGTGTTTTCCTAGCAGCGGATTTAACGGGGGGAGAGAGGGGATGGAAAGAAGATTAATGTTTCTGCCAGTTCCCCGCAAGTTCACAGAAAATATTGGCTAGAGCAGGAGTGGCCCGACTCCGTCATGCTCCAGCCTTTTCTTGTACTTAGAGTGGCATGTTTTTAATCAAATGTGAAATATAGCTTTAGCAGGTCGAATGGATTAGCCTTCCTTGTAAGTAACTCTGCCTGCTTTAGTCAAGAGTGCAACTTTTTTTTTTTTTTTTTAATGTTTCACACTTCATGTTGTCGTCTTTAACTTCATCAGTTTAATGGGTCTTTGGAGTTTTGATTGTTAAAAGTGGGAACTATTTAATAACCATATCCAAATGAGCTTCCAAGAACATGCAGTGAAGACAGCAAGGTAAGAAACTCCTCAGCTGGTCTGTCATAAAATCTTGGAAAGGCTTGAGATGAACAGGGGGTTCTGCTCCTTTTTTAATACCATATTGGGATTACTGTTATTCTAAATATTTAAGTTTTCCTTGCTTTGGGATTTCAAATCTGCCTATGTTTAGGATGTGAATATCCTCGTACTCACAAACTGGGAAATCTGTTCATGACAATGTACATAACTGATTTCCCTCCTCTAATGCTGGTTGCTATTTATCAGAATCTCATCAGTCTCCTGTTCTTATACAGTGCTGAAGTTATCAAAGATAACAGGGGGGATTTTCAGCTACCTTATTTCTGGGCCTCAGAATCATCTGAGCCTCTAATAAAGTTAGGCTGTTCGTATCAAACCATCCCTTATCAGTAATGCACTTTGAAAGCTGTTCTATCTGGTTAAATCCAAGTGTAATAATAGACCTCGTACCTGTCACATCCTCAGGCTGCTCTAAAGTGTTGTTGCTCCACTAAAATAAATAGTTCAGGTGATTTCTCTGTGCCAAGAAATTCAAGAAAGTGTTAGAAAGAATTTAAAAAATAATTTTATTTTCAGAGTTACTGAAGATTTGTGGTTTTTTTGGTTCTTTATTAATCACTAACATATTTTAGTGTTAGATATGGTATGAAATGGCTGTCAATTTTTCTTGCAAGTCAGTGTTTGAAAAAATTGTGTGTATGTGTGTTATTTGTGCTGACCTTTTACATTTCTGTCCTGTGGTTCAATGTGTCATTCAGGTAAGTCTCTAGGAGCTTGTTCATTTTGCTAAGAATGGTTATAAAAAAAATTAAATTAAAAAAAAATCTCAAACTTTTTAAAGCTGTCTTTATAGGAATCCATGGAATTAGAAAACTAAAGAGGGACAACAAAGTAAAAATATATCCAAAGATTCATGGGCTGAAGACGAGGTTCTGTTTGCATAGAGGTAGATAGAAAATTTTAACATTCTGTTTATTAGAAACCAACAATGAGCTGTCTGAAGACCCTGAGATGACTCCCTGTCATCTCAAAATTTGTCCTGGTATGCTGCAACAGTCAGCAATGTGATAGCAGACTGTAAAAACTCCAGCAGTCCTGACATTCTGCAAAACTTTCAGGCCATGGCAAACAGGGTAACATGGTAGCTTGGCCTTTGGATTAAAAATGAAAGACGTAGTTCTTTGATTTCCAGGAGGATCATCTGCTAGTCATTGCAATGTGACAAAATGCATTTCTTACCATTATAGATTTATATATTATCTTAAAGGGGGAAAAAAAATAGTGCACCCCAGTAGTATTGCAAAAGATGTTGGAACCAGATTCTCTGTTTTGTATTCCCAGCTCCTCGCACGTTGCAGTCACGGATCTTATCTATTCCTCTGCCTGTCTGTCCATTAAATAGGAATAAAATTCAAAGGATGTCTGGTGTCTTCTGCACTTTTTTAATTTGACTGTTGGATCAAGGCCATGTTTCAGCAAAGCATGTCAGCATTTGTTTAAGTCTCGCTGCCTTTAGAGATGAGCGCAGTGTTTTGAGAAACTGAGGCCTCTGAAGCTATGTGAAAACTGTACATCCTCAGTATAAATAATATCTCTTGCTTTATCTGATTAGTGATGGGCCATGCTTTCTTTTTTTCCCTGCTTTTTAAAGCAACTGCCTTCATTTATCACCATCCAGGGACCTATTTGGGTAGTCAGTGGACAGAAAACATGGCTTGAATCTGTTGGAAAAATTATTTGGCTCGTGTAGTTCTTCTAAATATAACTCCCTGATCAAAGCGCAGCATGTCTTTTATAAGTCCTATCCAAAACAGATATTAGATGAAGAATATACTGAAGCCTTCAGACTTTTGACTGTGCCTTTTCAAAGGCATGCCATTCTGAACGTACCATCATGTGATGCTGTTTGAACTGAGCAAACATTTTTCCTTCAACTTCTTTCTCTTGTATTATACAGCTTTAAAAAACTTAAACCAAAAAAAAAAAAAAAAAAAGGCCTCTTTAATTAAAATGCTGGGGATTTTTGAAGGCTGCTGGAGAAGAGCTATTGTAGTGTTATGTCTTAGAACCAATTTTTTTATTTGTAGCAACTTATGGACATAAATAAACATAAACTGTTTCAGGGTTTTGTGGTACGTTCATAAACATGAGAGTCCTTGCAGCTGAAATGGAATCCTTCTGAAATGACAGTTAATAAAAGCTATTTTTGATTTAGCTACTAACCAGTTTGTACTGTACCAAGTGTCTTTCAGGTGACTCTTACTGTCTTGGGCAGAGATACAGGTGTAGGCATAAGAATATGACTAAACCCTGGTGAATCTTTACCAATTACTGAGCATTGAAACTTCATTGACATGCTTTTCCAATGCTGTGATTTTCTAAAACAAAATTATTAGCTGCTCTGGGGGTGCAATCACAGGAGAAAAGGACATGCAGAGGCACAAGGCTTTCCTACAAGTGCACCAGGGAGAGAAAGCTGTTGTTCCTGTAAAACTGCCACAAACACTGCTAATTAATATACTGATTTTACAAGTGATGTAGGGGACTTATGTAGACAGAGTTAATTATTAAGATCTCTTTCTTCAAAACACTGTTTCTAAGCTGCTTTGCATGGTTATAATGTGAACCTGCCCTACAAAGAAGTTGCAGATCTAAGATCACATCCAGACAACAGTCATGTACTTCATCAACAGTTTGAAGATGAATGTATGCACACACCTGGTAAAATTAGGGAGCCTGGTTTGGAGAGATGCTGTCAGGATCAAAGCCTGGGGAGTGCGACACAGCGGGTGAAGTCAACACGCTTCAGGGGAAAGGAAGACTTTACCAAGTCAGTGACAATCCCTGTGACTGCTCCCTCACTTTCTAGTTTTTAAAGTATAAAGTTTTTTGATAGTTCTATGAACTTTACCATGTCATTTTCATCAGAATGCAGAGAGTAAACAAATCCTGCTGTGATTATGCTGGAATTGCGCTCTCTTGGTGCTGGATTTACTCCTGAACTACCTGCAATAGTCTGCAGTAGCTATTCTGTAGTGAGCTGGGTTCATTTTTGGTTTGGTTTATTGTTTAAGTTTTTTTGGTTGGCTTTTTTTTTTGTTTGGTTGGTTTTGGTTTTGGTGGGGTTTTTTGGAGGTTTTTTTTTGCAGCTATCTAATTGGGGTTCATGCTTCAGGGACCTATTTTTAGAATTACAGCAAGAATCAGGCCTTGCAGCAGAGAAGGATTTGCAACAGACCAAAGGCCAGATTGTTATTTCTAAAGCTGGTTTTATTCTTAGCCCTACATAGTGATGCTCCTCATGTCTGGAGCACATATAAAAATGAGATATTGATGACTTTCAGACTCCAAAACCCTTTTGCTTGTCTAGAATGCAATTAAATAAGTGGCAGTAAGTGATGCCTGAATGAGATTAATATAGGCTGCTTTGCCCCTCACTGCTACAGCTAGGAATGAGAAGATCTAGGGAATGACTATTGAAAGTATTAAGCAATTAAGGTGGGTAGTAAAAAGTGGAGACTGACTGGGTTTTTTTCTTTATCTTCATGATAATTTGAAGAAATGAGTAGCTGCATTATATAAAGAATCAGATGTGATGATGCATTACGTATATAATTCATATTTTGCTTAAGAGCAGCTTCAAAAGTTCTAATGCTCCTTCAAAAGATCTGATTATAAGCAAATGGAGAATATTTAATGATTCAAGTCTCTCCTGACATCCTAAATGTTTACATCCATCTAAATTAATAAAATTAAAAATAGAGTTTTTGCAATTTGAAAGCAATTTAATATACAAAATGACAATAGTGTACAGGTAGAGGTTCAGCCTCCACTGATAGGGTCATGTCTCTGTACTGGTTGGGTTTGGGGCACAATCTCTTCACAGTTTTACGTCTCTATAAATTGACAGTGACTTCATTAGTGCCACTATACCTAATCTGCGTAATTCAAGCAAGAGCTGAGACCCTGGAGGTTGAAAAGCACAATGTCAAATTGCAATAACTGTGAAGCCAATCAATGTATAATTTCCCTTAGGTTTCATGGGTAGTGAAGTATCTGGATACCTGGATAAACTCTGAATAGTTGGGAAAATATAAATTATGGAGGTTGAGCTGAGGAGCTGAGCTTTTAGGAAAGGAATGTTTGTTTGTTTGCTTGTTTGTTTGTTTGTTTGATTGATTGATTGATTGATTGACCACAGGAAGTGAAACAATTGAATTTATTACATTGCTGTAATTCATAGGACCACAGAATAGTTTGGGTTGGAAGGAACCTTAAAGATCATCTAGTTCCCACCCTCCTGCCATAGCCAGGGACACCTTCCACTATCCCAGTTTGCTCCAAGCCCCGTCCAACCTGGCCTTCAACACTTCCAAGGATGTGCATTTACAAATTCTCTGGGCAACCTGTGCCAGCGTCTCAACACCCTTACAGCAAATAATTTCTTCGTAATATCTAATCTAAACCTGCCCTCTATCAATTTGAAGCCATTGTCCTTTGTACTGTCCCTTTATGCCCTTATAAAAAATCCTCCACCTCTCTTACAAACCCCTTTTTGGTACTGGAAGGTGCTATAAGGTCTCCCCAGAGCCTTCTCCTCCCCAGACTTAAGAATTCCAATTCTCTCAGCCTTTCTTCATAGGAGAGGTGCTCCAGCATTGTGATTATGATTTTTCCTCGTGTTCCCAAAAGGGACAAGTCCAGAGGAGGCAGAGATGGCCTCCTCTGGACTTGTCCTTTTTGGGAACATGAGATATGTCCTTCTTCTGGGGCCCAGAACCTACCAGAGTAGAGAGGCAGGATCACCTCCCTCAACCTGCTGGCCACGCTTCTCTTGATTCAGCCAGGACACATTTGGCTTTCTGGGATGTGAGCACACCTTGCTGGGTCATGCTGAGCTTTGTGTCCCCCAACACCCCCAAGTTCTTCTCCCCAGGGCTGCTCCCAATCCATTCTCTGCCCAGCCTGTGCTTGTGCTTGGGATTGCCCCAACCCAGGTGCACTTGGCCTTGTTGAACTTCGTGAGGTTTGCACAGTTCCATCCCTCACGCATGTCCAGGTCCCTCTGGATGACATTCCTTCCCTCCAGGATGTCAACTGCACCACACAGATCAGTGTTGGGGGCAAACTTGCTAGGTTGCACTCAATCTACTTTCCATGTTGCCAACAAAAATGTTCAAGTGTGCCCACTGATGTGTGATAGCCCATTCACAACAAAATAAACCACACCAGGGGAAAAAGACTCGATCCTTTCTTGAAAGTATAATATTAGAACATATTGAACTTAAGTCCATTGAATTTCATTGTGGAAGAATCACTTGAAAAGTTAACTTAACTGACACTAACAGTGCTCTGGGAAATGAAGCAACAGAACAAAATCCTGATCTTACTTATACTGATATAATTAAGGAAGATGGTAGGCTCTTTAGTCTTTAAGGTGATCCTTGTGCATGAGGAGGAACAATGGGGGCTACAATAATAAAACTAATACACCAAAGAAAATCACTGACACCACTGTAAAGCTGCTTTATGGGTAACAGTAAAGCTGCTCAACACATAAAGCATCCATAACACATTTTTCTCAGGAGTTTGTTCACATAATACGCACACGAGTGTGGGAATGAGAAGGTTGATTATCTTCTACATTAAAGTCTTTTTTATGTCTCTCTGGAATATAAAGCAGCTGTAGGAAAGAATTTACACCTATATTCAGCTCCCTGCTCATGATGTCTGGAACATAGAGGTGATATGTGTGTGAGTGAGTGGGAACAATGCCTATATATATTTCAGTGCCAAACAGGGTTTTCTGCTTTGCAGTGCTCATAGGGAAGCTTGAGCACAGGACTTTGACAGGCTCCCAGATTGTGCTGGGTACCCTTTCTAGGAGTGGGCTTATTCAAGGCAACATGAAATAAAATCTGCTAACCTTGTCCATACTGCAGACAAAGGGGTGGTGGCCTCCCTTTCCCTGCAAAGAGGAATCTGGGGTGCTGAGCTACCAGCTGCTCCTGCCATAGGTACATCTGAGGATGGTGTGGAGGAAGGATTCAGATTTTAGGCCAGACAATGTGGATGAGGAAAAATGCGTGTTGTGCATGGTGTGCACTGTGTAGGGCAGCTGGTGTCACTGCTCCTGGTTTGCTTTTGTGCCTCGTGGGCCTCTATGGAAAATCCCACCTATTATGATGCAAAAAAAAAATAGATCAGTCTGTGTCTGCAGCTCTTCTATGCAGAGCAGCACTGATACCCATGTCATTCTTAACTTCTCCAGCACTGGTAAAGCTGCTATTTCTCCTCTACTAGAATATAAATAGTTAAAAAAAAAAATAATAATAATAATTTTTAAGTGTTGCAACTGTGCACACAGTTCCTGTGAAACTTCTGAAATGCCCAATATTTCAGAAGTATCCACTAATTAGGGCTGCCAATTGTGGCCCTAATTTTTCAGACTTTTCAGATCTTCTGAGGGATTGATGCTTTCATTGATCTTTAAGAGGAGTGGACAGTCAGAGCATCTGAAAATCTGTGAGACAGGCAGATGAATGTTGATGCACCAGAGGGAGAGTGTGGAAAGACAATGCTTTGTTTGATATTACTAATTGTTGTGTTTTGACAATTAAGTATTTTTTGAAGCTAGTGCCTGATTTGGTGAGAGATGAAAGGGGATTAAGTGTGACCCACTGAAACTTGTTTCTAGCCCTAGCTGCTTATTATGAAATCAGTTTTGTTTCAGAGTAAAACACACAGACAGACTAGATGGTATGGAAACTATCAATTATCTGTATATACAAAGAAATCCCTTTCTGTAAGATGTCATCTTCTTATGTGACAGTCTTCTAAATATATCCTTTTGAATATTTTAATTATTTGGTGATGTTTTTAAAAATAGCAATGAAAAGGAAAATAAATAGATTGTGATGGAAAACAATTGGAAATACTTGTTTATTCTTTTATTTCCCCAAAATATATTCAAAACCAATTCTTTTGGCCATTTTCAAATAATGCTGCTGGTTTGGTCACGAAGAGTATAACCTTCTGTCAAGAACTGTTGGATACCATTATGAAATATTGATTTTAGTGCCTTTTTGTTAAAATAATACTAATAATAATGTGTTGTTTGCTTCATTTTCTCCCCCAGCTGAGGAGCAATTACTCTGAAGTTAGGTGGTAGACACAGACTCCAGCAGGAGAGTGTTTGTGTTACTGTGATTATCTGACCCACAGACTCTTTATGGAATGATCTTAAGAACACTCTGCAGTATTTTGTGCACCTTTAATCCAGACCTTTTCTGCATCAAATGTCTACTTGAAATACAACCTAACATACCTCCAAAAACTTGGGACTTAATTTTCCACACAAAACAAAAATCAATGAAAAAAATTAGACCTTAGAAACTATTTACTTTAAAGGAAGGATGGGGCTTCCAAAATAATTAAATCTATTTATAAAACACACAAGAAAAAAAAACAAAGACATAGGATGACAAGAATTTTGGACGTGTTTTTAGGAACATGAGTGGATTTTATAAAGGGCTCATCCAGGCTGCTGTAACTCCTTCCACGAGGCTGATCCTTGGGCATCCCAGAATCCACAGCCAGTCACCAGCTCCATCTCTGTGGCTTTGTAGATGATCTTTCTCTGTAGCTACAGCTCTCACTGCAAAAAAAAAGGAGCAGCAGGAAAGGACATACAAAAGGAAGGAAAAAAAAAAAAAGAAAAAAAAAAGACAAGAGAGGAAGAGAACAGGGCTCTTAACAGTACAGCTTGATTTGATGTTTTGCCTGAATCTTCACAAGTGTAAATATTTGACTGCATTTTTGGTGTTTTTTTTATTCCCCTTCAGGTAGAGTATTTGTTTACACAGCATAACATTTCCTCCTTCCTCTCTTCTGTTCTTTCACTTCATGAGTGAAAATCTGCAGCTTTTTTGGCAAAGGTTTAAAGATAATAACAGTAGTGAGTGTGAAAGCTGCTTTGTTTTGAAATTGTATAAATCACTCTCCTTTAACTAAAGGCTTCCATAGGAAGGAATATTTGAACTTTGGCCCATTCTTTTGCAGCCTAATGCCAGCAAGAGCCCAAACAGACCTGGAAAGCTTGGTTAACAGATTTTTTAATGTGAACATCCAAGTTTCAAGTCCTTGCTCAGGTGAGACCTTCCTTACAAAGAGGAGGGCAATTTGGCAGCTAATGCTGGAAGTCTTGCTTGACTACTGTCTATTTCATTTATCTTAATGAATGCTGGGAGCATATATACCAAGAATATTGCCCTCTTTTACATGAGAAAAATAGCACAGAGTTCTATTCCCAAGGAAAAAAAAAATAATGGCATGCCCCTACTTCTAGGAATCACATTCATTATTTAATCTTTCATCCAGCCACCATTGCCTCCACCATGTGTTGCCTCCTACCACGTGCACATTGTAGGATTGTAGGATTGTTCAGGTTCAGGGGAGTTTACCTTCTCTTTGGAGGTTTATGTTGTTTGTTTAGCAGGCAGCAACAAACAACTACATGTATGCTCTTTCAGATGTGTAGATGTAGAGATATTTGGTTATAAAACTTATCTGGTTCTATATGATGGTTGATTTTAAATGCCATAAAAGAAAAATAAAAAAAGAAAATAAAAACAACCTTAATTTAGCCTTAAAAATCCATAAACCAAAGCATGTGTTGTCATTTTGGAGGTTCATACCCCATTTCTGGGATCTTACACAACAGAATAGTCACAAAGAAGATTTAACACTGCAACATCACTGATATTAAAAATCTCCCTCTTTCAAGTGATTTTCCTGAAGTGAAGTGTATAGCTGTAAGATTTAGGAGTAGCTTAATTTAAGAATATTGAAACCTGATGATTGAGTGAAACAGCTTTTCCTAACGAGTACCTTGCTCCCAAGGTACAGAAGATGACTTGCAATTTTTTTTCTTAATGAAAATGGAATAGGAGGAATTAGGTTTCACAGGCCTGTTTCAGAAGTGCTAATGCAAGAAGCAAATCAGTAATGAAAGTACAAATTTTTTTTTTTTGTCATGTAAAGGGAAGTTGCTAACCTGTAATGACTGACAAGGGCCGATTTTCACACTACTAACAATTTTCTCTGTGTGTTTTATTATGAAATTATTGGACACTTAAATACCTTAATAAAATTATCAGGTTTGAAAGAGCAGCATGGGATAGTGTGGAAGATGTCATGCTGTCATCTGTGCCATTTCCCATTGAAAAGGTTCAATCTTATTTATTTTGACTTATGAGTTAGGAAAGAACATCTTTGCTAGAAAAACATGCAAGCACCTTGCAATTAGTTGTTCACATCCGTGGCTTCTCCAGGACAGAAGGTCAGCTAGGTTGATGACTTTTCTGTCTTAAATTGGTCATATTGTTTGACTTATGGGACAAAAAATGATTCAAGACTGTAATATTCTTTTAAATCACAAGACAGGAAAAACCCACTCATTTGTCTGAAAGCAGATAGAAGATTGTAGTAGAGCAATTGAAATAAGTGGAAATTATTTGGGGATGGACTTTGTGGCACCCAAAAATATTTCCTTGATGAGTTCCTAAACTCTAGACATTCTGAATGCTGTTTAGGAACTTTTAAGCTATATTTAGCTTTGCATCCATGAGGTCAGCTATCTATGAAATGCTGTTCTCTGTCTGTGGAGAAGGGAATCCTTGAAAACCAGATTCAATGTTTCCTTGGGTTTTCATACTGATCTACTCCTCTGGGAATTTTATTCTCCCTTCAGTTCAGCTATTTTGGTCTTTGGGAATGATTTCATACCATTTGAAGCAATGAATCCAGCTTCTGTGATACTGACATACTCAATACTGCATGATTTTATGTAAGTGCTTCCTGGGAAGTAGTATGTAGCTAGACAGAAATATGGACAGTGTGGGTTCCCATTAGCTGAAATACCTAAAGAAATTGTTATATTTAGAATTTTGTTCACTTATGCTTAATAGAGCTCCACTTTAAGTTAGGGAAAATTGGTTTCATTTTCTCTTGCTACCATTAATAGCTATTAGAGTTGAAAATAAGGCTTCAAACATATCATTAAGGTACACTTAAGTAACTTGCAACTGACAATTAACTCAGCATGGTAATACATTATCATAACATTTTTCTTTGATAGGTTTGTCTCTTAAAAGATATGAGGAAAGACAAAGGATGGTTTTGTAAAATTTCTGATGGTTTTTTTTTCTCTTTTAATATGATCTACATTTTTTTCATTTTATCAGTGAAATGTGTTCCATCATATATGTTCAGAAAGCATTTATTTGGTGCTTCATAGAAAGGTAGAATCATAGAATGGTTTGTTGTTGTAGGGGACCTTAAAGATCATTAGTTAGTTCCCAGCCTCCTGCCATGGGCAAGGACATCTTCCACCAAACCAGGCTGCTGAAAGCTGGTTTGATGGTAGGCAGTTGTAACAGACTCTGTTAAGGGGGTGTCTGGGTTTTGTTGCTCTGTTTCTGTGGGTACAGTGTTCAAGTGGGATGGATGCAGAAGAGAATTTGCTACACACTTCACGGATCTTAAAGTTTGGGAGATTACTTCAATAACCAAAAAAAGATACAGGCAGAGTTCAGACCCACATTCAAGCATGGTTTGCTTTCAGGTTTTATTAAAATCCTCTTCAGCAGAAAGCATGATGAGTTCTAGGAAAAAACTCTGGTTACAGACATCTCAGCATAACGTGCCATGTGTTTTCCCTTTCAAGACAATAGTAAAAATCCAGTACTGCACTTAAACTGGGAGCACTGTTTGTGCTGATTTTATAGCATGGAGTTAATGTTGAGTGAGTGAGTGTGGAGCTCCTTGGCACAGGGACCAAGGACTGCCACCTCCCAAAGCTGAGCTGGAACGTTACGGTGACAGCAGCAACTTCGGTGACTTCTTCCAGTTCTTGCAGAGCCAATGGGCATTGACCTTATCCTGTCAAAGTATGTAAAAAGCAATGTGGGCAGCACTGGCCTTGTGAAAACTGGACACATTTATCCAGGACGTTTCACTGCATTAGCACAGAGTCACTTGTAGAAGTGTAGCTCAAATAGCTGCTACGTGGTAAGTGCTTTGCAGTGAAGCTAGAAATGCAACAAAGGCAACAGTAGTGTGAGCGAATGTTTCTGCAAATGCTCTAAAAGCAAACCCTCCAGTGCCAGGAATGCAAAATCCCATCAGTTCTGTACCCCAGATCTCCTCTCCTGCTTTCTTGCAAATCCACTCTGGAACATATTCGTTTGAAAATTGCACATCTTAGGGCTCTGCAGCCTGGCAGTCTGAGCAGTTTGTTTGGTTTTGAACTTTTGCCATGCTTAACTCTGTAGAACTGAAAGAAATCAGACTGCTTGCATGCATTCTCCTGCAGCTGAGAGTAGCACAGCATCCAAGCATAGTATTTCCTAGCTCACTCTCCTCCCTTTGCTCCTCAATCATTTCTTGAAAATTCCTTCATAATAACCTTATCCAAACCATAAATATGAAAGTCAAATAAGCCCAAAGGAGATTTATCATCCTCTGACTCGGCACTCCTTTTATGATTAATAATGACATTGATTCCTTTGGAAATGAAACAAAAATTAATTTAGAGGTTCTGATTGGTTTTCGTATTAGGTAAACTTAACATATTGAATGAGCGTAAAACAATTATCAGTCTTATTAACAAAATTAGCTACAGCAAATTTACCAGAAGGAAACTGTTGCTATTTAGCTCCCTAATTATGTCACTGTTCTTTGTGACCAAATGATATAATGAAAATAATTTGATCTACTGGTGCTGCATAGAGAATTTTCTAGGAGCAGCTGAATATCATAATCTGTTTTGAATGTATGTTTTCCTACCCTTCTTCTGTTTCAGAAAGCAGAGGTCAAGGGCTTCAAAGAACTTTTCAATGAAGTGAAGTTGAACTGCACTAGGCAGAATATGAAATAGATTCTTTTACTATTATGAAATGTTAGATAACCTTTTCCTTGAGGCCAGAACCCTTTGACTTCTTGAAGTGATCTATGGTGTATGAATTTCAGGCTCTGGAAAAGCATAGGATGTCTTTTATCCTGCCTGGCACTAAGGCCAAGGATTGGATTTTCCATGCTGTGCTGTTGTCTGCCTATTTCCTTGTGCTGTGCCTCAATCCAAGCACGTAAACTCGGCAAGTTTTTCTTTCCAGCCCTGAGAGCTGATGAAATGGAGAGCAGTTGGATGACAGGCATTTCAGCCCAGGGGCACAGTCACCTGGCCAACCTTGAAGGCCACCCAAGCATTGGTGCTACACGGAACTTGGGGTGCCAGCTCTCATCTATTCTGTACGAGTATCCTGTGCTCATGGGTTAGAAGTGCAGTGGGGTAGAAGCAACGAAAGCTGACGAAACTGATGAGAGAAATCATACATGATCTTGGAAAACTTCTTGCAAAATGTCTCTGCTGGCACTCCTGTAGTTCCACCTCAGCAAGCATTTAAATGGTGGGGTCTCCGAGCATTTCTGTGCTACCAGATCTGTCCACCCTCCTGGCTTCATCATCACTTCTCAGGATACAACCCTCACTGTGTGTGTGTTCTCATCTCTTCCACTTGCCATCTGCCTTCCCTGAATTGCCATCAGTGGGCAACTCGGGTCCAGGTACATTTCCTAGCCCCATACCTGTAACAGCTGTCCCCATTGCTAAGTAGAGTCTTTCCCTCTTTCCCTCCCAGTGTAGCTTTATGAACTGGAAAAAGGAGGTTAAGACACTCTGGAATAGTAAGAAACCTGCAGCATGAGAGTAATCTGCATATTGTAAAACTGCCTTGTAGCAATGAACTTCAATATGATAGACTCCAATATTAAACCACACAGAAGTGAATGGGAAAGCTCCTGTGGAATAGAAACCCCTCAAGTACATCTCCTGGCTGCTTGCTTAATGCTTGTGAAGGTGCTCTGAACTACACAACTTGTTTTCTTGCCTACACTCCTTACATCTTTATGGTTTCTGTCCTCTGGGAAACATTTTTATTTTGTTTCATTATTTAAAGCAAGCCTAATATTAATGATGGGGGTGCTGTGCATTAAGGCATTGTGCTACCAATACACATGAGCTCATAACTTTTGGTGAGGCTTTCTGCATAATTTATGTCCAAAGGAGAGTATGCTGACCAAAAAATCGAGGATTTAACAATGTTTACTGTTGCTTGTGATAATTGGATCATTTCATACAGGAACTACTAAGCAACTGAAGTAAGGTGGGCTTCTGAGTAATTGTTAAATTTATAGTCTTCTCTTAAATAATCAAACATGAAGAACTTGAAATATGTTTTGTAGCCTGTTCTTTATACAGCATAATCAGAAAATGCAGATGCTGTACATAAGATACTTGGGTGCCATCAGATGGACCAGTGCAAGAACTGGCAAGCAAAAATCATGCCCTCATAGGATTTGCCCAGTCATCCCCTAATTGCTCAGCTTTATAAAGTTTCCTATGGTATTTCTTGAAAGAGTTGTGTTAGGCCCCAGAAGAAGTTCCAAATATCACAATTTTTTGACAGTTTCAACACTTCTAAATGTGACTGGAACAGAAAGGGCTTTAAATGAGATATCAAATCCACACATGCTTCTAGTAACCTCTGGTTTGGCATATTTTAAACCACTGCACACATTTCTATATGTTTTCTGTTCAACCATGCTCTGGCATCTGGTTAAAAGCATGTAACAAGTCATATGGCTCAAGTTCTCTAAGGAATAAATATACAGGGGGTATGATGTCAATGTGAGAAAGATCTAGAAGACTGAACAGGCACCTAGTTCAAAGGCAGTATAGAAAGATGACTCAAGGGGTAAAAAAACAACAAACCATGTTCCATAAAATCTATTGTTTTAGGTGCAAAGCAGAGGCATTTTTTCCTTACTGATGGATTATGGTAAAATTATAAGAAACACAAAATCATACTCATGCAGTCCTTAAAGAGGCTTTATATCCAGGAGAGCTAAAATGTGCACCTTCTTGCCCAGATAAACTGCAGAAACACTTAGTCGTTTGCTTTGAAAGGCATTTTTCATCAGTCACTCACTCCTGTCACTCCTTAAAATTATTAAGCATTACAGATCAGAGGTGAGAAAGAGGTTCCTATACAATCAAAGCATTAATTTTGGGTGCTCACTGTGACATTCCAAAGGGTTCTTTTGACTTCCTGATGTGATTTGTTTCTTCCCCAGATTGGATAATACCTACTCTTCTCTCTGCACCTCTTATAGAGCTGCTGCTCTCCTTGTTTCCCTTTAGATATCCTGAAATGACACGTGAGGGTGGTGGACTCCTGCTGAAGTTCCCCTGTTAGATGGGAATGTTTGTTGGGTTGTCCCTGAGATTACAAGAGGTGTAACCTTTCCCTGGACATCTTCCTGCTTAGCGTAGGATGCTTTTTCTGAAAGATGGGTGTTCAGTGACAGGTACATACTGCACAGTTCAGAAATGGCATCTAAAATTAAGCCATCTGTAGAATATACTAGTGAACATCCATCTCTGACTCTCATCGGGGCATGGAGGCTTTAAGAGAAACCATGACTTGGGTTTTGTGGGGGCTTAATACTACTTGCATCGTTTGCTAGGAAAACAGAAACAGGTATTCCCCAAATCCAGATTCAGAAGGGATGGATCTTTTTTTAGTGGGTCAGAGCCTACCATGCTTCAATATTAACACAGAAATTCCTTTTTACAAATCCAGTTTTCCAGTCCCTGATGCGACGTGATTAAGAATAATAGAGTTCCTGCATATGTTACTCCTGCACTTCATTTTTTCAGTTGTATCTATGACTGAAATGCATTCAAATGCCAAAAATACGTAGCATTTCTGAAGCTGATTGTTATTAATATTGTTCTGCTTGGGTTTTTATAGCTGTAAACCTTTTTGAAGTGCCTAGCAAAAAGCGAGAGGAGCAGCTTTGGAGAAGGGAGACAACTTTGAAATCCACAGAGCAGAAGCTTTAATCTCCAGTTGTGACTGACATCAAACAAAAGTGCAAAAACTCCCTTTGTTCTTGAGCACAAAGGGTGTGTTTGTTGTTTGTTCAGGGTAAGTGAAAGGCCCCCATGAAGTCCCACTGAAGATGTTTAATGAATCTGGCAGCCTCCAAGCTGTCTCTTCTACAGAGTAATCCTAGAGACAGACCCATCACACATAATTTAACAGAGTGTGACATGACAATCTCTGCTCAGGAGACACTTTGGAGAGGGAATACTTTTATTACTCAACAGCACAGACCCCTCAGGGTTGGTGCTGTGGAGCAGAGCTCTTGGTGGTGGTGGCCACACTTTGGTCTCTGAATTGAGGAGTATTGCTCAAGTATTGCTTATTAAGGTTCTTTGAACTCATAGATAAATTCTAGTGAATTGTACTCTCTTTAGTGCAGGGGGCAGGGATTTTGGCAGCCTCAGCTTCTAACAGAAGTCAAAATCAAGAATATCTAAGACAGGAGCAGGCTTGCTACCAAAATCAGGTCAAACAGGGACATGGGTATTAGGGAAGAAAGGGAGAAATTGTATCAAAATTGGAACAATAATGGAAAAGACTACAAAAAAAAAGTCAAGTGAATGAACTTTCTTAGATGTCAGATCCACTAACGTTTACCACATCTATGTCATCTTTTATCAGTTTGTCCTACTTGCTTATTCCTTGGATGAGTAGAACAGGAATAACCATGGTGTGTGTCTTTAACCTTCATTGTCCTTGCTATGATCTAATGTTTAGAGCCTATAAAATGGGCATAACCTTGTATACCTACTTTGGGATAAACTATGGAATGGAGTGTGACAACTCAAGGCAGCACCTGTGAAGAAGACACTGTTCTCTTGGAGAACACCATGGTTAGGGTTCTTTTTTTCCCTAGATTTCTCATGACATCAATCAAATTTTATTTTTTATCCCCACTGTTGGATGGATGTAAATGCAAAATGCACTTGTAGTGTAGATGTCAGCCACTCCTGGGACTGCTGAGGGTCTAAGCACTATCTGCTGTTGCATTTATTCCCCCTGCCAAATGCCAACCAGAGCCCCGGAAAACCATCAAACATCAGGTCTGATGACTGTGATTTAGACTTGGTGCCAAAACAACCTTGACACCCTGGAAACACAATACACTCTTTTCTAAGAGCTTCTCTGCCCAGCATCACTGTTTGAAATATTCCTTGTTCTCTCTTAAATTGCAAGAATATTGTAGGATCTATCTAAAATAGCAGTCCCTGTTTCCCTCCCTTCTTCCCCCAGCCGTTATCAAATCAGACGTCCAAAATCAAGTGCCTGTGTGCTCTACTGACAAGCACAAGGGGATTAGGGAGTGACGGGTTTAACAAAACTGGCTCAAGGTTTTGTAAAATGCATCTTGGAGCCTGAGCTCTGAACGAGCCATAAAATTCCTCCC
This sequence comes from Promerops cafer, assembly GCA_013398275.1. NCBI lineage: Eukaryota > Metazoa > Chordata > Aves > Passeriformes > Nectariniidae > Promerops > Promerops cafer. The sequence continues at coordinate 459,054 of VZSE01011968.1, forward strand.
ACGAGGTACAAGTGAGGTTTCTACAAGACTGGATCAGAACTTAATAATGTTTTTTCCTAGGTTATTTTTTTCCTTGCTTTCTAAAAGGTGCCAGAAAACCATCTGACTTTTTATGTTGTAAGACTAACAATGACTTAATGTAACCATTGTATAAAAAATCGCAAATATGTTTTGCCACCATCAAAAAGAACTGATTTCTGGGCTGCATGCAAACCATTTGGGGCAATTAGCATGTAATTTAATTTGCATTAATCAGCAGAAGGTCAGCAAGAAATTAACTTTGGGTGTAGATTTTACGTATAACAGCATTTGAGAAGAAGGGAGGAACTGTTTTTACAGGGTGTTAATTTGGAGCTAAGTGCATTCAGCAAGTTTGGCGGGGCTTGGCCTTGCAGGAGGAAGATGAATGATGTGGATTTGGGAGCACTGAAAGCACAAAATGATGTGGCAATTTACCATGCATTTAATGTTGCAATATATAAACACTTTAACAGACTTCTTGGCACTTGTAATGATCAGAGCACAGGTTTTGCTGAAGCACTGAGCACTCTGCTAGCACTGAAGGGCTGAATGTGGACAGGGTCCCACAGGGGCTGCATGCAGTGACCATGGGTTGTGCCAAATGATTCAAGAACACAGCCAGATATCCCCAAAATGCAGCTCTCTCTGCAGCTCTGCAGCATTGCCTTACTGGAAGGACTTTAGGCAAATTACTCATTTTCCTATGTGCCCTTTCAAGCCTCCAGCCATTCCCTCTGCAGCCATTTCATTTCTCAAAGTCTCCTGGGGCTCATGAGCCTGTCATGTGAGTGACATGGTATGTCTTGTGAGAAACCCACTGCTGATGACACAGGAATTGTTTTTGACAAATATTACCTGAGCATCTGGTTATGGGAAATGAGATGCTAAGAAGTCTGGTGCTGTTTGACTATGGTGAGGTGGTACTTAAAATGTATACGGCTGATCTTACACCTTTTTCTTTGAATGAAAAGCATTTATCAGTTGTGGTGTGGAAGGTGTCTGAGAGTGAGTCTCTTATATTTCCTTTTTTTTCACTGAGGGTAATCTCAAGGGTCCTTGGAGCTGCCACTTGTCCATCTGTAGTTCACACATATCTTTGTTGCAGCAGGGTTAGAAAGAACCAGGGGCAGCACTGCACAGCTTATTTTAAGACAAGATGCCATGGCTATGTCTGCAGCCATTGCCTAAATATTATTCCAGAAACAGAATTTTTTGACAAAGTAGACATAGAGCCCTCACATTCAGTTATGTATGATCAGCTAGATGTTGAGGTTGACCCTAGTTCACCTATGCTTCTTGTCTCTTCAGAGGGACATCCATGGTGGGTTGAACCAGAATTGAATTGGAAGTCAAAGGGGATTGATTATGCTTTTAGACTTCTTTGTTAAGTTTCCAGACTTAAATGGCATTAATCAGACCAAAGCATGTCTGAAGGAACTGGCTACACAAAGACTTTTGGCATGCAAAGTACACCACTTTGGGACTCAGAATTAGGATCCAGTTTGCTCACAAACTGGGATCATATCTTTATGAGAGAGCTTAGTTTTTCTTGAGCTTTAGTCACTCTGTGGCTTAGGATACATTTACATCATCCACAGAAAGATTCAAGCTACTGTGCACAGCCTGCCATGGCAAAAAGCTATTTGTGAGTGGACTTACCCAACTCCTTGTGTTGCTTCCTTTGCTTCAGCAAGGTTTTGATATCTTGACACTCCATCTCAGCAAGATATCCTTAAACAATATTCCCTAGTTAGCTCACTATTAAAAAAAAATGTATGTTTAATTTTTTAGTTGCATGACAGACTAATAAAAGCAAATTTGAATTCAGAATCATAGAATTATATAGGTTGGAAAAGGTCATCGAATCAAAGCATTAACCCAGCACTGCCAAGCCCACCACTAAACCATGTCCCCAAATCCCACATCTCTATGTCTTTTAAATCCCTCCAGGGATGGTGACTACCACTTCCCTGGAGAGCCTGATCCAATGCTTGATAACCCTTTCTGTGAAGAAGTTTTTCCTAATATCCAATCTAAACCTCCCCTGGTACAACCTGAGGCTGTTTTCTCTTGTCCTGTTCCTTGTTACTTGGGAGAAGAGCCCAGCATCACCTGGCTACATCCTCCTGTCAAGGAGTTGTGGAGTGAGAAAGTCACCCCTGAACCTCTTTTTCTCTACAGTAAATACCACCACCTCCCTCAGCTGCTCCTCACAGGACTTGTGCTCCAGACCCTTCCCCAGCTCCGTTCCCTTCTCTGGACATGCTCCAGCCCCTCAATGTCTTTATTGTGGTGAGGGGCCCAAAACTGATCACAGCATTCAGTGCTGAGCACAAGGGGAGAATCATTTCCCTGGTCCTGCTGGCCAAACTATTGCTTGACACAGGCCAGGATGCCCCTGGCCTTTTTGGCCACCTGGGCACATTCTAGCTCATGTTCAGCTGCTGATGACCTGCAAACCCAGGCCCTTTTCCACTGGGCAGCTTTCCAGCTACTCCTCCTCAAGTCTATGGCACTGTGTGGGGTTGTTGTGACCCAAGGACAAGACCCTGCACTTTGCCTTGTCAGATCTCAGGTCACCAATCCAGCCTGTCCAGGCTCTGCCTGTATACCCTCCAGCAGACCAACACTCCCATCCAACTCAGTGTCACCTGAGAACTTACTGAGGGTGCATTCGATCCCCTCATAAAGATTTTTGGTAAAGATATTTTTTTTTCTAATATAAAGAAGCCTTCTTCAAAAAAAATTGTGCTTTGACATTTTAAGGAATTCCTTAGTCTTAGAATCTCTGATTTGTGCAGAATTTTCATCAGAGGTTTTGAAATGCATCCATCTTCTCGGTGTTTTCACAGGGTCCAATTTATTTCTTCCTTCCCACAAGCCAAGATCTCAACTCTGAATTACAGGCCCTACAAAACTCTGTGAGTTTGGGCACTTAGAATCACAAAAAAATCACTAGTCAATTTTTAACATCTTGCACAAAACTGTCAAGTGTCAGATGACATCAGAAAGGTCAAAGAAAAACGTGTTGTAAATCTAACTGAAGATTTATATCCTAGCTCTTTCATTTTAATCGATGATAATAGATTTTTAAAGGCAAAAAAAGGAAGAAAGGAAGAGTATCCTTTGAACAAAAAACATTAGGTAGAGAGTTTAAAGTATTAAAAAAGTGTGGTGATTTTATTTTTCAATACTGAAATAAAAGTGATTAGTGAGGATAACAGCTGAGGAAACAAGTGTCTGTGTTAATTCATTTTTAAAATAGTAAAAATTATTATTATGTAGCTATTAGTTTTATTTTTATGGCAACTCTATAGAAGTGATATATTTCCTTCCCTTCAGAGTATTTTTAGGTAGAAAATCTGACTATTACCAGGTAATGAATCAAGTGTTCTCAACCAATATTTATAACCAAAGATCAATTCATCTGATTTGAATTATTCAACTTGCAGTTTGTTTCCCTCCCACATAGGACAATACCATATTACCTACCTTTTCAGGAAACTTAGTGGATGATGAGTTTTCCCCATACACATTTATTTCATGTTGGATAGTGCAGGACAGTGTAAGGCCCAATTCTCACTTCCCATTCATTGCCAAATGTTCTCTTGGTAGATGCATCCACTCATCTAGATGCCAGATCCCAGAAATTAGACTCCTTTCTTTCTTTTACTTGCATGTGAGTTTCATTTCAGCATCACTCTCTCTGGTGAGAGCTTGTTTTTAAATATCCACTTTCATCCCTACTTGTTGGATGCATTTCATGGATGTGTGAAATGAACCTTCTGTGTAGAGCACCATAAGATCATTTGAAAATAGGTTCAATAGAAACGTTCAATGTGGTTCTATTTCTAAATTTAGCTTAAGAGGATGAGTAGCCATTAAATTCTCATCTTTAATTATTAGCATTTTTCATGTTCATTGATATGTGTTAATACAAACAGCTTATATATTTGTATATATTGTGCAAGCTCTCTTCTTTAGACTGTGCTCCCAAGAACTCAAGGTCCTTGATATCCCACATCATTAAAGTCATGATCTTGGCATTACTACTAGTGCAAAATAAAGATATTCCTGTTTAGACAGAGCAGGTTCTACTTATGCTTTAAATAGATTTTAAATTAAAGCAGAAAATAAATGGTTCTGTAACCAGCTGTGTTTGTTCTCTCTCTGCCTTTTCTCTCTCTTTCTCTCAGATCTCGTGCTCTGTTGCCTCTTCTATTACTCTTCACTCTTTTGATCAGCTTTCTCCTCCTTCCCTTTAGTTGCAGGCCAGATGTTCTTACAACATGTAGATCTTTCCAAATACTTTATTTCCTTTGTAGAGTAGCCACATCTGCAACCACAGCCTGGCCAGTTGTAAGCTGTTTCAAGTGATGTATTGTCTTTAAGAAACACACCGAAGTGCGTTTCTTCGTCAGAATTTGTGAACTGCACAAACTGCGAGTTTTGCCCCCTTCCCTGTCAAGGGTGGGGGAAGCAGTGGAGCACATCTTTGAGGTAAATAGGAAAGGTTTGTTCCTTATGTCTCCCAGATGCTGAGATGCAGAGTCAGCACTGCTGAATGCTCGAGGGAGGCAGCACACACCTTTTCTATTGCAGATAAGCAGTGGGCACCAGTCCTGCTATATGCTTTAAATGCAAAACGTTTTATTCCCCTGCTGTCCAAGTATTAATCTTTAGCATTTACGCAACTCCTGTGTTTTCTGTCTGTGCTGTTTAATTTTCATTATGCTCTTTGGATACTCCCAAGTGAAAAATGTTAGAAAAGACCTTTTGCATCATGCAGACCAACAGTAATTGCCACCCCTATGACTCAGACAGAAAATCTAGGCGTATAATCTAAAATATCTACCAAAACAGACAAAAGGAGATGGCGCAAATTTTAGACTGGTTTTGTTGCCAAAAAAAAAAAAAAAGTGATTTTTTGTATCTCTGCTGCAAGAGTTTGAAACTTATCTTCCTTTTCCTGAGCACAAAGATACTGTGAGTATGTTTAAAACATGCAAGGTATACAGAGGTAGTACCTGTCCTGAAGACCTGGCCATGTCTGCATGAATGTCTCTAAAGCTGATCAGTATGGTTTCACCATGAAATTGTATTTAGATACTTAGAGGTGAGGATCTGAGTCTCTGTGACTTGTGTTTTCATAGCCTGGAACAGCAAAGAAACATCTCCACCTGTATGCATGTGCGTAATACAAATAGCAAATGTCACAGTGTTTCTGCTCTCCTGATAGAAATAGTAGCCTAGATGTATGATCACTGGAGCTGAGGACAACAATTGATCTCCCATCTGCAACGATGTTCAAGGCTGTATAATCAAAACCAAAATCAACAGAGGAAGCATAGACAAAAGTGTGACGATTTGTTCTAGGTAAAAATGAACAAAAAATTCAATTAGAGCAGAGGTAAAGTGTGATGAGATACAGCCTTTGGAGTTACAGCCAATTCTTTGCTATTCACATTCACCAGTTAAGTGATCCAGAGTAAAATGGTTCTAACAATAATACCTGGGCTTGTGTTCCACTATTTCCAATAACACAAAAGCTTCAGGCAATGAGTTACTCATTATTCTAGATTTTAGGAGAAGATACCTAAATGAACTGTCTGCTTTCTGAAAGCATGCTGGAAAGACTCCACTTCTGAAGCTGAGGCCAATTTCCTTTCTACTTGAAACTTTGCACAGCTGTAACATATGATAGGTCATGGAATCACAGAATGGTTTGGGTTGGAAAAGGCCAAAAGACCATCATGTTCCTCTACTCTGCCATGTACAAGGACACCTTCCACTAGACCAGGTTCTTCAGAGCCACATCCTACCTGGCCTTGAACAATTCAAGGGATGGGGCAGCCACAACTTCTCTGGGCAACCTGTTCCAGTGCCTCACCACCCTCATGGTAAAAAATATCATCCCAATAGCTAATCTAAACCTGCCCTCTTTCAGTGCAAAGCCATTCCCTCTTGTCTCATTACAACATGCCCTTTCTCAAAGTCCCTCTCCAGATTTCTTGTGGGCCCCCTCAGGCACTGGAAGGTGCTGTAAGAACTTCCTGGAGCCTTCTCTTCTCCCAAGGAAATAACTCCAGATCTCTCAGCTTGTCTTCATAGGAGAGGTGCTCCAGCCCTCTGAACATCTTCGTTCCCCTCCTCTGGACCAGTCTGTTTCAGACCTGGCAGTCTTGCCCGGGTGCAACTAGATTGCTGCAGACATCCTGCAGGCAGGTTTGCAGCTACCTGGAAGTGCCAGGCAGGCTCAGGGTGTCTGAGCTGCACTTGCACAGCAGCCACGGGGTGCCCAGGGCCGTGGCAGTGCTGTGGAGCACAGGGACACACGCTGGTGATGCTGAAACAGGAACATGGGAATTCTCACTTTTGCTTTAGGCACTTAGGTGGGATTCGTCTTGCCTAATATATGCATTTAAAATTTAGGGATCTAATCCCTTTGTAGTCAATGGAGAGATGTGGTAATGCTCTTTAGTATAACTAATCTGCCCTCAGTGACAATAGAGAAACCCTAGATGACTAGCTTAGACTAATTGCTCAGCTTCAAAGGTGGGATTTAACCACCTGAAACAGTAAAATACTATCAGATTAAAGTGTAGCTTTTCACACCTATACAAAACAAATGTGATTTGAGCCTAAATAACTGCATGGAACAGCAGATAACAGACTGCAAGTGCCTCTTGTGAGGAGAAGACTTATTTTAAATGTTTGTGCAAGCCACTACAAAGCACTGATTTATACATCTTGAAGTGTCCTGTATTATGATCACACTGCTCTGGAGTCTATTGGATTTTTTCATTTTAAAGATGGAGATGTGAGCAAGAGGTTAATTGGTTTGCATGAGATCTGACACAGGGACACTTGGTAAAATGGGGACATGAATCAGTGCTTTCTATTCCTCTCATGATTGCACTCATGATTTTTGGTCCATTGTCCTGGACATTTGTCCACCATTTCTTTGTCGTGAAATCTAGTCCATCTCTTGGCTGGTAGAAACACTTTTTTAGTGTAGCAAAACGCCACTATATTTTGTGTTTCTGCATATTTTTAAAATACTGTAAACAAATGGAATGGTCAAGAAATAATTTGAGCTAGAAGTAGAGAGCAGAAGGAACACTTTTAATTGGCAGAAATTAGTCATTGCTACTGGTTTGCCTCTGAAGTTTTGATCATTTTGTCTATGTAAATGATTGTTATTCCTGTTGCCTTTCAAGGATTTGCAGCATCACATAATTAGTTTAGCAAACTCATGGCCATACGTGGAAGGCTTGGGTTTCCATTAAATACAGGGCAATGAAATTATTGAATTTCCACTGTACGTAATTTATGCAGAGCATTCTGCAATATATGCATATCAGTTATGAATCTACAATCAATTTTCATATTAAATGTTGAATTTAAACCCACAGCTGGACTTTCATCCTGAAAGAAGCCAGATAGCCCTGTGCATCTGGATTAATCTTCCCTTCAGCCATATTATTTTAAAGGCACTGCTGCTTAGTACATCTTACCGTTGAAAAATAATACTCATATTCCCTCTCATCCTCAGCAGCTGTGATCCCTCTGCAGATGTTGTTCTGTCAGACGTTTCATTATGTGTGATAGAAAGTGTAGCTTCTTTTCGTCTGTGTTACTGCTTTGTAGATTTTCTTTTCTTTTTCTTTTTTTTATTTTTTATTTATTCCTTTGGCTGTAGATGAGTCCTTCCATAATACTTCATTTTATCTTCTGTTGCTGCTGCTTCTCCTTCTTTCTAAGTGCAGAAATGATCAAGAACTTGCAATTGCGTGGAGCGGCCCAACAGAAGCCCATTGATTCCCCACCAAAGGGCTCTGTGTGAGCCATTCTGCTCCAGCCTGAAAAGAAAGCTTTGTTCCCTCAGCTGGTAGTGTCTTAAGATGCTGATCCTTGCCATATTTTTTGAAAACTGTAGCAGTTCATCAGACTGTTTGACACTTCCCGTTCAGCTGTGTACTCTGTAGCACACCCCGCTATTTGCTGCTGCTCGTGCATCAGCCTCACCACCCTGAGACTGCTCTGGAGCAGCCCCGGCAGCACAGTGAGCTGTGCTGGGCACAAGTCATTTGGAGGTGAACAGTAAAGGAGCTGAAATCTGGAGTGCTGGTGGCCATGCCTGAAATGGTAGTAATGGATTTAGTATTTGGGGCAGGAGGTATGGGATTTGTCATGTTGGTTGAGTATTTTCCTGGCCGCCTTCCATGACTGTTCAGATATTTTTAGCATGAAGTACAAGCTATGTTGTCTCAGTTGACCTTGGAGCATGACATTTTAACATGGAATTGGTTTGACTTGCTAATCATTAAAATGATTTATTATTTTTTATTGCAAGAGCAACTAGAATCCCAGTCATGTTTTGCAGATGAAAAGGGAAGCAAATTGAAACCTGTCTTCCCTTAACTTGCAGTCCTTCATGATACCCATGTTTCCTAAGCTGCCATCTTTCTCTCTATGCCATTAAAAGTAGATTATGTTCAGGTTTGTTTTTTTTAATTTGTCTTTTAGTCATTTGACAAATATTATATCAGAGTGACTGAAACTAATCCCAAGGTTTCACAGTGCTCAATGAGAAGTGTAGAACAAAAGGATTGTTTCTGTTGCAAACAATTTATGACCTTAATAGAAGTTTACAGCTGCCATCAGAAAGACAAGATCTTGCTACCAGTGTATTTATCCTGGTGATTGCTCTCTCTTTGCCTTCATTCCCAGGCTCAAGTTTAAACATCAAGCCCCTAAATACCAACATCTGTTAAGGAATTAGCAGCAGTAGCACTGCATCAAGATATCGTGCAGTATATTTTAAGGCTGTAGTATATAACGTAGGAAAGAGCTTAGGACCAGCAACAGACATAGACAAAAGTCCATGAAAGTTGAATTCAAATTTTGAAGTGTAGATCAATTTTTAGCCTGACTGGACTTTTTGACAAGCTGTCAATTTTGGACAATTCGTGTTTATTGAGTTTTGCACCTCCTTAAGTTAACATGACCTGAGAGGAAATTACAGTCATTTTTAAGATGCATTTTACTGCCACAGTGGTGCAGAAAAGCTTTTGACTGAAAAGAGCATCAAGGACTTGTTGACTTTTTCAGTCTACTAAATAAGCACCTGCTCAAGTATCTGATGTACATTTAAAAAAAAATTAAAATAATACCAAAAAAAAAAAAAAAGACAACCAGCCTCCTGCACAGTTTAAAGATTTACCCAGCAGAAGCTGAAATCAAGATGTGAAAATAAACCTCTCTTTGACTGCCTTGGCAACTGGGAAGACCACGACCTGCTTCTACAAATCACATGGCGGATCTCCCAAAGAGGGCCAAAGAGGCTGTTTCCCTGAAATCTGTGTCACACTATAGTTCCTTTCATACATAGGAAGTGAGTAAATCATTGAATAATGCAACATCCTTCCCTGTCTGCGAGAACTGTGCCAAAGCCAAGCGTAAGGGTCTGGGTTAAAGCAAACTCAGTTACTTGGTAACCGAGTTGTGTTTTGGAGGGGTTAAAACTGGAGCGATTTTGGACTTGTGTTTTTCAGGGGTTAAAATTGCCAAGAAAAACTGAAAACTTGAGGAAGATCCCCGGGTGCCTGCATTAATAGTCCCCAGTCCCTCTGATGTGAGCTGGCAGGTCCCATAAAGCCACTCAGCCTTGAACAGGGAAGGGAAGGAGGGAGAGAGCAAAAGCTCCAGCTGCGACTCCAGAGCCCCAGAAAGAGCCTCTAACCCAATTCCTTTAAAGTGCACAAGCCTCACGAGCCACAGCATCTCTTTGCCACTGTATTCACTGAGTTCGCAGGGCAAACAAAAGATCCATACCAAGCATGCATCCTTCCAGAGGGGGAAAGCTTTTCCTCATTTGCCCATGGATTCCCCCCCCTTTTCTTTCAGTTTTATACACAGAGATGTGTATGTGTACATATATATATATATATTATTATTTTTGTTTTAACGGCGGGGTGGGGGGGGAGGAATGTTGCTAATTTTTTTTTTTTTGGCTGGTAATTAAGAGAGCTAACACCAGCTAGGCTAGAGTGAACGCAAACAAGACCCCTATAGGCAGCACAGTGCATTAATGTAAAATATGCCCAGACAACATAACTTGTCAGAGAGGATTATTTCTGCTTAGTGAATCTGCAGGGGCCCCTTTGCTCCACCACTCAGCGTCTGACTAGAGAGAGAAAGAGAGAAAGAGTAGCCATTAGTGAGTAGCTACTGTGGCATTGATGTTTGAGCGCACTTCTGAACTGGCTTTTGTTGAGAATATCGGTGCAGAAAGCATGCGCTGTCCCAAATCCGCTGTTACTATGAGAAATGAGGAGCTGCTTTTAAGGTATGTTGTCTCCTTTGTTTTAACGCGTGCTTTCGAGTTGCCTGGGCCCGCTGCAACTATAACCGTGCTGTGTATTAAGTAGTTTCCCTATTTAAAGGAAAAGACAGGCATTGCTGGGTGCAAGTAGCATTTTCCACTAGTTCGGGTCGCACATTTCACGTACAGCAGCAAATGTACGGAGAGGGCAAGGAGGGGAAAAAAATAAATATATTTATCTTGTCTTTTTTTTTTTTTTTCCTTCCTAAAAGAGAGCTGGTATTTCTTTTATCATCTCCTTTGCAATATTTCTGCCTGCTTCATTATTATGCACTGGGCATGGAATAAGCGTGGAAAAAGCTCAGGGAGACTCCATATTAGAGCTAGTGCCCTAAATACCACTTTAATTTTCACTTAGCCTATGTAAATAGTTACTAATGCTTTACCTAGTCTCTACCGCTCGAAGATGTTTTAAAAATATCTAAATACTCCTATAATGTGGGATTACACATCTATTCTCTAATAATGCTCCCAGGTTTAGCGGGAGGCCAGCATCGACTACTCTTTTCAGAGACACACAACACGCAGACACGCACACACGCACACTCACACACAGAATTATGCTGGAATTGGCACCCCGCTTTGAAAAATGTAGTCTTTTGTTTATTTGCTAGCAGACATTGTAGCATTGAATACATCTTTTGGTCTGACAATGGGACAACTGAACAATGGTGTTGTCAAACTAGCTTAACGTATGTCTGGTGATGCGGTGGTTTGGGTTGTTTTGGGGGTTTTTTCCTTTCCTTTTCTCAGCCCCTTTTTCATTTCCCTTAATCTTTTTGTGCATACAGTAGAATATAAAGTGCGTTGCCTGTTTTGTGGTGGTTGTTTCAGTTGATATCTTCTGCTAAGAGTGCAGGGAGGGGGAGGTTTGTATCTTACGATTGTGGCTATTGCATTAAGTTGCAGATTTATTACTAACCTCTCCTTTAACTGTGGTGAGAAAACTTATTGATTCTGAAAGCTTACAATACTGCTGTCAATCTGGCAAATACATACTTGCCAAATATGCCCTTGCTTGATTTTATGCCCGATCATATCAACTTTAACTGCTGTTTTGAAGATACTGTTACTAATTTTGTTTAGGTAATGAAAATGCAATAAAAATGATAAATCAGATCTCAGAGTGGGAGCCCATGCGACTTTCCATTTTTATAACGTTTTATACGCTAGAATTTTTAAGGTCAGACAGAATAATTTCCCTGAATGATTCCTATCCCCAAATCAAACAAATTATTCATATGACATTTCTTAAATTATCTTTCTGTTTAGAGAACCATAGTTTAGCATTAAAACAGTTAACAATTTTGGGCTTGAATTTGGCAAAATGAACCTTATGCATTGTGAGAAGAAATTGTTACAAAGCTTTTGAAAAATTTCAAGTTACTACTTGGACAGCAGCTTATGTCTTAAACAAAATGAATTGTCATTACTCTGTGGAGTTTCTTAAACTGTTTAAAGTCTTTAAATACTTTACATGTTAAGTAAATGTATTGCTTTTAGCAATAAGTTTAATGATTTTGTGAGAGAAAAGATTTATTTATCAGTGGCTTCTGGTTTTTGCTTTGATCAATTAATAGTAGAGATTTTGTGCTTTTTTTAAAAACTGGACTCTATTGCATGATTTATATGGGTTGAGGGGTCTCTTGGACCCCTTAATTAAAAAAAAAGACATTAAGGATTTATCGGTAGCAGTCAGAGCCCTCTAAAGCACAAACGCAAAAAATGTTTGGTGGGGAGACTGAATACTTCCTATGCTGTTTTGCATTTATTTTGTCATTATATCTTCTTCCCTTGAGTCTTGAGATGGTGTAAATCAATAGCAAAGAGTTTATGTGAACAAAAAGATAATATCACATAAAATACTTGAGAAGCCAAGAGGTTATGGATTATCAGGTAGTACTTGCATGCATGTTGTGCATAAACATGAAGAAAGCAAGGATAGTGTTTAATATTATGGGACCATGAGATAATTCACTTCCTTGGGAGAACTTCTTTCAAGACAAACATTAACTAATTCACAGTTGCTCTGCTCTGCCTGAACTGGGTGGGGGAAACAGTGGCATGTTTTTATAAAGTTATTTTTTTTATCATGTCATGTTGCAGCAGCCTGAGCTTTCTAGCAGCTACTGCCTTTTGTGAGTGGCAATAAAGTGAGTCCCTCATTCTCACTTACGTGGAAATGCCCCTCTAGGGATAGCCCAGAGCAGCGTGAATGCCACTTCTGTAGCAGCCACCAACAGACACCTGGGCAGCAAAACCAACCACCACTTTTAAGGACTATTCAATACTATAACAATCCCAAAGCGCTCTGCTCACAGGTGAGTTCCTATGAAACTTACTGTAGTTTCTATGTTTTCAGATAAAATGTTGCACAAAATACATATACAATGATTTTTTTTTTGCCTTGGATTGAAAATTACTTTGTTTTTTTCCAAAGGTATTTTCTCACATTGCATTCACATCAAAGACTGATTTTTGAATTAGTTTGTGTGAATCCTGCTCAAAAAAAAAAAAATCTTTCTATGCATATTTACTGAAATATTGCTTTCTGAGCCATAACAATTATTATTAACATCAAAGAAGGTGAAGCAAAGCTTTAGCACAAGCAATTTCTTAGCATGTTTAATGAAAGTAATGGCTTTTGAAAGACTGCATAGGTTTAGAGATCTTATGCCTGAACATCGGAGGTGTCCTCAGTGCTGCCTGTTTTGAATCTCACCCATTCACAAAGCAATGTGGTGCCTTGCAGTTGTCAAACTTGGCAACATCTGTTTCCACAACAGAGCTAAGAGAGGTAATTCAGACTCTACATGAGTTGTTATTTGTTCTTGCAATGACCGGGTGTGATGTCAAAACGAACACCCTCAGTCCTACCTGTTAGAGAAAGAGCAAGACAGGTCTTAGCCTGGGACTTGGCTTTCCATGCTTCCATAGGGAATATGGAATTGAATTATATTCATTTATTAGCCTGGAGTCTTTGTGTGTATTTATTTATTTATTTATTCATTCATTTATTTATTTATTTTCTCATTCATGAACCACAATCATCAACATGCTGATATTTTCTTTGTTAAGAGAGGATGACACTGACATGTTTCTGTTATCAAATTTAAGTATGAAGGGATTGAGACCCGCCCTGCAGATAAAGTCTTGGGGGTGAAAAGCTGGATGAGAGCTGGCAACGTGCACTCACAGCCCAGGAAGCCAATTGTATTCTGGGCTGCATCAGGAGAAATGTGGCCAGCAGGTCAAGGGAGATGATTCTCTCCCTCTAGCATGCCCTCAGGAGATTCTACTTATAGCACCTTTTCCAAGTCTGGAGTCCTCAAAAAGTCCTCAACATGGAACAGTTGGATTGGATCCAGAGGAGGCCCACAAAAATGGTCAGTCTGGAACACCTCCCCTAAGGAGACAGGCTGAAAGACTTGTGGTTGTCCAACCTGGAGAAGGGAAGGATCCCGGGAGATGTTAGAGCAGCCTTTCACTACCTGAAGGGGGCTTATAGGAAGGATTTTTTAGCAGGGCCTGTTGCAATGAGATTGTGGCTTTAAACTAAAAGAGTGTTGATTCAGGCTAGATATAAGGAGGGAATTTTTCATGATGAGGCTGGTGAAACACTGGAACAGGTTGCACAGAGAGGTGGTGGCTGTCCCATCCCTGGAAACATTCACAGTCAAGCTGGACACGGCTCTGAGCAACCTGATCGACTTGAAGCTGTCCCTGTTCATGGCATGGGAGTTGGAAGTAGATGACCTTTAAAGGTCCCTTTCAACCCAAACCATTCTGTGATTCTATTCTATATAAGATTGCAAACTATACCTTTGGGGCTGAAAAACAAAGCAAGTGTTCAATTAATATTCATATCTAGAAGTTTTACTGCAAGTGTAGATTGTGCTTGAATACTTAAGAAGTCATTCAGGAGTGAATCAATACTAATTATTGTAATCAGGAGGGTTAATTAGCTGAAGATGCTGCTGATGGAAAGTTCACTGCTTACAGCCCTGAAAACACCTAAGTTGATGAAATCTGAAAGCAAGACGTCTAAGAGGACTTTGTGTGGAGAGAAACGTTTGGCTTTCCTTTGGCATTTCAAGAGCCAGTCATTCCAAAGGGGAAACATAGCTTGTACTTTGTATTTTGCATGATATTAATTCAGGGCGTATTAGAAGATGCAACTAAATCTGTCGTGAAGATCTTCTGTGGTCGTCTCTCAATAAATGCAAGTACCATTTTGGATAACCTGTACTGTCTCTGCTGCATTCATTTGTAGATTACCATAAATTAATATGGATAATCTTATGCATTTGAAATCTGGTTCCAGCACTGTTATTTGGAACAGTTGGGGTTTTTTTGTTTTTCTCCATTTGTGTTCAGGCACAGGGACTTTACATGGTACATGTACATAAATTACACATGCTCTGTTACTAATACACATATATATGTGTGCACACATACATGTGTGCACTTAAGTTTAAACATTTTTCCCTGAAGGTGTGTATTTCTATAATCCTGTGCCCTTAAAACTCCCACTCGATTTCCATCTGCAAAACAGTATTCAACTAAATATGATTCAGAGGATAGTTATTGAAGAAGTAGTTCATGAAATTTAAGTTAGATGATAAGGAATAAAGACTGAAAAGAAATGACTGAAGAAAATCCTTTCCTGTTCCCTCAATTAGAGCAGTTGTGTTTCTTAAAGTGAGCATTACTGAATTCAAACAAAATCCAGCTGTACAAAATCTTTCTCACAAGTGACTCGCAAGATTTTATATTTAATGCTGGGTGTTTGGGTTTTGCACTGTTTTTTGTTGTTGTTGGGTTTTGGGGTTTTTTTTCCTTTTCCTCTAGTTGTATCTCTTAACCAAGACAAATGTCTGGATGTTAATTCAAGAGAAAAAAAAAAAAAAACACCTACAGGAACCCCCCTCTCAGTCACACACACACGCATACATAACCCCCCCAAGTCAAGTGATGCTTTCAGAGGAGAGAAATTCTATTTCAAAACACATCCTGCTTTCCTTTCTAATGACATTAGAGATTATCACGTGCAGGTGCTATTTATCTTTGCAACTGTTTTCCTATGACTGTTTTACTGCTTCCAACACATTTACTTGTATGTCAGCCATAGGAAAGGTAACTGAAAATGGCAGTTGTTGAGAAAGCATGTTGCCATGCCTGGAATGACATGCATTATCGGGGCAGCAGGAGTTGCTGGCTCTACAGCCCATTTCTACTTGACCTGCGGAATGATTGGCTGCCTGGGATGGTGATGAATCACTGGAGTTTATGAAACAAGACGGTTGGCATCCTCACAGAGGATAAAAAAAAGGGATTTTTTTTTCCCCCCCCCATCTAACATTCTTGCTGTAGCAAAAATCTCTTTTTTTTTTTTTTTTTTACGTTTTGTTTTGCTTCTGTGTCATTTCACCCTGCAGCAGAAGCAAATGTGTCAATTAAAGTCACTTTAGTACTGTTCTCAGCAAGTTAATGATGCACTGAAGGTTAATTATCTTTATTGGATGGAAATGGTCAGGAATTCTCCCAAATTTTGTGTAAATCTTGATCTGGACTCTAATTTTCTGATCTCTCACTCCAGTCTTGAGACTGAGATAGCATAACTAGTAATCAGCTCAAGTGGGATGTAAAAAGGATTTCAGTTGTTCTCACGCACAACTTTATTTCCTCTGATAGTATAAGGATCAGTGACCATTCTGTGGGCTTATATCAGTCAGATCCATCTTCAGCATTTCTAAACTAATGACTAAAATGACATTTCTGGAAAGCACTGACTCCCAGATTTGCACTCACTTTCTAGGTGGTTCGTGAAATTATATTGTGCATTAAGCCCACGTTACTGGATTAGGCTGTTATGAGCCTGTGCTTGCAGGAAAGTACCATGGGGCTGTAAATCTGCCAGTGCAGTGACAAGGCTGACACAGCGTGGATCACAAGCTGCCCTGTAAAATGCAGCCAAGTAAAAATGATCCTTCCATTTCAATTAAAACACCCAAAATTCTGTTTGGGGGTGGGGGAAAGGAGAGAACTACTTGCTTATCTCTCCATGTAGCATACTCAGTGCGCTGATGTGTTACCCTGCATCCCTTATTCGGGTAAAACAACCTATTTTTAAGTTAACTCTCTCTTTTCAAAGGAATAAGACTACCAACAAAATTGCTCAGGAAGTTTTAAATACAGCCCTTATATGAATAGAATGCTTTTTGTCATTACATGAGAAGAGGGTTTTTCTCAACTCTCATGCTTTGCTGCCCAAGCTTTTTCTCCACTGGTTTTAAAAAGCAGTTTGCATGCTCATATTGGTTATTAGACTTTTCCACCTTTCTCCAAATAATTCAGCTGCTGCTGGACACTGCAGAGGCTGCAACACTCTTGTTATTTAAGGCACAGCTTTCCAATGCCCCTGATGAAATAGAGGAGGGCAAACTTTAACCAGCGAGAAGGGCAGCACAGGGAACTGTTGCTTGTGCCCTTCGGTGTGTGAGGGGTAAATGCTGTCCTTGCTCTGGAGTTCCCATGGCAGCAAATCAGCAGGTCATCCTCAAGAGCAGCCTTTGAGGATGCCAGACAACAGTCTGTCACCAGGAGGAAGAGAGAGCAGAGAGTTTGAGGAAGGGGAAAAAAATTCTAGAAAATCAGAGAGAGGATAGGGGAAATTACAAACAGAGGAATAAAAAGTAACAGTATTCAAACACAGTCGTCTGGAAATTGAACCTTGCACGTGCAGATACCTGTGGATGATAGGATGGTTGTGCTACAGAGTGAATTTAAGATTCAAATCCTGCACCTGCTCTCCCTGGAAGCTGCAGGTCAGCATCTGAGGGATTGAGGGCCTCTAGAGAAGAAACAGAGAATTATCAGAAAACTTAAAATTTTAGAGACTCTAAATTCAACGGTACAACCTCTTGATTTCATTTTCCTTCTCTTTTGCCTAAAAAAGATTTATCTTCTGCTAAACTGTGATGAAGAAGCTCACTCTGAAGCTTGAGAATTTGCCTGCATCATTTCAGCCTACATTTAATTTTAATGAGAGAGTTATATAACCCCCTTTAAAAATAACAAAACACTAACAGAACTGCATTGGCAACACCAGGTGTTCTGCAGTGCTGCTCCAATGAATCATATGGAGATTTGTCTGTGCACGGCTGATGAACATACATTAAACTCAGTTAACCCCCACCCCTGAATAAAGCAATCCAAAGTGACCAAAATTTTTCCTAAAGAGCCTTTCTCACAAAACAATGCCTAACTAGTTGCATGCCCCAGGAACCTCATGGTTCCAGCACTTGTCCCTTACAAAGTTTTTGCATCAAGGGGTTGAGTTTTTCTTGAAAAGTTGCAGATTAATTATTGTGACCTTTCAAAGTGAAACACTGTATGTTAAACATTAAGTTGGGTTAAATGTTTTGGTGCAGAAAAGAAAATCAATGCTCCTCTTTGTTGTACTGAGCCCCAAATCCCTGAAATTGTTAAGAACAGCACATTTAACAGGTATCTCCGGGAAAAATAAACATGTGACTTCATCAATGTTCCTTTCAGACAGAGAATTTGTGGGAAAACTGAATCTGTGACTTCAGCTTGTTAAACATCTTGGTTCAGATGCCATTCTTGACTCTAGGAAGTCCCTCAACCACCAGCTGCTGGAAGGTGTGAAGGATCACTTGCCATATTCATGCTCTTTCTCTTTCTACCCCTTATCAGCGGCAGAATCATGGGCTAGGTGGATCTTTTGATCTGGCTTATGTGGCAATTCTTACACCGTTAATTTAAGGGGGAAAAGCCCCAAACCACTAAAACCAGGCATGGTGCAGTTTTCTGCACATTCAAATGCCTTATAGTTACTGCAGGAGCCTTTTCCTTATGTCCTTCATGTCTGATATTTAATGGTTTCTGTCTGGGAAACGAGGATAGCTACTTTGCATATTTTCAGGGTGATTGTTGTTTTTGAGGATTGACATGTATGCTAGGCACTTCATGAACAAATGAAAAAAGAAGACCTGTGAAATTTCCTACCTTAAAGATGACACAATTTGAGCTTAAGGTGAAATCCAATCATTTGCAGTGCAAAAGAAAGAAAAACACGTGGTAGAAGTGAATGAGAAGTGAGGATGAATATTAAGCTCATAAGGATCCTGCTGCTAGAAGTGGAGTGCAGTAGGTTAATGCAGATATTGTAATAGACCCCTCAGATATCTTTACATTTTGTTTTTAAAAATAAGTCTCCTTTTGGCTTCTTGTCTCTTTTGATGTCCCTTACCCACATTCTTTCTTTGCTGATGCCACATTAGAACTTCACCCTTTCCTTTGCCCGTTGCATTTGGAGCTGGAGATGCCCTCCAGCATCACCTCCTGATCCAGGCCATCCTCACCATCTACTTCCCTCATCCTGCCTCTCTCCCAATAACCAGCCTCTCCAGAATGGCAAAAATCTTCAGAAAACTCAGATTTATATAAAATGAGAGAGATTTTTGTGTCTCCAGTAGTTCTTCCTGTGCGTGTAGATGGCAGAGAGGAAGGTTTTTATGTTACAGTGAGATTTTTCCTCTGCTCTTTGAAGGCATAGGTGGGGCTTTTGCATATTGTGAAGATGGAGCAACACAGACGAGCACTAGATGTGTAATTTCTCCTGTCCTAAGTCATAGTTTTCCACATGAAGGTAATATAATAGCCAAATCCAAGAATATTCAGTTCCCTCTTCCAGGGTTGTTTGGAAAGATGTCTTTTTTTGCCATAAATAACATGTCTGCTCTGTAGTAGGAAATCAGGTCTGCCCAATGCTTGCAGTACCCCTGCTTCTCTCCTTTTTGGGTAGTGGTTGTTGATAGATTAGGTGAGAAGGTGAGAAGATTAGGTAGTCCATTAAAAAAATAATAATCAGAAAAAAACAATTTCTGTAGCCAAGTCAAGGTGAGACTGGGTTGACAAAAGCTTTGGTCTTGTGTCTATATGCACAAGGCACTAACACAAAGGTAACACCTGTGGATAAGTAGTAATGCTCTTCAATAGAAATGCAAATAAATAACAGGACAGTAAGACTTGGTCTTGCAAAAATTTGCTTGTTTCTGCTTAACTTCAGTATTCTCTAAATGTAGCGCTGAGCTCAGGAACAACCCAGCTGGAGCAGAGGTTACTGGTCAGCTTGTGCTCAGTACTAGCCCTGTGCAGGATTGGACCTGAGGGTGATGATTGACTGCCCCATGTATTTGGTGCTGCTCACAAAGGAGAGGTGTTCCTCTAAATTAAAGGCCTTTCCAAAACACCCTCCATTCCATGGAGCATCTGCCTTGTGCCATGACACGTTGCCTAACTGTTTTCGGAAAGATTGAGTTATTACCCACAAAAGGGAACAAAGGCCCTTTACCCACAGTGGGATGAAATCACCTCATCGCTGGTATAAAATAGGAAGGGAAAAAAAAGAGAGAAGTGAGTGGGAAGTTTTACTATAGCAACCAAGTTTACATAATATCAATGCGCTTCAAGTGAAAGCTCTAGAAATGCTTAATTTGAGGGACCTTTTCACAGGACTAATTTTAAATGACGTTTATTTCTGAAGATTACTGATGAGCTACAGTAGCCTACGGAAGCGGAAGGAGCCTCACAAGCACTATTTTAAATACTTAAAATTCATTGATCAGCTTTAACCAATACTTTCATTTTCTTTTTAAAAGGGTTTCAGTTATATGCAAGTTATTTTATTTCTCCAAATGAATGGAAGACTGTTGTGTGTTTGGTTTTGTAAATACAAAATCCCTACTGAAAGGTTAAGGCTTCATAATTCAAATTTTTATTCCAATATTAGACATAACTGACAAAGACAGTTTTGTTCCAGGTCATCACAAATGGTAAAATGGTGTAGAATTGCATCCATTACTTTTTTACCATTCAAGGAAATGCACTACTTTTTGCTTCAATGGTTAATGACTTTTTACACCATTCTGTAGTTCTGCCCAAGTGCTCGTGTGCTTTGCTTTGCTTTTTCTTCATGCCCCCTCCCTTTCTTGCCCCTCCAGAAGTCTGTTACTAAGAGTTATGCTGATGGGCTCCCTCCCTTATAGGCAGGTAGGCTCACATCCCATTACACAAACCAAAATGCTGTGCTGCCTGCTCTTAGTCACGCCACTGCTTCCAGGCTCATGGCTTGCCTGGAAGGTCATTTGTTTGTGAAAGATAGCAACCACCTCGTTTGCATTCACTAACTCTAGCTGGACCAGATTCCCACTCTCCCTCGCATTAGTGAAGATCCTGAGTGATTCCACTGGAGTCATTTGAGCCCGCTCCAAATTTACACCACCGTCACCGAGCTCTGCTTCTGCTGCCTCTGTTAGAAACTTGCTTTGATGCCAGAGATAAGCTGAATCCCGAGCATGTTCATTGGCTTAGGGGGGAATAAAGCAGAGGATTTGAACTCTCTTCATACTGCCTTGCAGGCTTGGGAGAGAGTGAAGTCATTCAGAAACTTTCCCTTGAAGTGCTTCCAACAGTAGCATTTCCTTGGCCCAAAACCGGGGGGCAAGTTGATTAGAAGAATGGCAATTAAGTATAGGATGAGGAGGGGGTCTGGAGAGGGGACGTGGTGTGAGCTCCACACTGGATTTGGCTCTGGGATCTGGAAGGGTAGGGGGTGTCTGCTCTCTTTGTCACTCACTGAATGAAGCCACAGGCAGTGATGTCAGAGTGAGCTCATACACACATCAAGTCACTGCTCAATCCTGGCCTTC
Source organism: Promerops cafer (assembly GCA_013398275.1). NCBI lineage: Eukaryota > Metazoa > Chordata > Aves > Passeriformes > Nectariniidae > Promerops > Promerops cafer. The sequence continues at coordinate 480,198 of VZSE01011968.1, forward strand.
TGCAGCTGAACTTTTTGGGGGTTTTTTTTGTTTGTTTGTTTGTTTGTTTTGTTTTTTTCTCTGAAGAGGTGTGTGATTTTCAAAGGTTGAGCTGTTTGGAGAAATTGTATGTAGCTCGGTGTTTGAAAAGCTGCTTGAACAGTGACTAATCTGCAAAGGTGAGGTGGAGCTGCTTCATCTGCCCCACTCAGACGGATGGAGAAACTGAAGGACAAAGAGTAAACAAGCCAAACAGGGTCTGGGTCTCTGAAGTGAGGGGAGGAGGGATAGGAGGCAGCATTTGTAGCTGGAATAGGATTAAAGCCCAAGAATTGATGATTCCAAATTCTAGGTTCCTTCCTCAAAACTGCCATATGCTCCACCAGTTGAAAAAGCTTAATATTGGCGGGCAGCAATAATGCAGCTCCTCTAAGCCAGTGTTTAGAGCCATTGTCTGATTTATGCTGTGAAAATAAATTCAGTTTCACTTGCCACTCTTGCTCCCCATTTCTCTCTGTACTGTAGCAACACATCAGAGCTTCCACTTTTCCCTTATTTTTTAATAAAAGTTGCTATTTTGCGCACATGTGCTGGTCAAGAATCTGGCATTAATGTTACAAATAACAGAGCTGAGCCTGTAACAGTGTGTGAAACATTCAGGGTTTTTTGTTTCTTACCACTTACCCTCTGCCATCGAGAGTTAATTCATACACAGACACTACATAATTTATGTTTGAGAACCAAATTATTCGAATGCAGTTTTTCCCTCTAAGCTCTCCTTGACTCATATCTCCCTATCTTTTATGGAAAGGGTTTCTTTTTGCATTTGACCCTATTCCTGCTTCTAACTTTTAAATGGCAAAAGCAAATGTGCTCTGAAAAGTGTGTTACACCGTAGTTGTTAAATAAAGCAATAACCTATGCACTTGTAATGCTTTCTCTATGACCTACTTACATACTACTTCACCCTCCTTATAGTATGATTAAAAGCTGCTTTGAATCCACTATTCCCTCAAGGGATTTGAGGCTAGAATTTAACAAACTGCTGAGAAGGCTTAAGTCAGTAAGAGGGCTTCCCTACAGCTTCTTCCAGCTAATTCACATGTAATTAAAAGGAAAATAAATATTTCAAAAGAACATACGTTTTAATGAAGCATTTTTAAGCACTTACACCTTGCATAATGGGGCAAATTTATAAAGATCTCTCTATTCCACATGCAGATTTTAAGCAAAATTATTTGTGATCCTCTCCTCCTCCCTCTTTGCATCCTGTGTGAAGCGTGGATTTACTTTTCAGTCAGCAGCAGTGGGACTGTGGTCCTTAGAAGTGACAGGCTGGTGAGACTGAAGTCCCTTAGATTTAGCATGTACCAAAAAAACTCATGATGAAGAGGTGCAGATTCAGCTGCACAGGGCGAAGTGGGGGTGGAGACTTCTTAGTTAAAAGGATATCTTCATCCTCACTGAGCTGCCTGTATTCCTTCTGAGCTAAAACCTTTCCCTTCTGCAGTGGCAAGATTTTGAAATTGAAAGTTAATCCAACTCTGCTCTGGGCCAGATTAACCACCATGGAGGCCTCAGATCAAAAACCAGGTGGCTGCATCCAGCTGGAGAAAGTTGTGCTGGTTTCTCCTTTCATTTGGACTTTGCACTTAAATTTTTTATCCACTGTATAGTCAGTCCTACGCTGTGATGGATGGATGGCATAAAGGAGTCACCATGAATTTAGTAAAGAGGAGCCACAGCTCTGCTTTGTGCTTTTCTGCGTGGATGTTTAGGTGCCATGGTGATGAGGACAGTATGCGAACATATAGAGCAGAGCAGATTAATAACACTATAGATATCTGTTCAGGATTGCAGCTGTCCTACGGGGATTATGCTGAGGGCCAAGTGAACCTTTTCTTTCTTTAGACTTGCATAGTAGGCAAAAATTTTAGCAGCCTGAGGGGTTTTTCTTCCTTTTTAACTGTTTAAAATTGGAAAGTCTCTTAGTGCAATAAACTGGACTCTAAAAACTTGCCTGTTCTGTATTTTTTTTCTTATCAAATCAACGATGGTCAAAATTTAAATAAAACTTGGCCTGACTGATAACACTTTTTTATGGGTCAATTTAATTTTTATATTAGAATGCTTTTTGAGAAGTTTAAGCATAGTAGGTTTTAATTTGCATTTGTTACTTTTTGCAAGTGTTGATTATCCATAACAAATGAAATTATAAAACCTAGAGAGAGATTCAGATGGAGAAGCACACACAATGGAGAGGAACGTTCTGTCTGTCTAGACTGCTAGGATCACCTAGTAATCTTCGTAAATATGTTAATATTCTTTTGCCTGGAGCGGCTTTGTATTGAAGCAAGTAGGTCTTGGAGATGGAAAGGAAAATTTATACAGATTTTCAGGGGGCGGTCGCGTGGGGGTGGGGGGGCCACAAGCTATTTGTATGTGTGGAATTTTGTATGTCTTGGTGGTGACACTTCTGTGTGCGGCCAACTCTGAGAGCACCGAGGTTTGGAGCGAGTTTTTGGGAGGTTACAGCCATGAGAATGGATTTGCCGTCATTAGTTATTTAAATCCCTCTTTCTGATCAGTGAGGACAGAGTTACTACCAGTCTCTCGCCAGCCACTAACATCACTCTGAGCATTTAAAAGACTGCCAAGGTCTGAATGGCAGGAGTTTGAGTGGAGAGAGCCTGCATCCAGAACGTGACCAAACCTTCCCAGTGCCCCCAGTTTGGCTCCGGCCGCACCAGGAAGCGCCGTGCCCGAGCGAACCCCTCGCGTGTGCCGCGGGCAGTGCCCGCCCGGGGCTGCCGGCGGCGCGGGGCCGCTGCCC